>JADLZK010008966.1:0-204881 GCA_015847255.1 Hyparrhenia diplandra
AGGCCCAACAGTCCAGCTCAGCACAGGGACGCAGGGCGTAAAGCCCACTACGGCAGCCGCGTGGCCCGCGTCGTTCCAGCGCAGCGGCGGGAACCGACCACTCCATCCGCCGCCAAGCAACCGCGTCCCTTCGGCGCTTTTGCATAACCCTTCGAGGGACGGCACCTGGGATCCCCTCGATTGGCCGAATCCATTTTTTCTTCCCTCTCCCCATTTTTGAAAGCCGAAAACACAGGCTTCACGGGAACCTTGCCGTCGTCGGCGACCTCGCGATGCTGCAGATGCTGGGCCTCCGCGGAGCCCCAGCCCCAGCGCCGGCGACGCGGCCCCTCCATGAGCGGGGACGGCGGCGAGGCCATGGGCCCTGCGCGGCCGCTGCGCCTGGCGTACTGCGACGACAAGGGAAGTTCGTGATGGACCCAGAGGCGGTGGCGGCGCTGCAGCTCGTCAAGGGCCCCGTCGGGGTCGTCTCCGTCTGCGGCCGCGCGCGTCAGGGCAAGAGCTTCATCCTCAACCAGGTACAGCGCGAGATTAGGTTTTTTGGGTAACGCCGCCTGGGTCTGCGCATCGGTGGTGCGGTGCGCGGCTAGGGTTTCGGTGTTGTTTTTTCCTGAGATATATGGCTGGCTGGTTTATCTCGCGCTCCGTGCTGACCTTTGAAAGTTGTTGTGATAGTTTTGCGACTTGATTTGTAGGGTTTAGTGGGTAACCTCCTGGATTCTAGGGTTTATTTACTTGCGGAATTGTAGCTTTTGCCCGCAATTTGGAAATACGTTTCGTGTTGATAATAATGTGTTTGTCAGAAACATTATGATTCTAGGACTAAAACTAAACGTGCGCCAACTTTCAGGAGGAGAAAGGGAATTGAAATTTAAGGAATAAGCAATGTGTGTGGCCTAATTCTTCATGAAATGGTTAAGGGTGAAAGGTTGTGTAACTTGTGTTCATACATTAGGGGTGTGGTTTATGTTAGCTTCCAAACGAAGTTTTGTGCACTTAAATTACAATTTGGCCACATTATAGGACTGCGATATATCCTGGTATTAGAATGGTGTATTACACTTTTATTAGAAACTGAATTATCAGGTTTTTGGTTGTAGGTGTGTTATCCCCTTTTAATGAACCTTGTTTATGTTTTGGAATCATATAAACGTTATGCGTGGTTGGTGCTTTAGTCATAGAATTCTGCAAAATCTTATGAAGGAATGCCTGTGATGTAATAATTGACAAAAGGCTTTACAAGTCATTGGATAGCAGTTCTTGGGTGCCTATCTTCAATAACCAGGATGTGAAAAATTGTAGGAAATAGGAACACATAAGTTTGATTAAACATCACTATGGGCCTCGGTACTGTTGAACTAGTTATTTGATTTAGGCTTGTTAAGGTGAGGTGGGGAGGGTCAAGGGTGTGCTACAAAGTGGCAAGGAGTGAGGATTACTTTTATTTTAAATGTCATATATTTGAACACTATTAATTACTGTTCATATTTTGTATGCTTTGTTAGCATCCTCATTATGTTAGGGTCATACTGGAATCAAGTCTTTAAATGTCTTCAGAAATTTTGTAGTTTTAATTGAAGTACTGGAAAATTGCTGTTGCTTCTTTATATATTAGGTTCTAGACTAGATTCTAGACTTCCCCATTTCCTGGTTATTGAAATTTTGTGTTTCTATATGGTTTTTAGTGCTTTTCAGCTTCTGTAAGTGCATTTGCATCCATGAATGAAATTAGGATTGCGACGTGGTGCTCTTACGAGTCTGTCATACCCAGCTTTAATATAAGTAGAGTTTTCTGTTATTGTGCGTTATTTTGTTTAATCCTCTGCATTACTTGATAAAATCTGCCCTCTATATGTAGCTTCTTGGGCGAAGCAGCGGTTTTCAAGTGGCTTCAACCCATCGTCCTTGCACCAAGGGACTTTGGATGTGGAGTACGCCTTTGAAGAGAACTGGTCTGGATGGAACTGAATACAGTCTTGTGTTGTTGGACACTGAAGGAATTGATGCTTATGACCAAACGGTATGTATTAGCAGCATACCCTTGTATCAACGGCCTATCATTTAGACATTGGCAATGATCTGTGTTGATTGTTGTTTACTTTTCTGGTGATTTTATATGTGTAACTTTGTGCGATGTTGTCTCATGTGTTCTCTTTCCTTTTCGGCAGGGGACCTATAGCATCCAAATATTTTCCTTGGCTGTTCTGTTGTCGAGCATGTTCATCTACAACCAGGTACATATTTCTGAATGAATGAATTAGTTTTGGAACATGGAAGGAACTGTAGACTGATACTAAGGCGCTTCAGTTGTAATTGTTTTCGTTTTTGAAGCATGCTAATCTCTGAGCCTTCTCCTACTTCTAGATGGGCGGTATAGATGAAGCTGCTTTGGATCGTCTCTCGCTTGTCACGGAGATGACAAAGCACATTCGTGTCAGGGCCTCAGGTGGAAGGTCCACAGCATCTGAACTTGGGCAGTTCTCCCCTGTTTTTGTTTGGTTGTTGCGAGTAAGACATTTCATTCCTTTTATCCTGATATTAATTATGTCTATTGAATGCTGAATGGTTTGACTGTTCCCTAGCTGTGTGTCATCTTGTACTCTGGCCCTGTTATGCATCGGAGACTTTTGGTATGCAATGACTTTGTGCTTCCTTTCCTACAGGATTTCTACCTTGATTTGACAGAAGACAACAGAAAAATTACTCCGGGATTACCTAGAACTAGCACTGAGGCCTGTTCATGGTGGAGCAAGAGAGGCGTATCTGCAAAGAATGCGGTATGGTAGACTTTTATAGGTGAAATGTTGTTATGTCCTTCTGCTTAGGTAACTTGCATATGGACTATTCTTATACTTCTTTTTGTTGTTCTGGAAGATACGGGGAGTCCATCCGTGCACTTTTTCCAGATAGGGAATGCTTTACACTTGTGCGACCTGTGAACAATGAGAAAGATCTCCAACGTCTCGATCAACTTCCTGTAAGTATTTTTATTTTCCTTCTTTGGACTAGAGAATGTTTGCTATTGGTAGCCCTGTACTTAAAATGCTCAAACACATATCATACGTCGTAGTTAGAGCCAAACTTTTCCTAAGCTCTCCATTCAACCTGGTAATGGGCTGAAAACCAACCCAAAACTCCACCAAACCGATTGTGTCAGGATAATGCCCACCGAACCAACCCACCCCACCCTTTCTGCCTCTTGATCCAAACCAAACCAATCCACATGCTATTTAAAACCAGATTAGACCACGCTGGATTCTTTTGGACCGGTTTCTAGCGGTTCCAGCGGCGGCCACGCACCTGGCTCCCCACGATGATCGCGCGCATGGCGGCTGGTGAAGCTTGCGGCTACGAATGGCTCGTTGCCATGCCTCATTCTGGTGGCAGCGATGGTGGGCGGTTCCTGCGCATGGCTCCCGTCGTCGTTGAAGGCAACCGGCCCCAAAGACAAGCCTCAACGGCCATCACGACAGCTTGCTGCTTGCCTCGAAGCCATGGCGGCAGTGGCTGGCCATGCGCGCATGGCGCTCCTGGCGACAGCAGTTCCCACGCGCTCTACCTCCGGTCGTAGGTGCGAAAAACCGTCTCAAACCGCCTCGAACCGAAACCAGCCCGTTGTAGCTGTTGTCCAAACTGAACCAATCCATTAGAGTTTTCAACTTATTTGCACCCAAACCATGTTAGCCCAAATAGGAAACCAAACTGCTAAACCTGGTTTTGGCCCAAACCGTTACCAGGTTGACTCTCCATTCGCACAAGCAGCAAAGTACCAACATGACATTTGTTATATATAGTGAAAACTATTATTTTGTGCATTTTCCCAGTAACTGCACATTTTTGTTATGTTAACATTATACACTTAACATGGTATCAGTACAAGAAGGTAGTCTTTAACGCACTTCAGTCACTGGTATGCATTTTGATATTTTTGTTAAACCTGTAAATTTAACTCTATGAAAGTGCGCTCTTGAAACAAATCGATGCTTGTGTTATATGTTCAGTCTCAATATTCACATGGATAAGATACCAATAGCCAAAGTTGAAACAATTTGACTGCATGTACAAATTATGTTTGTCCCTTCAGGAGTTAGAATCCTAATCCATGTTCGGTGTAGTCATATTGTTCTAACAGATTGATGTTGATACAATTTTTCCTAATTTCTATGTTGCAGCTGAGTAATTTCGGCCAGAGTTCAGATCTGGTCTGGATGCTTTCACGAAATTTGTTCTCGACCGAACAAGACCAAAACAACTTGGAGCTAGTACAATGACAGGTCCCATCCTTGCTGGATTGACACAATCATTTCTAGATGCCATTAATAGCGGTGCTGTTCCTACAATATCTTCTTCATGGCAGGTATATTAAGATTAATTACAACAATATGGCTTATGCTGGTTCTTTCTTCTGTTTTGGCTTACAGTTTAATTGATGCAATGTCATATGTAATAACCTGGTTGATGTACAAGTTTGTTTTGAAAATACAGATTGCATTATCATAAATTTGCAACTGATTTTAATTTATTGTTATGCAGAGTGTGGAGGAAGCAGAATGTCGGAGGGCATTCGAGTCTGCTGTGGGCATTTACAATTCTTCCTTTGACCATAAAAATAATATAGAAGAGGTAGGGTTGATAATAAGTGAGTTGCTGAATGCTCTTGAACTTTTAAAATTCCTTTTGACTTGTGTTGGCGTTTGCAGGATTCTTTGAGAGAAGCACATGAAGATGCTGTGAGGAAGGCTATCAGTGCATTTAATGCTTCTGCTGTTGGTGCTGGGTCAGCTCGTACAAAATTTGAAAAGCTTCTTCACAATTCTCTCAAAAAGTCATTTGAGGTAATGTTATTATTGCCATCAGCTGCTTTTGATTCAACATGCCCACTTACTATTTTCTTTCACATGATTCATTGGTTAATGCCTGCCAGTTGCTGAAGCAAATTCTTGTTAATTACAATTTAATGTGTGGCTAGGCTAACTCTGAAGCACATGAATGCAGGAGTACAAAAGGAATGCTTTTCTGGAAGCTGACCTGCAATGTTCAAATAAAGTACAGAACATGGAATCAAAGCTTCGAAAGCAGTATGTAACCGCCAGATGCAAAGTTAGATGACGTAGTCAGGGTAAGGCAATGTAAACTTCTTTGCTGCAGTAATTAATCGTCACGAACCACTTAATAGGTATTATGAACGGGGAAATCAACCCTTTATTTCTTATCCTTCATTATTGCTTATGGTAATGTCCTTGTTGTTTGATTGACTGCAGCTCCTTGATGACCTACTCACAGAGTATGAGTCAACGTCCTATGGTCCTGTAAAATGGAAAAGGCTGGCCACATTCTTACAGCAGTGGTATTCATCTCTTCATTTGTCCTGTTGTTCGTTAATGTGGAATGGCGATCTCATTTTCTCACAATCATTTCTTCTTTTTGTTGGAATGATCACTGCAGTTTGGCTGGCCCTGTTCTGGACCTTTTCAGAAGACAGTTGGAGCGTATAGATGCTGACAGGAATGCCCTGAGATTGAAATGCAATTCAAGCGATGATAAATTAGCACTGCTCAGGAAGCAGCTTGAAGCAAGTGAGGGTCACAGAGCTGAGTACGTGAGGCGCTACGAGGAAGTTCTGAATGATAAACAGAAAATTTCAAAGGATTACTCTATTCGTATAACTGAACTTCAGACCAAGAGTAGCAAGTTGGAAGAACGCTGCTTGAGCTTGTCTTCTTCTCTTGAAACCGCAAAACGGGAATGCAATGATTGGAGGAGCAAATATGATCATGGAATTTTGCAGCAAAAGGCAGATGAGAGTAAGTTAAAATCCCAAATTGCTTCTCTGAGTCTAGGGTGAGTATCAGTGAGGGCAGATTGTCAGCAACACGTGAACAGGCTGATTCAGCTCAAGAGGAAGCATCAGAGTGGAAACATAAATATGAAGTTGCTGTTAGCGAGGCCAAAACAGCTCTGCAGAGAGCGGCTGTAGCACAGGAACGCACAAATAAGAAAGTGCAAGAGAGGGAAGATGCTTTGAGGGCTGAGCTTGCTAACCAACTATCTGACAAGGTAATCATTTCTCTCAATGTTATTATGGCGCATACTCTTCCTCTCAATGCCCAGGAAAAAGAAAATTATGGTATATGTATATTCAATGTTATTTTTATCCCAAGTCTTATTATGTGCTTCTTGGTCACTTTGTATTTGTTTGTTATGTGTAAGCAGGAAGAGGAAATTTCAAGATTACATGCAAAGCTTAGTCAAACCGAAATCCATGCTACAAGTTTGATCTCGAGGCTTGAGGTATGTATCTCTCCTATCTCCTCCCTGTCCCTACTTCTCAACATAATCTCATATTGCAATGATCAAATTCAGGCCACTGAAGCAAAGTTGAAGAGCCACGAGTCGGATTCGTTGGCTTTGAAGGAGGAGATAAGGTTACTGACTGATAACCTGGAGTCTATTAGAAGTGAAGCTCTGTCACGTGAGAAGGAAGTCAAGATCCTGGAACAGGAAAAGAACCATATTGAAGAGAAGTACCTGTCACAGTGCAAAAAGTTTGACGAGACAGATATTAGATGCAAGGAAGCTGAAAGGGAAGCGAGACGAGCAACGGAATTGGCTGATGTAGCTCGTGCAGAAGCTTCTGCTTCTCAAAAGGATAAGGGGGAAGCTCAACGGCTCGCAATGGAGAGGCTTGCACTGATAGCAAAAATGGAGCGACAGGTTGAATCTCTAGAAAGGGACAAGGCTAAGATGGTTGAAGAGATTGAGAGACTTCATCAGTCACAGAAGGATGCTGTGTCCAAGGTCACCTTGCTTGAAAGGAGTGTTGATGAGCGGGAAAAAGAAATTGATGAGATGTTGAAGCGGAATAACCAGCAAAGGTCCAGCACCGTTCAAGTGCTTGAGAGTCTGCTGGCAACAGAACGTGAAGCATGCGCTGAAGCCAATAAGAGGGCAGAGGAGCTCTCTTTGATGTTGCAAGCAACTCAAGGCAAACTTGACATGCTCCAACAAGAAACCACACTTGATAGCAAGCTCAAGACCTCAGCAAGGCGCTTAAGGGGTGAAGCTACAGAGTCTGTACATGATATGGATATCGATGAGGACAATGGGAGGCGCCGGAAACGATCAAAAAGCACAACAAGCCCTTTCAAGATCCATCACACAGAGGATGGTGGGTCTGTATTTATTGGCGAAGATAGCTACAACGGGAGTCAGCAAGGGACAGAAACCGAAGACTACACCAAATTCACTGTGCAGAAACTGAAGCAGGAGCTCACCAAGCATGGTTTTGGTGCTCAAATACTCCAGCTGAAAAATCCCAACAAGAAGGATATTGTTGCCTTGTATGAAAAGCATGTCGTCGGCAAGTAGTAGTCCCTGGAGCAATACTATAGTATCCTTACTCTTTTGTGCTTTTCTAGACTTTCCTGTAGTATTGAAACTTGAATTGTCACGATCGAGGTTGAAGCGAAACAATGCATGTAATTTAGTTTAAATCTCTGGTTTGTGTTATCCTCCAATGGTGCAGTTCATTTTAGCATGCATCATCGGCAAGCATTTGCATCGGTTTGCAGTTAATAGTCGTTATTGAAATGTAATCCATTTTGCAGCTAAAAGCCGTGATAGAAATGCTGATCTTTTCGTATGTGTTACTGTTGAACAGAAAGCTGGTCAGACTGAACCAGCTGATGTTCAAACTTGAAGGACTGAACTGATCGAGTCTCCGGAGCAAGTCCGAGCAAGCCTTTTCTTTTCCGTTATATATGTGCGTGGTTTGAGTAATCGAGTGACGAAGAAGCTAATACTCTATTTAATTTAATATTATATAACTAGAGTTGTAACTAGAGCTGTACGTTTGTATTTCAAAACATAACTTTGACTTTTTGTTATGGTAAATTTTTTTATAGAAATATGATATGTATACTTTTATCAAAGTATTTTTTAAAAGCAAATCTATTCATATAATTTTTACATTTATAAAACTCAATTGAGGATTTATATTCCTAATGTTTAACTTAAATCTTGTTTAAAACGAGTAATACCAAAACGGAGGGAGAACGTTTGTATTTCACACATTTCCTATAAGATGTTGGTTTGAAATCAGTATGATACTTATGTATTGAATTATTTTCATATGAATATAATGGCAGTAATTCTATAATATTATAGAATTCATGTGTTGAAAAAGGAAATTTTGGTCAAATGCCATACGAGGATAACCCTAATAGTCACTGGTTTTAAACGAATGGATGAATTGATAACCTATTACAACGAAAATTTGTACTCAAAATACACTTTAAAGACTTTGCGCACTTGCTCAAATCCTTGCACACTTTCCAAAAGGGGTCGGATCGAGGATTCGTAAATGAACTTAAAGTGGAGGATTTTGTAAAAGAATTTTGTAAATGAACAATGTGAAGCATTTTAACAGGGTAAAGAATCAAAATTCACTTTTTATTTTCATACAGTCACCATGGGTGAATTAAAACTTGAATGACAACTTGGGAATTGTGATTAGATATTTTCAGGTCATTGGGGTCTACCCTGATGGGGACGATATTTTCATACAGTCCCAGTACAACTTGGGAATTGTGATGTAGTTTTCAGGTCCCTACCCCTGATAACCTGCTCCTAAATTTTGATAGGCTTGTATAAATCCCTTGTCCTGAATTCTTGACATGATTCAAGGGCCAAAACTAGACCTTGTTGCATGAACAGCAAAGTTAGACATGAAGTGAGGAGCCGCAGCAGGGGCAGGAGGTCCCCTGTTACCTGCTGGTGCTGGGACCCCATGGCCATACCCCATCATTGCTCCTGGTCCTGGGCTGTAGAACTGATCAACCCCACCGTTTGCTTCCCTGAGGACGCCACCGCCAGAACCACCACCCTGGTGATGGCCGGCGGCAATTAGTGCGTCGCTGCCACCGGTGATGGCAGGGACGACGATGGATTCATGGTTATTGGGCATGTTGGAACCGCACTGCCTGGGCTGCGTCTGGAAGAAGACCTTGGAGACGACGAGCTCGCCGTCGCGCTCCTCCTCGTCGGAGCCGAGGTGGTACTGGTGCATCACCCAGTTGGTCTTCTCGGGCTTGCGCTGCTTGCCGTAGTTTGTGTAGAGCACCAGGATCTTCTTGTACCCGCGCGGCCTGCCGTTGCACAGCACCGGCCTCGTCTTGCCCGTCTTGTGCCACCGCGTCTCCCCTCCGCCGCCGCCGTCGCCGTCGCCGCTGTGCACCTTCCGCCGCTTCCTTGTACCAGTCGTGTACGCCCTCGACGGCCGGTGGAAGAAGTGCCGGACAAGTCCGTCCTTGCTCACACCTGAAATGATTTGAAAGAGTATCTTAGCTAACTCGCTCGGGTGATCACTGATTATTGCAATCTCAGGCAGGAAGCCCATCGATCCATCGATGGATCATCATGCAAGCATGCAGATCCAAATTAACAAAACTTGGGGTACGTGCATGTACCGGGTAGCCTCTCCGGGTGCGTGTAGCAGATGCCGTTCTCGCCGTCGATGGTGGGGATGAACTCGTCGACAAGGGGGTGGAGCTTCCGGGTGTCTGGCCTCGCTTTCCCCTCCAAGTGCTCCAGCAGCTCCTGGTCCGTCGGGTCGAACTTCACGCCGGCCGGCAGCCCCGGCAAGTCCTGGATCGTCGTCGTGCTCTCCTGACGACCACACATTATATTATTTGTTCGTCGATCGATCGATCGAGCCCAGCTCGATCAGCAAGCAACGACATGCCATGGAAGAGTACGTGACGCATACATGCACCGACGCGCGCGTACTACGTACCTGCTCATATTGCGCGCGTTGGCCGCACGAGGGGCACATCTTGACGAGGACGGCGAGCGACGCCGCCGCCGCCTTCTTGCCCACGGCGGCGGCGGCCGGGGACAGACTGCTCTCCACGGCGGCGCGCACGTCGTTGAAACCATTGCACCACGTCATAACAACCAACCCTCTTATATATTAATTAGCTGCTTCGTTCTTGATCGAAAACAACTCAGCGCGCGACGAAGATGATTGCCAGTAACTCTAGAACGACATCTCCGGCGACTCGATCGGCCGGAGAGAAGGGAGTGCAGCAGGTTAAAAGAAGAAGACGACGATATGTGTGTGTGTGTGAGAGAGAAAGAGAACGCGACGGCAACGACAGGGATCAGAGAGGGAACAACAAACAAAGGGGTTGGTCAAGAAAGAGAGCGCTAGCTGAGGGAGAGAAAAGAAGGAAGCTATTAGCTGCTAGATAGATGGCTTGTCCCTGTTAAAAGCTACCTGCGATCTCACGCACACCACCGTACAGTGACCACTGGCCACCAATTAAGCTAGTCTCGCTCGCAGTGAGCTCTATCTCCATTGATCCTGCTCCAGCAAGACGCGGTAGGACACAAACAGCGTACCATCGCGCATGCAAATGCAACTACTTTTGGATCAACGATCACCACCGTGTAGTAGTTTGGATCTCAACAAGACGACGGCGATCGAGAGCTAGATATAGCTGCAGCAGGGAGTTTTTTCTCCTTGCTCTTTTTATTACGTTGTTTGGGCCGGCCGGGAGAAGTACGTACTAGCTATAGCTAGTGTGTAGAACGAAGCTCATGCACAAGCAAGCAAGAAAGGTAGCTAGCTAGGATCCATACACAGTAGGTAGATGATGGCATGTTGCTTAGTCCTCACGTATAGGCACCGCAAATTCTTCCGTATACGTGACAAGGAAACCAGGGCCGGTGCCCGGATTCTCTGCGCCGGTCAGGATAAGTACATGCACGACATGAAACATGCGTGGGTGCATACACCGAATTTGTTATTTAGTTCCAATAATGTTTTCATGCGTGCATTTGGTGCAAATATGAGAAACAAGCGTGCGTGCGCGAATGACATGGATCGATCGAGGCTGTTGAGCCCTTCCCTGATTGATGAACACTACCTACTCCATATCCTCTCCGGTCACCTTATATGTTATATGTACTTGCTGGTAGTACACAGGAGGTTTTCCATGCTGCCACGCCTAGAACTTCACCGGCGGTCGAGTAGAAAGCAGAGCCAGTGGAGAAGAAATAGTGGGCCCTTCATAGGACCCGCCAATGAACCGCTATTGTCAGTGGCGTCTCCCATAACCTGGTTGCCAGTGAAAATAGAACTTTTTTACTGGCGCTTAATCATAGGGTTCCACAGTCAAAACCATCGGTGTAAAATCGATTCATTGGGATTAGTTAAAGACAACCAACAGAGCAAATAGGTTTTCGTAGAGACGTTTTACCTAAAGAATCGTTAGTGGTAAAACAGTTACAGGCGGGTAGCTTCGCGCGGCTCGCCAGTGATAAAATATTTACACAGACGGTGTTCCCTGAGGACCGCCAGTAGAAATAGGATTTATATAGGCAAATATTTTCGATGAGCCGTCACTGAAAGTATATTAACTCTGGCGCATAAATTCCAGCAAAGAAATTTCTCCTTGTAGTACTGTATGATGAATCTAATAACACTTAATTCTTTGACATCATCTAGTGTCTTGGTGTTATGACTTATTAACCTGAAGATGGCTGGTTAGAGATAAGCTGAATGGTTTGATAAGCTAGGCTGTATTATTCTCTTTGGAATGCAGAGAGTCTTTTCGCATTCCAAAGAGAATAATACAACTCTTATCGGCAAGCTAGACGAGATGGCCTTTGGGGTCTTGTTTGAAAATGGATGGGGTCATCATGATCTATTAGCACTAAATACACTAATTATCTATTGAAAATTTTGAAATTCGTCGTGGTCGGCTGACCCCGATGGTATACTGTAGCTTCGCCCCTGGCAGAGAGCTTATCAAAATGTCTTATTCTTGGCCGCCCCTGTTGCTAAAATTGCTGCAGCTGATCAAGATTGAGGCTGATCGCTGGATCGAAGCGGGTGCCCAAGGTCTAAGGAGTTTGGCGCATCAAGGCTAGCGTTGCGAGTATCCGTTCGGGTTCCAGTTCTAAGTTGATTTTGTGACGAGTTTTTCATGGTGTTCACCTTTGCCACTCCGTGTACACGCTTCCTTCCAATCTTGTCCTTTTTCCTTGCTATAGCTAGGACCAATGCAAAAACGGCAAAGAAAAATGCTCGAGGTATGCTCGAGGTCAGCTTGGTTGAAGTTCGCAAAGTTTATGATGATGGAAATGACAGAGCGAGCACCTGCAGCTAGGTTTGATCGTGACACGACGTCGTGCGTGGTTCGCGAGCGAGCGGGGAGAGACGGAGCAGGCAGGGTACGGTGGAGTGGAGGCAGGGCAACCCGATGGATTCGCAGGACGACGCGTGCGGTAAAGGGAGGGAGCTGGGAGCTGGGAGCGGATGGATGGTTTCAGATGTGAGGTCGTCGTGGATTGTGTTGCAAGGCAGATACGAGCCGGGTCTCCGGCCGACCGATCATCCCCCGGCCAGTGTGGCCACCCTCGCTCCACGACGATACAAAATATGCCAGGCGAGCTGCGTACTCCGCGTCGTCAGTGAGTATGCATGCATGTAAAGTCAGATGATCGCTGGGCTTAGTATAGCTAGCCACGGTCTGGATCAAGGCCAGTCGCTGCCGACATGGCCGGAGATGGGCAGCCCAGCAGGCCATAGGCACGTCGGCTTCCGGATGGCCGACAGGCCCTAAATCCGATCGCACCGCCGATCTAAAAAGAAATTCGGAGTTTGGTAGGGTGTCGTCATTAGGGTACGGTGGCGTGGCAGGAACTGGTTGGTTATGACGACCGACGATCTAATTCGATTGGCCCTAGCTTTAGGTTTCAGCCACGAGCCCCAGCTTTCAGGTGAGGCGCGCGAACTACTACAAAGCTAGCTAAGCTCCATGGCCGCTGTTGTGCGCTAGCTTAATTTGGAGCTTGATCAATCGTACGTGGCTCAATTCAGACCGAATGATCTGGTCAGATTTCAAAATGATGCATGTGTGTCTTTTGTGCTCATAGCTGTGCGATTGGCAACGGGGACTCCGATCGTTAATTAATTAATCGGTCGATACATAGGTCGGACTCCGGGAGTGGATGCTACGGCTCAATCAGAAAATGACAGCGTACCCCTTCACAATGCAAGTAGCTCCATCCAAGGAGCCATACACTTGAACATATGTACTGTTTGCCTGTTATTATACTGTCAATATATGAATGATAGTAACATGTCGAAGTTGTCAACTTAGCATCTACATGGATGAGCTTGATTGCGAAGTACGAAGTCTCATTGAAGTCACGATGATATGTATAGTGTTGTTGAGCTGTAACATTTGAGACATATATATGCAAGTATGAATATGAACAGAAGAATCGAATGGAATCTACTGTAGCCGCATGCAGATCACAAATGTATGTCCAGCTGCTGCTCGTTTTAGCGTGAACGTAGCTGATAGTGCTATGCAGATTAAATGTGCAGTGGTTAATTTGCTATATACAGATTAATTAAATGTGCACGCGTTCATTCATGCTTATTAATCAGAAAACAAGTATGTCTAGCTAGCTCGTGTTTGAGCGTGGAACGAGCTGACTATTAATAAGCACAAGCGTTCTTGTGATTAACCTTAGGTGGCGTTAGGTTCCAAGGACCTTTTTTGTGTGTGTGTGTGTGTTGGGACTTAAAACTAAAAAGACACTAAATAGGGGGACTTTTTTTGGACTTTTTACTAGAAACACCTCTTTGACAGTCTTTTTCTAAAAGTTTTAGGACTAAAAAAAGTCATAAACTAATTAACCAAACATGGTCATGATTAGTTAGTGCTTAATAGCTCAGTTGCCTTGCAGGATAAGCTTAAGCATCCTCTCTTTCGTACCTGTTGAAAATGTTGACGGCGTACTTTCTAATTATTGGAATTGAGTTCAGGCAAGAAAAAATATTCTCTATGTTTTTCCATTACACAATGAGTGTTTTGTTTGCACAGTAGCGTTTGAGATTTTGATTTTTTCTCTATTAAGAGAGCAATTTATTTTGTTGAAAATTGGTCCAAGGCTTATCAAGTACTCGTATGTCTATTCAACATGAAATGATTGTATGCAATGGTTTTGTACCAATTTGATATACCGGCTATTCATCATTAGTATTAGGGGTGCAAAATGGTGATGATTAGGTGCACCTCCAAACCTCTTTTAAATATTTGTACTACTTCTACTTCTCCAAATTGGAGAAGTAGTACAAAAAATACTTAAATAGAGTAGTATAAATACTTGAACTAAAGAGGTTTTAGAGGTGCACCTAAAGGTTACCCCTTTGCACCCTTGATCAGTATATGGACCTGTCCATAATCTGTCTTAATCAAGTGCTTAATTAGCTTAGATGACTTGCAGGAAAAGCTTAATTTCGACCTTCAATGTTGAAAATGTTGACATGGTACTTCCCAATTGGAATTAATTGCAAGTTTTGTGGTGACGTGTCAAATCAGGCATAGCTCGATCCCTCAAAGTAGGAAAAGACATAGTGGGTGAAGTCACTTCTTCTATCCGTATCTTGTAATCCAAGCTGAAAAAGGAAAGTAAACAATTTAAGGTAGAGACAAGAAAATACTCCATGGGAGTATAATGGGTTGGTTAAAAATATTTATGAAACCATCCATTGAAAATATAATTGCAATTTTTTTTTTTTTTTTTTTGAAAAACAGAAAGCATTTCATTGATCTGTCACAGCACAATCGCTGGACACGAATCCCTCAAATGATTGAGGTACAGACGGCCAGGAAGTAGAATCCCCTCCAGGCAAATTACAACCATAAGAGGCTAAAGCATGTGCTAAATTATTACATGAGCGAGGACAAGCTACAATATGTAAAGAAAGAAAATCAGAAGCCATCATATGTTTTATTTCAGTGATAAGGCCACTCATTGATGAAAGGCGATAGTCATCACTTTGCAACGCCATCTTCACTAATGTAGCATCAGTCTCCAAAGTTAGAGCATTAATACCCATCATAGACGCTATCTTCAGGCCCTTTGCGCACGCCAACAGTTCAGCATGAAAAAGAATCACGGAGGTGGGAAGCACTACCAGCCCCGGCCTGTATCACGGCTCCTTGATCATTTCTAATCACGAAACCCTAGCCACCTGAGCCCGAACTCTGAAAAAATGCTCCATCAACATTCATCTTCAGAACTCCCTCCTCCGGCTTTTGCGGCGTTTCTTTTGAATACTATCCGCAATACAGCATGTTGTCGGACAGCTTGATTTATCGGCTTTGGCTGCTGCAATGTACGCAACTTCGCGCCGTTTTGCCCCGCCTTCTTCACGCCTGCGATTTCTCTCATTCCACCATAACCATAGGGTGGTAAACAACATGGATTGATGTTGTGGTTGAAGCTTGAAAATCATCTCCATCATATCCATCGGTGATCTCGCTTCAACTAGCTGCAATCGGCGTCATCCGATTTAGCTCCTCCATACCTCTCTTACTTCTTTACATTTTAGCAATAAATGTCCTCCATCCTCATCAAAGCGATCACAAACGCAACATTTTGTATCAATCTTCATACCTCTTCTTCTTAGCACGGCTCGGCGACCAAAAAGTATTATGGCTTAAACGCCCTGACGAAAATGCTTAACTTTGGGTTGGCAATCAATACTCCACAGTTTCTTCCAAAAATCATTCAGTCCACAACTTCCTCCAGCACCCCGGGTACGTTTGGGATCATTGGTTTCTAAGGAACATCTCCTCGCGTGTACTCGTAAGCCGACTTCACGAAAATTGCCCCTTCTTGTCATAGTGCCATCCCAAAGTGTCAAGCATATCAATATGGACAAGAAACGTTTTTATAAGCTTAACATCCTCCTCCCAGAACGTGTCGGACAACAATTGCTGGTCCCATTCTTCGGTGATTGGATCAATAAGTTCACGAAACTTTTGTTAATAGACTTCGGTTTCTTGGAGTAATGGGTCTCCTGGTTATGCCCTCGGTAGCGGGGTCCCGCCAAATGTTAACTTCACCACCGGACCCCACTCTCCAAATAACCCCCTCCTTTAGTAACTTCGACTCCTTTCATGATGCTTTCGCCAAGTATAAGAACACCCCTCTTTCATCTTGGAATGCAATAGCGTGGAATTTGGGAAATACTTCGCTTTCAACAATCTAGCACAAAGAGAATCCGGTATTTGGATAAGCCTCCATCCTTGTTTGGCCAACATAGCCATGTTGAAAGAATGTAAGTCTCTAAATCCAAGCCCACCTTCCCTCTTTGGCATAGTTAGGCGCTCCCAACTCACCCAATGAATACTATTATCCTTATCCCGATTGTTCCACCAATATTTGGCAATCATCGAACTGATTTGATCACATATCTCCTTTGTGATATCGAAGCAAGACATAGCAAAGACCAGGGATCGCTTGTGCCACGGCTTTGATCATTACTTCTTTCCCCGCCTTTTGAAAGCAACTTCTCCTTCCAACCCTGTATTCGTTGCCACACCTTCTCTTTGAGATACGCAAAGACCGACGTCCTTGACCTCCCAACATAAACCGACAGCCCAAGATATTTTTCGCTTCTTGTTTCGGATCTGATCGACATAATCTCCTTAGTTTTCCTCCTTGCGTTGTCACCGGTATTGGCGCTAAACATGACTACCGATTTTTACGTGTTGATCACTTGGCCGAACAGTACTCATATATATCTAGAATCTCCTTTAAATTTTGGACTTCCTCCTCTTCCGCTTTGCGAGTATCGGGGAGTCATCCATAAAATAAAAGATGGGGCAATGAGATGGCGCCCCTACACACCATGATACCATGGATTCTCCCTTCTTCCTCCCGGCCGATAGGAGCTGAAAAACCTTCAGCACATAGAAGAAAAAAGATAAGGCGAAATGGGATCACCTTGTCTTAGTCCTCGTTCGGGCACAAATTCTTACGTCAACTCGCCATTTACTCGAATCACGTACTTCCTTTGTGGTAACACAGGTTCATCACCAACTCCACCCACCGGTCGACAAACCCAAGCTTCAGCATCATATCTCTTAGAAAATTCCACTCGACACGATTGTAAGCTTTGCTCATGTCAAGTTTCAACGCTGCATATCCTACTTTCCCCTTCTTCCTTTGCTTGAGAAAATGAGTCAGTTCAGGCCACAAGGATGTTATCACCAGGTCGAGGTTTTTGAGCTGGCTAAATTTATAGAAATTAATATCAACGCTTGTCAGTCTATGTAAATAGGTTTATTATGACATTATTTATATGGATAGTCTAATATAATACTTATTCTCGTCCATTATTCTAATTATAAAACAACTTGACTTTTTATAAAAAATGCTTAGTTTTATTATGTACTTACTACTACCCCTCCCCGCCCCACTGAGTTTGTCACCCCGGATTCCGTGCCATCTTATTCGATGCTTTCGTCTTATTCAAATTTTTGCACAAATATAATTTATTTTGGTACGACTTTATTTTATCAATGAAGATACTTGAATATTGATTAATTTATTTTATAATTTGCATAAATATTTTGAATAAGGCGGATGGTCAAAATGAAGTTTAAAAGTCAAAAACTAATTTAACTCCATGGGGGACAGAGGGAGTAGTCTATGTATATGAATTGTGCTTAACGAGTTGAAAGGTCGGTCGACATTACTCCAATTTGCGTCAGTGCCGGCCAAAACATCTTTCACGCGTCACATATGCACACTGGTCTGCAGTGGTCTACTTGTCGGAAGTCGGAACATACGTACTATGCTGACCGAGCTAGCTAGCACGTAGCTAGGGGTCTACTAGGGCTGATAGCATACTCTCACACGGTCTCACTGATCACGCTACGATGGGTTCATCCATGACCATGCAGCATGATCAGGCAAAGGAAAACACATGATCAAAGGATTTTGCTGTCGTCTCTTGCAACTTTTTCCAATGTTCTTCCCGGCCGGGCCTGATCTGGTGCATGGTTCACGCTAATGCAGAAATAAAGACATTGGGCTGGCAGTGTCAGCTGGCCGGTAAAGACTGCTAGCTACATCCTGTATCGCAGGACAGGAGCCAGGAAGGCTTGTCTTGGCAAAAGTATCTTGCTTGCCGTAGCCTAAAAGTGTTTTATTCCGTCACTGATCACGATCCTTTGTGATCACACATCAGCATAAAAGTCGTGCGATGTCTGTCTGTCCGACTGTCTTGTTTCGGAATGTCGGAGAACACGTGCAAGGAGAACACATGCATGATAGCCAAATGTGCATTTGGGCTAGATTTGATTTGTATTAAGTTTGACAATTTATTACTCTTTTTTTTCTCTAAAATGTAAAGAAGGAAGAACTTGATCAGGCCCACGACTATTGGGCCTGTTGCTTCATGGGCTTGGAGGGCATTGAGGACTTGGTGGTGGCGATATCGTTAATAATTAGCCTAGGGAACTCGCGTGGCGTTTTTAGCGGGAACAATCGTGTTTTCACGTACATACATGTTAATTTGTGATCATATATATAAGTTGTCGTGATGTTCTGACTTCTGAACATCCACAGAAAATCAAATAATCATGGTGATCTGGTATGAAATGCCAAGACAAAAACAAACTGAACTCATTCATGAACAGTACACATCATGACAATAAACTCCGAGACGACGAAGCATCAATTCTATCTGTCACCGTCAAACACTAAGCTTTGCACCATCAGGCATGGCAGCAGGGCCGAGCAGCCTGCCGTCCAGGCACCATGAGCCTCAACGGGTCATCTGGCGGCGCTGCGAGCTCGCCGCACGTAGGGGCCAGCTGTCAGCAGCAGCGGCAGCCATGGCCAGGAGGGCCAAGGGTGTAAAATTTTCAGATTTCTGACTTAGATGTTGGCAATAAAGGACTATGCTAAGGAGAATGGAATAATCGAATGGACAGTTGTTGCGAAAATCAACATAGAGAAAAAAACCATACATGCTGATGTGTGTTCGAGTTCCAAGGAGGAAGCAAGGATAGTGAGTTACCGAGATTGAACTGGAAAGGATATCAGCACTGAAGTAGTAGCAGCAGCCCCGGATGGAGCGAGACGTAAAGGTGACCTCCATATCGGGTATTGAAGTAATCTTGACTAAAGGAGTTTGTTGTGTATAAGTTTGAGTATCACCGTTGCGCGTTGCCGCAGGATTTTCTTAAAATGTTTTTTTGTTATATACGTAGCATTACAATATGATCTTTTGTATACTATGTATAACTATATAAAAGAATCTAAGGAAGATCCTTCGATGTTTAAGGCTCGGAAGCGCAGCATGATTATATATGATCTTCACTAAACATTGTGATAACATCACCTTCTTCTTGTTGTTTCTTGTGCTTGCGGTACTTGTTTAGTTTTGCGCTTGTAGCTTGCACAGGTGTTTCAGCAGTAGCGTTGGGTTGCTCTTCCCCATAAACAGGGCTAAAAGTTTCGTTATGCTTACAACTGGCAAAAACTAAATAAATCAAGATTCAGAAGTTTCAATAGAAACGTGAGCAAGTACAGATAATCCCAGTCTCACCTTTTAATTTTTTCCCTTTGCCGCTAGCATCCGAAATTGGATTATATTTCATCAATCTCTATTTAACAAACAGGTAACTGAAAATATAGTTTCACAAGGAGACATGCAGACAATGGATTATTTAACAAACATGTAACTGAAAAAATGAAGACACGCATGTAACTGAAAATCAGGCGGCTCTGTGGAGAATCGAAGTCGTCTGCCTGATCACATGCAGCCATCGATTTTTACGGTTGAAGTCATCTCCTGAACACATGAAAACAAACAGACTGACTGAACACTGAAGATAAGCAGCCATTCTAAATTTAGGATCGGTGGAGAATCAAAGTCGTCTGCCATGTTTTGAGGATGAATCGAACGACCGGCGCTCAGGCGGCTCGGCATCGGCGGCACAGCGCGGCTGCGTCGCGCGACTCCGACGGCGTGGCCTCGACGGTACCCCGGCCGACTTCCGCGCGGCTGCGACCGCCTGCGTGCGCGACGCCTGCACGACTCGTCAACGCGACGCCCGCACCTCGCTTGGCCCTGCTGCTCTGCTCCGGGTGGCCGGTGGCCCTGCGCCCGGCAGTGGCGGCGGTGGCCGCCGCCGTGATGGTCGGCCATGAGGCCTCCCAGGCCGCAACGGGAGATTTCGCGCGCGCGCGGATCCGAGCGGCGTCGAGGAGGCGACCCTCCCTACAACGCGCTGTACTGTGCCCTTACTCTCATGCTTCCTCCACCCGGCCATGCTTGCTTTTAAATAGCAGGACGCCCGTACGCAGATGAAGAGTCAAGTGAAGACGATTTGTGGACGGCCAAAGATGACTAATGACGATCAATGCCATGCATCTGTGGAACCTATTCAATGCGCTTGCTTCGACTATGCATTTGAGAGGTTGAAACTGCCCTGGAGTCCAAGAGACATAGTACTATGCCTTGAAGGCCAAATAACCAGCGTCTGAAATAGGCCAATTAAAAGGAGATAAGGTTAGTGGGGCCCGTTGATGGCGTGCTTCACGAGATCGAGATCCCTTGAGAGACTCTACAGTGGGGTTTATGCATATAGAAGGTTTAGATTATAGTGTAAAATAGACATTTTGCTATTTATAATTTCCTTTCTTTCGCACGGACCCTCGGATAAGGACCTGACAGGAGGACTAGAGTCACACCGTGCCAACCAAAAACGCATGGAGGCGTCTACGTCACAGCAGAAGAAACACGCTGGAATGTCCGATGGCGACTGAACGGACGCACGTACGAGAAGAGAGACGGTGACATCACCAGCCACCACGCGGCGGCCCCCTTCCGTCACTCAACCTGCCGGCCGGCGCAAGCTTGACGATGGCCGCCGAACCGGCTGGAGGTGGAGTGGAGTGCAGCCGGAAGCAAGCAAGCCATGGCCGAATTGCGCCGCAAAAACACCAGCCCGTTCGGCCGTTTCTCGTGCAAGCAACCGCAAGCTCCCCGATTTGTTTATTGGGCCGCCCGCGCGAGCGAGCTGAGTTCCTGTAACTTGCAAGTCAAGCGCTGGTCAGAAAATGGCCACAACACGTCGCCCACGTCCGCCAAGGCGAGCTCGTCATGCACGCGTCTCCGTTTCCGCGGGCGCCTTTAAATCCCCCGCACGTTCCACCGCCGGCGGCAGATTAAGGCCATTCATTGATCGTGCCATCGGTTACATTACATTTACATGCATATGCGCCATTGCCGCCGGTCAACGAGTAGGGGAACACGATCGATCTGGTGTGTGCTGAGTGATCGATGGCGGCGGCGGTTGGGACGACGACGTCACAGCGGCGCGGCGGCGACGACGACGTGGAGTCACAGCGGGAGCACAGTGAGGATGGTAGCCGCCGCGGTGAGCAAGAGCAGGAGCAGGAGCAGGAGGAGCGGCGGCCTCTGCTGGTGAAGCGGCGCTCCTTGGCCACGGACGACGGCGGCGGCGACGGGATGAGCCCGATCCAGCGTGCCATCAGGCAGACGTACCAGAGCACGGCGCACCTAGCGAAGCTGCTGCCGACGGGCACGGTGCTGGCGTTCCAGCTGCTGTCCCCGGTGGTGACGGCGGAGGGCCACTGCGTGCGCGCCAACCGCGTCATGGCGGGCGCGCTCCTGGCGCTCTGCGCGCTCTCCTGCTTCGTGCTCAGCTTCACCGACAGCTTCCGCGACGCCGCCACGGGCGCCGTCCGCTACGGCTTCGCCACCACGCGGGGGCTCTGGGTCATCGACGGCGGCGCGCCGCTGGACGACAAGGGCCGCGGCGGCGTACCGGATCCGGTTCCTCGACCTGGTGCACGCCGTGGTGTCCGTCATGATCTTCGCCGCCGTCGCGCTGCTCGACCAGAACGTCGTGACATGCTTCTTCCCTGTGCCGTCGGAGGACGACAGACAGGTGCTCACCGTGCTGCCCATCGCCATCGGCGTCGTCGGGAGCATGCTCTTCGTCACCTTCCCAACCACCCGCCACGGCATCGGGTTTCCGCTCTCACCGCACTGATAACTGGTACAATTGAATGATGGATCGCTAACTTTGTGTGTATATCGATTTCCATTTCTGTTTCTGATTGTAAATAAATGGCACAACAAAGATTGTGAACTCCGTTGAAGGAGACGTGAGTATAGCTAGATCTAGAAACAACAGACACTATATTTGCATGATGATTATTTTCGTATACTTCATGAAATTGATGAGCTTGAAATTGTATACTTGTTTGTACTCTTGATGAATTCTTGGTCGATAGCTAGCAATGCGTGCAAGTTACAGGGCAACCGAAATACTACATTTGTACACCGCGCCAAAATAGCAAGAAACAAGCTGATACTTGCAAGTAAAAAAAAGTTATGAGTGACACCGCAGGATAGGATAAGTGTTAGATATGACACGCACATTGCTATTTCAGCGCCACGGCGAGCTTGTTCAGAACGCACACAGATCGAAAAGAGCATCATGCCAAACACACCGACGGGCAGCAAGATGGAAAGCCCACCCGGCAGACGCTAAGTTAGTACAAGACACTTCAAACGCCACGCAATGCCGGTACCCGTGTAGAGAGCAAATGATGGGATGAAAGGGCCCTAGGGGTCGAGCCTTGAGCAGGATCATGTCATGGCATCAAGCATGCTGGCGACAGGTGATGACGACACTGTCCTTTTACGAAACATGAGGAAGATGGGATTTAGAGAGGAATGAAGTGAAGGAACTTTGGACCAAGGTTCTGGCAAAATACAAGCGTCAAGCGTGCATATTCACATAAATTAAAGCCTGGATGCAGGCACGACTCTAACCCGAACGAAAAAAACCATGGATGGATGCTAGATGTGCGTGTCCATCAGCTCTCTCTGTGTGTGTTGAATCTGAGACCCCAGGCCATCCAAATCCATAGTTCTATATATTGCAGGCAAATACTTCTTCATGAAAGCTAGATTGTTGTAAGCTGGATTATAAAAGTTGGGTAGAAAATGTTGTTTGATTCATAGCTGGTAAAAGCAAAGGTAACAACATGTCCGCTTGTCTTGCCTCATCTTTGTTTCAGTTTATTCTCTCTCACAACCATCAGCAAAAGTTGTAGAAGCTAGGTTGGACCAACTTCCTAAATTTTAGAATTCATAACTCTCTAGATTTATATAAACTATTGTGACTGTATGGAGCTCCTGAGAAATTTTAGAAGCTAGTAACTTCTACAATCCACTTGAATACAAACAAGCTCATAGATCCATATACCCTGAATCCATAAATGGGACCCATAAGAATTAAAAAAAAACATAATCACTCACCCACCTTTTTTTTTCTCCCACCCAATCTCCTCCCTTGGTCCCTCTTTCATCCCACCTTATTTTTTCCGCCTCTCATACCCTCCTACCCCCTCTGCCTCCTCACTACTCAAATCCACCTCCAAGGCTCCACCCCCTCCTCCCTCCTCACACCGGCAAGGATGTGGTGTCTCAACTTCCTCCTCATCAGATCTAGCTCGGCGTGGAGGCCTCGCCCTTGGAGACCCTAGCCCCTTGGCGTGAGTGTGAGGAGCTTGTCCATTGGGCCACCGCCATCATGGGCTCCTGGGCTAGAGGCTCCTTCGCCTAGATATAGAGGTTCCACAAAGGCTCAATTACAAGAATGGGGTGACGATTGACGATGAGCTAGGGCAAAGGGGGTTAGGGGATTCTAAGCAATGACAACGACAATGACTTATTCACTGCGACGAGAATGCCAACATCAAGAAAGAAAAGAAGGGTGAAGAGATAGATCGTGTTTTTTTTTGGAGCTAGGCTCCGGTACAAAGGGAACCACTCTACCATGGAATCAAGTTCACAATGTATAGGTACCTATTCTATAATCACATTTGTTGTGTAGGAGTTGCCTATGAATGCTTATTGTACATCCTAACGCCATATCATTTTTATCATGAGCACTAAGCATTAGGCCTTGTTCCATTCATGTAGGCATTAAGAAAACAACCTAGCTATTTGGCCTAACTCATTGTCACTTTTCTCTAGTTTGTGTGTGGGTTGTCGTATTTTCTCTCATCATCCACCTCGACTATCCGACTATCATCCCCGCTTAATATATAGAACACTTCAATGGCACATCCTTTTCAGTTTCGTATGGTCTCAACTTAGTCCAAGCAAGAAAAGAGGATTTCCCTCAACCCTTTATTTTCCCCTTATATATTCGTTTTGTGTCCTTGCAATTACGAAGATGTCCCTTTTTTTTTTTCTCATCGCCTTCTCTCTTTGTAGAGGTAGCCATGGTCAAGCATCAATGGTACCCTTGTTTTCATAAAGATCCGATACAATCCAAGCACATCAATGTATAACCCATTATTTCCACCTCACATCATTTATTTTCTTATTATTCTTTGCAAGTCTAGACATTTGACCTCGTTCTCAAACCACAAGATAATGGCATCAGCTAACACACAACCGACCCTTCTTCAACCTCTTGTTCCTCCGCCATTGCTCCCCATCTTGCTCCACTACTTCCCCATGCCATCTTCGTCACCATCATCACAAATCCAATTAGGTTATTCTTCTATAATGATCGACTTCCTCGCTACAAGCATCACCCAACTAGCCTCTTCTACCACCTATGACCACTATTTTCGTCGATCTCCCAAAGCCGCCTTTTATAGTCGTAGGACATAAAACCCAACCTCAAAACTCTTGCCACTTCTTGGTTTAGGTTGGCAAACTTGACTTGTCGGAGGAGGCTTAGTGTTGTTGAATCTTGTTTATTCATCATCATTGGACCTCGGACCCTTGGCAGCCATGGATTTGAAGGGGAGTGAGAGGTGAGGAAGATGGATGAAGGTGGAGGAAGATGGTAGTGTGCAGGTGCAGATCGGTTTGAGATAAGTCAACAATCTTACAAAAAAAGTGAGAGATGCTTGAATCTTTAGAAATTTCAACTCATATAAGGGACAACTTATTCATATTTTTTTTTTTCTATAGCCGAGCAATGAAAACATTATATATTAATTAACTGAGCACAACAAAAATACCTAGGCACTTGAAATATACTTTCCCGTCCCAATTATAAGATGTTTGATTTTTTTTTGACCCTAAGTTTGATCATTTGTTTTTTTTTTTTTTTGTAAATATACTTAAACTTAAGTCATTTTAAAAGAACTTTTAATAAAAAATGATATTTTGATACAATTTTTGAATAAGATAAGTGATGAAACTTGGTGTAAAATGTCTTATAACTAATTTGGACGGAGGAAGCAGAAGAATTTGCTTGAGTAGTTCCCACACAGTAGTACAGCACCACTCCTACGGTCACGATCGTGAAAGTTCCACTTGGACCGGCCCTGGGTCCCACGGACCACGACGGCTGGCCAGACCCGCAGACCATCGAGTGCAGACTCGTCCACCGGTCGGCCCTTTGGTACGCGAAGCGCGGCCACCCATCGGGCCCCCCCGCCCACCCCCGTACGGCCACAAACATTCTTCGCCCCACGCCACAGAAGATCCGCCAACAGTTCTACGATCTCATCTCATCGCACGAACGAGAGAACGAGGAACGCAGCCGCACCCCCAACCTATGAACGGCGGGCGGACGCGCAGCCGGCCCGCGCGCGCGAGATTCACAACGCGCACGCACGAAATCCACACCACTCCTACTATTCTCCAAGAACAGAGAGAGAGATCCACATCACTGCTCCCCTTTCTTTCCTTGGTCTGGTGAGCCTGACTCCTCCCTCCGCATCGAGAGAGAAAAAAAGGATACTACTAGCACCACCACCAGGCAACAACGCAAGAGCATCAAACGCCAGCAGCTTCTGCAAGGCAATAATAAAAGTCGGAGGCATCAAATCCAAAAGGTTTTTATTAGCATGGAAGCGATCCAAACCCCTGACCAATTCGGGAGGAGAGGAGGAGGAGTTGCATCTGTGGCCTCCCCTGTTGCTCCTCGTCCTCATCGCGGCGGCCCGCGCCCGCGTCGTCCCTATTACTTCTCCGCGTCCGCCCACCGATCCTGTTTGTTCTACTTGGCGTTTGCGCTGTGCTTCCACTCTTGGTGGAAATTCGTGGCGCCGATCGAGCCGGGACTCGCTTCGGGCTCGGTGCCTGTGCTTCGTATTTATTGGGGAAGAGAAATCGCCGTAGCGTGTGATTAGTTTTGTTCTTCTTCTTCTGTGTGGCCTGGTCTTCGCGTGTTGTGTTTTGTTGTCTGGGTGTGGGAGGAGGAGGCGAATCTAGGGTTGCGGGGCGTCGGGGATGGAGTCCTCCGACGACGGGGGCTCCGGCCCGCCGGCGGCGGCGGGGATGGGGAGTCCCGGCCCTTCGTCGGCTCCCGCGGCCGTTGGCGGTGCGAGTAGCGCACCTGGCGCGTCCGGATCCGGGGAAGCCGCCCGTGAAGCGTGTCATGAAGACGCCCTATCAGCTGGAGGTTCTCGAGAGGACGTATGCAGGTTCGTCGACTACCTGATGATTCTGAATGGTTTTGTGGGTTTGCTATCGCGAGCTTTTGATAGAATTGTGCGTGTGGTTTTCATGGGGATTTTGTTTGTGCAGAGGATTCGTACCCAAACGAGACCAAGCGGGCGGAGCTGTCGGTGCAGTTGAACCTCACAGACAGGCAGCTGCAGATGTGGTTCTGCCACCGCCGGCTCAAGGACCGGAAACCGCCCGCCAAGAGGCAGCTGAGGGACGAGGAGGTTAACATCCCAGTCATAGCGCCGCCGCCGCCGCCGTCTGTGCTTCCGCCTCCATTGCCGCCCAGCGAGATGATATTGGGTACTGTCGGAACCTATGATGAGCACCTGCCGCCCTATTCCAGGAGAGGGCCTGGCGGTCATCGGCTGTGCCTAGGCTGTCTGCGCCGGAGATTGGGAGGAGATATTATGAACCGCCACAAGTTATGCTGCCTCACATGGCACCAGTGCATCTTACACAAGCGGAGTATCGGGTGATCGATTCTGTAGAAGCACTTATAGGGGAACCTTTGAGGGACGATGGGCCAGTGCTTGGTATTGAATTTGATCCACTTCCTCCTGGTGCATTTGGAGCACCTATCGGTAAGAACCTTGTGCTCATGATGTGTTGTATTTGATGCCGTAATATATATTTTATTTTTTAAAATAAATTTATAATACATACATAAGACTGATTTAGAAGCCTATTGTGTAGACCTCTCAAGCTCACGCAACTGTCATTCAAATACTTTTAATGTATTATTAAAAGTAGTGGATACAGACTCAAATTTCTATTTTACTATGTACTTTATAGTGTTGAAAAGTCTTTTTTGAAATGCTACAGTGTTGGAAAGTTTCGACGCTGATTGTTTTGTAGAGTGAAATCTGAATTGTTGACAGTGTATTATTGCCATATTACATTACATTATGCTGATTTACTTTCTGCTATTTATTTTCAATGTTTTGGAGCAGTTCCTGAGCCACCAAAGCAGCCCTTCCGATCATATGAGACCAAGATGTTTTCTGGGCATGATCCCAAACCCATGAAGGTATGCATTAGTTTGCTTGCAGACAAATGCTTGTTTCTTTTGACAACCGTCCGCCCCTTATCTTTCAATAGATGGCATAATGAGAGACTATCCATTTATCTATGTGTTGTTTCCATCAATCTGCCTTTATTCATTTCATGCATATTGTTGCATTGAAAGAAATGGCCACCATATATGCATGATCTGTTTATAGAGCATAGTCATTTTGTTAGATTTGTTACATTTGTTTCATGATTATATTATACTTTATCACACCTCATGGATTTGTATTGTATGGAGTTTTTGATTTATATATTCTATCTCTTCTTGTCCGCTGTTCTTTTGTTCTGGATGAGGTTATTGTTTTCTTAAATAATCCAATCATGTATCAGTTTAAACTTAGTTTAAACTTTAAATTCTGTTTCCCCTTTGTAGGCTTCGGCATTCTTGCCTTCCACAGACCCTTTACTTCCAAATACAGGGAAACGAAAGTCCTTGATTGGGTCTTCTCATCTTGGCTCACAGGCAGTACAGGAATACCAGTTTCTTCCTGAGCAGCCAAGTGACACATATGAGAGGGCAAACCAGTCGCGCTTCTATGATGCTCCAGCAGAGGCGTCAAACTTGAGGGTAGCTCCTCTGTCAGGTTCACGCTTTCTACATGGACTTGAGCAGGCACCTAGCTATACGTTTCACGGTCAATCATCTGGTTCTAGCCATTTGGCTCAACGTGGCAGATCGCCGATTGCATCGGCATTAACAGATAATGAGGGGGCTTTGTCAAATATTAATGTTAGCCCAGCTCCAATCCATGGCCAATTTGGCATCCCTCAAGTTGCCGGATTCGAAAGCTCCCTCGCATCCTCTGAAAGAATGGGATATCATGATGATGATACATATCGTGTGGACAGAAAGCGCAAGGTATGTTCTCGCTGCATTTTGGATATATTCTTTTTCTTCTTTTGTATTATTGCTTTTTGATATAGTCTTATCTTTGTCTAACGTTACTTCAGCATAATGAGGAAGCTAAGATTGCTAGGGAGGTTGAGGCTCATGAAAAGAGAATCAGAAAGGAGCTTGAGAAGCAAGATCTGCTGAACAGAAAGGTCTTCCTTAGTTGCGCTATAAGAAAGTTCATGCATACCTTTCATCACGCATTATTAATTTTTTTTCGTATTTCTGCAGAGAGAAGAACAAATGCGGAGGGAAACAGAGAGACTTGATCGTGAGAGACGTAAGGAAGAGGAGAGGTTGATGCGTGAAAGGCAGAAGGAAGAAGAGAAATTCCAAAGGGAGCAAAGACGTGAACACAAGCGTATGGAGAAGTTTATGCAGAAACAATCTATAAGAGTAAGTTCGCTTTTCTGCAGCCATTATATGTAATACAAATTGAGCAAACTGCAAATTTTAAGTCTACTTGTACGCTGGCACTGTTTAGTTCACAATTTGTTGTATGCACAGGCTGAAAAACTAAGACAAAAAGAGGAGCTTCGGCGAGAGAAAGAAGCTGCGAAGCAGAAGGCTGCTAATGAGAGGGCTACAGCACGTAGAATTGCACGAGAGAGTATGGAACTGATGGACGATGAACGCTTAGAACTATTAGAATTGGCTTCTCGTAGTAAAGGGCTGCCCTCAATGATTTCTCTTGATAGTGACACATTACAGCAGCTTGATTCATTTAGAGGTACACTCCACATTCATGGATCTGTGCTTCTAGACCACGTACACTGCTTGATATGATGTAAGAAATTTTGATTCTTGCTTCTGGACCACGTACAATGCAGGAATGCTGGGAAAGTTTCCTCCTGAAACTGTGAGACTGAAGGTCCCTTTTCAATAAAACCATGGGCAGCTTCTGAGGATATTATTGGAAACCTTTTTGATGGTACCTCCTGATCTTTAGAATGTATTATGAAAAAGCTTTATAATTTTGGACATAGCCCTTTCTGTAAGATAGTACTTCCCTTCCTAAGATAAGATTATTCAGTGGACAGAAACTAGAATATAGTAGTTCAATAAGTCGATTGCAAAGTCCATTTTTCTGCTGTGATTTATGGTTCTATTGGATTTGGATCATCCTTGTTACTACTTTTTGTCCATCCTGTTACTGCATCATGGAATTGCATATCTTAAGAGTATCACATCATGGAATTGCATATCTTAAGAGTATCACATCTTAGAATTTTTCATTAATGTTTCTAATAGAACGTGTTATTGATGAAATCCAGGTTTGGAAGTTTTTTGTTACCTTCGGTGATTTTCTGGGGCTTCCATCGTTCACATTGGATGAGTTCGTGCAGGCTCTTCATGATTATGTAAGTTCTTCTAGATATAGCATATCATGTTGAAAGGTAGTCTTGATATGATGACATGACGATGATTCATTTTATATCTTGACAACTAGGGCAGGGACATGGTCCTAGGCTTTTTCATTTGTATCATCTACTTGTTTCACTGAGTAAAGATATCAGCATATTATGATGTCATGCACTGTATCATTTAACTCCTGTGAGTGATATAATTTACATTTTCTTTTCCAGACTAAACTGAAATTTGATTGTTGGGTCATGACTGTTTTCATATCTTTGAACCTTTTCTTATACCATTTCATGGATTTAGATGTGTGCCATAACCAATTCTTATTCATCTGATAGGATTCAAGGCTCTTAGGTGAATTGCATGTTGCTCTGCTGAAATCTATCATTAAAGATATTGAGGATGTTGCTCGGACTCCTTCAGTTGCTTTAGGTGTAAATCAGAGCAGTTCTGCTAATCCTGGAGGTGGCCACCCACAGCTTGTTGAAGGGGTATGTGTTCAGAATTGCTGGTTTCCTAAACCACAGTCTTTTGTTCTTTTTTGAAGGATAGTAATGATTTTCTAATGAAAAAAACATTTCTTGTTTAGGCGTATGCTTGGGGCATCGACATACTTAACTGGCAGCGCCACTTGAACTTTCTTACATGGCCTGAAATATTGCGCCAGTTTGGTTTATGTGCGGGTTTCGGTCCTCTGTTAAAGAAAAGCGATACTAAAATTGTCCATCACCGCGACGATAACGAGGTATTTGATTATTGACAGTTTCCATTGTGAACCTCGATGATACTTTGACAGTTCACAGTTATATTTATAATCATGTCGAGTAAGTTATATTTCATTGAGTAATTTCGAGGAAACATGATTGTATTGCTTAGGCGATACTCTATTCTTATTTACTTGTCATTTTAGGCAATATCATTGTCTTCAATAAACACCTTTGACCATTACGTTTTCTACATCTTATAAAAGCAGGATATGTCAAACATATAATCATCTGAGAGTATGTTTCTCTATAGTAGGTGTCAGAGACTCAGAGTTAGTGTACACATTCTTAAACGATATTTATTTGAGATTGGGTGGGTTGGTGGGAGTGGGATGAGGGGTGGGATGGTGGTGTTAGACATTCACATTGTCTATTATTATAGGCATCTGGAGTCACCATGTTGAGGGGCATCATAAAATTGTAGATAGGCGAAATATAGTGAACTCACTGAAATATACTATAAATGATTATACAATTCTGCCCTATTTTAATGTGATTGCTTGATGTATTATTTTCTTTTGTTGATTTGTTGAAAACATGTGAAATTAGTGCTTCAAAGCTTAATTAGCATATCTGACTGCACTGATAAGCAGACAAGTCTTTATTTCATCTATGGTGATAGTTGACGAACTAGATTGGCCATTCGATTTTACATGGCCAAAATGCGATCCTATGCCTATGCAGAGGGGAGTAATTGGATGATGCCGCTGGGATCTGCTAGAAAACTACCATTTTATGAGAAACTCAGATATAACATTACTACTGTTTGGACTTAGGAGTCTTAAAATTGACTGGTCTCTGTGGCCTCAAGTATTTAGGTCTTAAATGGGCTTGTTAGCACTTCCAGGGAATGAATAGGTGTTAATTGGATCACCAGTAGTAGCAGGGCTATGGTAAGAAAGGTTTTGAGTTAATTTACTTGAAATTGACTGGATTCAGTTTTAAGTAGAGGTGTAGTTGCATTCATGACAGTTCAAAAAAGTTTAGCTGCATCCTGCATATTTGCAGCAGACTTGTTTTTTTTTTTTTTTAAACTGTTTCCTTTTGCTGTTCATATAAACAAGATGGAAGTTTCCCAAAATATCTTGTCATTTCGTGTTCTTTTTTGAAAGGGCCGTAATGGTGCAGATGTCATTTCCATTCTGCGAAATGGTTCAGCGGCTGTGAAGGCTGCTGCTGTAATGAAAGAGAGAGGGTATACTAATCGTCGCAGGTCACGACACCGTTTGACACCTGGAACAGTAAAATTTGCTGCTTTCCATGTTCTGTCGCTTGAAGGGAGCAAAGGTCTCACGATATTGGAAGTTGCAGAAAAGATCCAGGTATATCCACATCAAACAAATTTCTAGATTGCATTGACCTGTTATTGCTAATGGAACCTATATTGGTTCTTTTTTCTCTTCAGAAATCTGGACTGAGAGACCTTACAACAAGTAAGACACCAGAGGCATCTATATCTGCGGCATTGTCAAGAGACACTAAACTTTTTGAAAGAACGGCACCTTCGACATATTGTGTTAAAACTCCCTACAGAAAGGATCCGGATGATTCTGAGGCCGTGCTGTCAGCAGCACGTGAAAAAATCAGGGTGTTTCAGAATGCGCCGGAGTGTGAAGAAGTGGAGAAGGATGTGGATGAGGCTGAGAGGGAGGAGGATTCTGAATGTGATGACGCTGATGATGACGCTGATGGTGATGATGTGAATATTGAGGATAAGGATGCCAAGTCTCCCCTAGTTGGAGCTCAATATGGTGCACAAATTACAGTAGTCGGTGACATAAAGAAAGAATCAAACAGTGTGATGAACACATCAGTGCCACCAAGCATATCTAGTGCAAGTGTACCATTGCATACTTTAGACAGTAAAGCAAATAGTTCAACTGATCCAGAAGTTGGAGATGATGCTAAAGACACTGAGATAGACGAAAGTAACCAAGGGGAGTCCTGGGTACAGGGTCTAGCTGAGGGTGACTACTGTGATCTTAGTGTGGAGGAACGCCTCAACGCTTTGGTTGCGCTTTATTGGTGTTGCCACCGAAGGAAATTCTATCCGTGCAATTCTGGAGGTAATGTTTCTATTGTAATTTGTTATTACCTCCATTCCAAATTATATGATGTTTTGGCTTTTCTAGATACTTTTCTTTTACTATGTATCTAGACATAGTGTATAACTAGGTGCATAGCAAAAGAAATGTATCTAGAAAATCCAAAACGACTTATAATTTGGAACAGAGGGAGTACTTGCTATTTTCCCATTGAACATCATCTGAACTAGAGACTTTACAGGAACGCCTAGAAGCAGCAAGTGCTTTGAAAAAACAAATGTGGGCTGAGGCACAACTTGATAAGAGGCGTACGAGGGATGACTTTACTAGCAAGACACAATATGATTCTTGTGTGGGTATGAAGGTTGATACAGATCAAGAAAATAATGCTGCTGAAAGTAGCCTTACACCAGTGCATAACCCTATTAAAAACAATAACGGAAATGCCAGTTTGACGAACAATGATTTGCTTGTTGATAAGCAGAACCAGCTTATTAGTGCTGATGCATTTCATCAGCGGAATGGTGTAAGCCGAGAATTGAGTACTAACCCTGAAAGTTTGTCTGTTCAGCAATATGCTTCATCTGAGAAAACTAGATCTCAGTTGAAAGCCTTCATAGGTCACAAGGCAGAACAGCTTTACGTGTACAGATCGCTACCCCTTGGACAAGATCGGAGACGGAACCGGTATTGGCAGTTTTCTGCATCTTCATCATCCTATGACCCTGGTTCGGGAAGAATCTTTTTTGAATCTATAGATGGATACTGGAGGGTCATTGATTCATCTGAGGTAGTTGTTTCCTCAAAACAATCTTAGTTGCAATTTCATCAGCTAATATTCTCAATAGGTGGTCTCTAAAATATATTACTTCAATTACTTCAACTTTAGTTGGGTGGATCCAAAAAGTGCCCACTAGATCAACTTTAAATGATGGGGATTGTGGATTTTTGGTGTTTGTTTTCTTCTAAAATGTTGAAGGTGTAGTATAACATTGAAGTTGGATTAATCAGGGGTCATGGTATTTGATAGCTGACAAGGGCCATCTATATTTTGTTGAAAAGCTTAGGGTAGCTGTCAACTCGTCATTCTCTTATTTGATATTAATATATTATAAAATGCTTTGCTTAGAAGATTTTGTGCTTGTTTGTCCATGTCGTGTTAGGCACAATGGTTTACTGACCAGTTATTATTGGCATTTAGCACTATTTCATTGGGAAACCAGTGTTTCTGCTGGTTATGAAATTATATGTGCCTAGTTTTGCTGGTTCCAGATAGTTATGATTCATACGAGATCCTGAATGTCTTTTACTATCTGATTCCTTGTTGGCTGTGTCCTTGAAGATTACTGTTCACAGGGTTTTGAATTGTTGGCAGTAACTGCATATATCTTGTTCAGTTTCTAGAAAAACCTGTTAGTAAGTAGAGTGGTAGACTATTGAATACATACATAGCGAGCGGATATTAAGTTGCTAGCTTGACTGACTACATTATATACAGATCCTGTTGTACTGTTGCTTTAATGTGATTTCTGATTAAACATGCAGGCGTTTGAAGCTTTGGTAGCTTCCCTTGATACTCGTGGCATCCGTGAGTCACATCTGCACTCAATGTTGCAAAGTATCGAGCCAACCTTTAAGGAAGCTGTTGAGAGGAAAAAGTGTGCTATCTTAGAACACACAACTGGACAAACTTTGAAAAATGGAAGTAATGAAAGTCCAAACTGCAACAATGAGTTTGGAAGTCCATGCAGTACCCTTTCTGGTGCTGCTTCTGATAATCTTATGGCATATTCAGATACTTTCAAGATAGAGATTGGGTGCAACGAAGCCGAGAAAAATTCTATCTCAAAGAGGGCTTCCATGTTTCTGAAATGGATGTGGAGAGAGTGCTATGGTCACCAATCCACATGCGCCATGAGATATGGAAAGAAGCGGTGCCCTGAGTTGATTCAATCTTGTGACCATTGCTACCAGATATACTTAGCTGAAGAAAGGCACTGTTCTTCTTGCCACAAGACATTCAAACCCATTCACAATTTCTTGGAGCACTCATCACAATGTGAAGAAAAACAGCGAATAGATCCTAATTGGAAGACACAAATTGTGGACCTTTCTGTACCCATAGGATTGAGATTGCTGAGGCTGATCTTAGCTACCATTGAGGTAAAGTGACATTTTTGTCATCATTCATTAGTGGCATCTATCTTGTTTGTTGCAAAAAAATGCTGTTTGTGTGACTTGTTAGATTGCATGTTGCAGGCTTCAGTACCGGCAGAAGCTCTCCTACCTTTTTTGGACGGACGGATTTCGAAAATCTTGGGGTGTGAAGTTGTATTCTGCATCATCTGCCGGAGAAGTCTTGCAGGTTGCGTTGCATGTTTTTTTAACTACCTTTGTTTGTTAATTAATTCCAGTGGCTAAGTCTGTAAGGATCAGAGAAGAGACCACTTTATAAAAAGACCAAAGAAAAGAGGGGCCCAAATTAGTATTTTCTTGGTAATTGGATGGTGAATTTGAGTATTAGTAGTACTTTTAGAAAAATTCTTTCGACAAGGGTGGCCCATGGTCCACCTTGGCCCTTTTGAACCTCCACCACTGTATACAGCTATTACTAATAAGTTGTTAATGTATACCATAGCAACAATCTCAGGCTAGGCGTAAATTGTTCTGAATCTTGTGCAAATTTTGACCTCTAGCGGAGTTGTGTAGCACTTTAATTTAGCAGTTCCTTATTGTAGACACTTATGAACCGACTTGGATAGTGTAAGAGGAGAATTTGCATGGTTTAAGAAGCCTGATTTTAATTTATGATATTTATCATCAAAAACTTTGTGTGCGTATCTAAATCCTGCCATGTCATATTTCTGCAGATGCTTAGTGTGCTGGAAGGTGCAATAAAGCGAGATTACTTATCAGCTAACTTTGAAACGACAACTGAGTTGCTTAGTTCGAACACACAAGATGCTACCCAGAATTCAATTGGAGGTTCTGGATCTGCCACTGTACTTCCATGGGTTCCTGACACTACCGCTGCTGTCGCCTTAAGATTGTTAGACTTGGATGCTTCCATCTCATATCCACTTAATCCAAAGTTGGGTTCGAATAAGGAGCAAGAAGCTGGGGATTTCATGGTGAGCCCTATGGCTTATTATTATCGCATCAAAAGACTAGTGGTGACTACATGTGGTAATTGATCCTCTTGATCTGCTATGTCTGGATCAGTAACATGATTCTGTTTTTTTTTTCACTGTGCAGAAGCTTCCACCAAGATACCCTAACATTAACAAGAACAAACAAGAAAGAGAACAGTTCAGACCTATTGGTTTTGATCAGCAGGATGGAGCATTGCTAACTAACAGCAATGGCCGTAGAGGTCGTGGACGGGGAGGTAGAGGTAGCAGGGGAGGTAGATCTCGTGGCCGTGGTGGTAGGGTTTCAGGGGTATTGGCAGCTCTTCCAGGGTTCAGTTCAGGGATGACAATAGTGTGCCCCATGGGAGAGCCCCTCGAAAGAATGCACGTGGTGGGCGTAGTAACCGGGGCCGTGGCCGTGGACTCCGAACTGTTAGACCTCGACAACCATCTGAGCTCAGTGCCAGATCAATTCCAAAGGCAAACCTATTGGGCAGCTTTAGCATGTTAAGTAAGGCAAATCACACTGGCACTATGCATTCTCCTGAGAGCTCGGGTGCAGAAGAGTGGGCCTTGGAGAGAAGGGAATATGCCAATGATGATGATAACAGTTCGGTCTCTCAGTCGGATGATTCAGAGGAGGAAAAATGGGGAGCCTATGAACGAGGAATATGATGAGCAGATTTCAGGCTATAGAAGGGACAATTCCGAGTCCAGCCCTGTACAAATGATGGATGATGTGAGTGACGATAATGAGGAGGATGCTGAAGGAGATGAGGGTGAGGAGGATGGGGAGGACTATGAAGCTGAAGATCCTGCTGGTGATGAGGATGATGACGTTGAGATGGGTGGGGATGATGATCTTTCGGACGATGACGATGACAATGATGATGGTGGAGATGGAGCAGCCAACGTAGATGAGGATGAAGCTGGTACATCATCATATTCTTCTGAGTATAGTGAATAGTGAGAGTGGATTGAAGAAGTTGTGCAGGGTTCTGGTAAGTGATGTAACGGAGGCTTTGGTGGGCTCACCAACACTAATGCTGAGTTGACAAACTACTTGGCTGCCAATTCTAAACTGTGTTGTGGCTCCTTATTAGATAGAAGCCAGTCAACCTTAGAAGATCGGCTTTGTACATGGATGTTCGAATCAGATCATTTGTGGTGTATACATACATACCAATTACCAAAAAAAATAAAAAGGGTTCAATCAGTTTTTTTCTTCTTCAGCTACTCTTTTCATTGTGGCTTTTTTGCTACATCTCGTTTTGCTAGGTATATCTTTTTTTTTTTTTTTTTTTTTTTTTTTTTGCGGAACGTTTTGCTAGGTATATCTAGCCATAACGAAGCAAAATGGATGTACCAAAATACTTATAATTTGTGATGACTTATTATAATTTAGAACTGAGGAAGTATAATTTGGAACAGAGGGTTCTCTGTAGTACAGTTGTCTCAAGCTTTGCTTACTATGAATATATAATAGTAACTGTATACTCAGCTATGGACCATGGTCCATGGACAATTCCAGACCAAAATTCGATACCTTCTGGCCCATAAACCTGAGGCCGAGGCGCCCCGCGACCCCAGTCCGCCCTCCCCAAATCCGTTTGTTTCCCATTCGGATCGCCAATTCGCCATCCCATCCAGCACCACCTGCTGCTCTTCTTCTCATCTCCACCGTCGTCACCGCTCCTCTCTCTTCTCCCACGATTTTGTCAGCCTTGCTAAGGTAAAGACTGAAAGAGAAATCTCCTCGTCCCTATCAATCGATTCATCAATCCATGCCACTTTCCCGGGCGCCGTATACGCGGTATGGCGCATGGCGCCGCTAACGCCGCCCCCGCCCCCAGCCGCGCGCCGCGGCGCGATGCGGCCAAGACACCACCCTTCTTCTTCCCGAGCACGCTCGCCCCGCCCCCACCGCCCCCCCCCGCTACCCCGGCGCCCTAGGGCTCGCCGGAGCCCGGCGTGGCCGCCTCCCCTCCTCCCCGCCCCCATCTTCTTCTCCAACCTTGCCACCGAGCACCGCCACCGAGCTCCGCCGCCGCCATGGATTCCGGGCGACCGAACCCCCGCCGCCTACCCATACCCACCGGATGGGGCCTCGCCACCCACCCGGGCGGCGGCGCCGCCGCCGCCTCGCTCACCGCGGCCGAGCCGCCACCACCGCCGCGTTCACGACCGCGCCAGGCCGGCCGGCCGGATTTATACCCGGGAGAGGATGGAGGCGGCACCGGGGAGCTATGAATTTCCTTATGTTTTGATTGATTGGGTCGGCGACGATAGCTTGTGTTGTGAAACCGGCGGCCGGCATTAATAGATTGTGTCTATTGGAATGGTAAAGCGAAAACAAACGGGGCGGTCATCCGGCGGAACCGTGAGGGCAAATAAAGCTGGGGGTAGTATTATCGGCGGCGCCGCCTCCGCCGGAGTTGCCGCCCGCCGCCGCGGCGCGAGCATGTCCGCCGCCCACACCCGCCACCCACCCCGGCGCGAGGGGGTAAGTGCAACGCTCTAAGTGGGTTTTGGCGTTGATGACCACCGAATTAGGGGGACTAATGAGTTTTCCGTCGGCGCGTGGATTAAAATATGGAGTTGCGCAGGCGGTACCAAATAAGCAAGATGGTGCACTTTCCCCAAGGCGTTCAAATTATTTTATATTTCGAATCTTGAGTTTAGAAAGTACTATTAAGAGGGATCCTAGGATTCGGCTGGACCAACTAAACATCAAACCAGGGCGGCATTTCCACGGCTCACCTTTTTCTTTGTGGAGCCGCGAGAGCCTTTTGCTGCGTGGGGCGCACACTAGCTGCTCGTCGAAACCCCTGTGGAGTGAATGAATAGGGATAATTAAGGCACCGGTGGATCTGGATCCTTCTATGAATTTCCTTATGTTTTGATTGGATTGGGTCAGACGCACAGATAGCTTGTGTTGTGATTGTGCCTGGCTATACGCATTAATAGATTGTGTCTATTGGAATGGTAAATCGAAAACAAACTAGCGTGTCATCCTACCTAGCTGTGTGATGAGCCGTGAGGGCAAATGCCTGGAACAGGATGGGCATGTGGTAGTATTATCTAACAACTCTGTTTCAACTCTGTGATGATGAGCGTCCCCCGAAGGCCGGGTGGTAATTTCGTCGCGCTTTCAAGCGCCAAACCCGACGAGCATGTCCAAGCGCCACGACGCTCCGCGCCGCCCGGCGGCCGTCGTGTCTACTACCTCTACCGCGGTTCACGCGGGGCATCGCCGCGCGCCCGCCGACGGTGCCGTCAATTTTCGGGGCCGGGCGCTGCACCTCGACCCCGCGAGCTGAGCAGGGGCATCGTGCGGGCGTGTGCCGTCCTCGCCGGATCGCACCTCCCAGACCCTCCGCAGGCGGGCGGCGGGGCACAGACCTCCCGCACTCCCCGCACCCGCTTTGGTCGGCACGGTCGTTTGTCGGCCGTCTATCATGCTGCGCTGCGGTCAGTTGCCCACGTCACAGTCGTCGACTATCCTGGCCGCATCAGCGTCGCCTTCTGTGGACGTTGTGATGGGGTGGCCCCGGCAGGCGGCTTTGTGTGGCCTCCCCCGCGAGGTAGTGGCGCTCTGGGCTTGCTGCTTCCAGTTGCTGCTTAGGGGTTGGCCCGCGTGATCTCGGATGTCGCTTATTGGGAGGCCCCCGTCGAGCTAGAGTTGGTGCCAACCGGGACCTACTCGACAGGCGTTCCTCACAGGCAGCCAGGTCGGGCGCGGGCACAGACTGGTGGGCGGAACAGGTGCTCACCGAGTTCTCTATGGAGGACGTCGCGCCACCACCGCCTACCCCTCCGCGCGTGGATTGGTGGGACGATCTTGTGGCCATGGAGTTTGCGGCACCTCAGCCGCCGCTGGTGGCGCTGCAGGATCGGCGCCCTATCCACTCGGCGACCGAGCTGGCCGCGCAGATCCAAGCAGAGGTCGTTTCTCCGCAGCCTGGGGCTTCGCAGGGTGCGACCACGACGGACTGGTGGAGCGACTTGGTGGCCACGGAGCTTGCAGGTGACGCGGCGGAGGTGGGCACACCCCTCCGCCCGTGGACGTCACAGCGCCCGCCCAGCTGCCGACGCCGCATTCACCCTCTCGCGCCAAAATCGCCGCCTTTTGTTGACTCTTTCAGGCTGCCGCTGGAGCAACCGCTGACCGCGTCGCCACCTCACCTCCGTGCCACACGCATTCTAGAGTGGATCCCAAGGCGCAGTGTCCACCTAACAGCTAAGTCCGCCTTCCGAGATCCGCAACCGGAGAGGCGGGCTCGTCAGGTCATGCTCAACAAGTGGGAGGGACGCCCCGGATGGTGCGAGCTCAGGAACCCCGGACTCGGCGGCCGCGACGAGGCTGCTCAGCCACTTCGGCGGTTCTGTACCGCATGACAAGTGCGAGGCGATGCGGGTCCTCTTTCCCATGATGCGCCCTCGCCGTGGCCACCCCCACCCCTGTTTTAGTCGCTAGTCGTTCATTGATTTTTAGTTTAGCGCACCACTCTAAGTGTCCCCGTTAAAGCCGGTGGCTTTTGTTTGTGTGTTTCGCCGAGTAGGCTCCCTGACAACTCGTTATGGGTGTACGCTAGGATGTAAAAAACATTCGCACTTCTCTTAATGGGGAACGAGCAAGTGTCTGATTTCGGGAAAAAAAAACAACTATCACATTAACTATCACATCGAATGGTTATGGCACATGTATGAAATATTAAATGTAGATGGAAAAAAACTAGTTACACACTTTAGATTTACAATAAATCTTTTAAACCTAATTACTTTATGATTATTCATAAGTGCTACGGTAACTGCATGTGTTAATGTTTATAGTCAAAAGACTCATTTCGCGGTAGATGAGTTATAAAGTGAGTTTTTTTATTTAGTTTCAAAAAACCCTTTTTAACATCCGGTCAAATATTCAACGTGACACCAAGAAATTTTCACGAATTAAACTCAGCCGAGTCGGACTAAATTTCAACACCATATCGAAGACGGAGGAGTACTGATGGTCCGTCCCTGACAGCTATGCACGCTGCACGCACGCGTCCGTCTCACGTCACGTGAGTCGTGGGAGCTCCACCTGGGCTGCGGTGCGGCCCTAGATTCCGCGCGCAGGCTCCTGCGCCTTCCAGAAGCTTCCACACCCGTCTCCGGATCGGTCTCGTCTCCTCCTCTATCCAGACACTTCCCTCTTCCCCTTTTCTCTCCCTCCTCTCCTCCCTTCCCCTCCACCGCACCAAACAAACCTCACCGAGTCGCAACGCAACGGCATCGAGAACAACGCGAACGGCCAAACGAGAGCGAGTCTCCGGCGATTTCGAAGAGCGCGGCCACGCCAAAGCGGCGAAGCGCCAAGAAAGAAAGCAAGCAGCAGCCATGGGGCTTGACTACTACAAGATCCTGGGCGTCGACAAGGGCGCATCCGACGACGACCTCAAGAAGGCCTACCGCAAGCTCGCCATGAAGTGGCACCCCGACAAGAACCCCAACAACAAGAAGGAGGCCGAGAACAAGTTCAAGCAGATCTCGGAGGCGTACGAGGTAAGTCCGGCGTCCGGAGAAGATCCACCCCAGATTCATCTCCCCCAGCCTGCCCAATCTCGAGCTCAGCAATGTCGTGACGTGCTCTGACTCTGTGTCCGTGCAGGTTCTCAGCGACCCGCAGAAGCGCGCGGTGTACGACCAGTACGGCGAGGAGGGGCTCAAGGGGCAGGTGCCGCCGCCCGGCGCCGGCGGGGGGCGGGCCCCGGCGGCGCGACCTTCTTCTCCACCGGCGGCGACGGGCCGACGACGTTCCGGTTCAACCCGCGCAACGCGGAGGACATCTTCGCCGAGTTCTTCGGCGCCTCCAGCCCCTTCGGCGGAATGGGCGGCGGCGGCATGGGCGGCAGCGGCATGGGCGGTGGGATGCCTGGCATGCGGACCGGCGGGACGAGGTTCTCCTCGTCCATCTTTGGGGACGATATATTCGGCTCTGCGTTCGGCGGCGGCCCGGACGGGCACGGCATGCACACCGGCGGCCGGCCCGTGAAGGCGCCGGCCATCGAGCGGAAGCTGCCGTGCAGCCTCGAGGAGCTGTACAAGGGCACCACCAAGAAGATGAAGATTTCCAGGGAAATTGCTGACGCCAGTGGGTAAGTGTCTGCCTTCTTTTCAAATCTATGTCTCAGCATTATTCATTTAGCGTTGTCGATTAGTAATTGTATATGCGTTAACCAGATGAACTGATCCCTGTCAGATTTATGCTTGGTTAATTTCTTCTGTTGGATTCAAGCTGAACTTGCATGTATCATATCATGTATGTGTAGTTGGCGCCTTAAACCTGTTCAATTTAGTCATACAATGTTATTCATCCGCCCTCGGTTACTCCCTCCCTCCTAAAATGAGTTCAATTCTAGATCTTAATCAAGTTCAGTTTTCTTAAATTTGACATTATAGAAGATAGTATCATCATTTATGTCTGGTTTAGTATTCCATGATGATTAATCTGATGACTTAGTATCAACATTTACCTGGTTTAGTATTCCATGATTAATCTGATGACATTTAAAATTGTTCTACTCCTAGCCAACTACATCTGCACTCTGTTTTTATTTGTCAATTTTTCATTGTTGATGGTGTGTTGAGCTAAACCAACTTTCATCTAACCATTGCAGTAGTGGTTAGAGGTTACGTGGGAAGCTTGTTAGTTTTCGGTTTGTGGGGATCGGGATGTTTGTCTAATAAGGACCAGCTCTTTTCTTGCGACAGTAGTTTCCACTTGCCAGGTGGGTGGATCAAACGTATTGTTTGAGCTTTACTGCTTTAGCATCAGTAGCTCACTCAGTTGAATTGATTTGCATTTGCCATTTGGATGTATTAGCTTTACTGCTTTAGCATCGGTGGCTCAGTTGAATTGGTTTGAATTTGCCATTTGGATGTGTCAACTTGTTTGGTCTGTCAGTACATGAGCTAGCTCCACAACTACTACAAAACAAGAAAGCTGAGCTCCATTTGCATCTTGTGTACTGACCACTGCTACCCTCTGTGTGTGTGTGCAGGAAGACAATCCCAGTGGAAGAGATCCTAACGATCGACGTGAAGCCAGGGTGGAAGAAGGGCACCAAGATCACCTTCCCAGAGAAGGGCAATGAGACGCCCAACACGATCCCGGCGGACCTCGTCTTCATCATCGACGAGAAGCCGCACCCGGTGTTCACCCGTGACGGCAATGACCTGGTGGTGACCCAGAAGATCCCGCTGGCGGAGGCCCTGGCAGGGTACACGGCGCACGTGACGACGCTGGACGGGCGCAGCCTGACGGTGCCTATCAGCTCCGTTATCCACCCGGGGTACGAGGAGGTGGTTCGCGGCGAGGGCATGCCCATCCCCAAGGACCCGTCGAGGAAGGGCAACCTCCGGATCAAGTTCGACATCAAGTTCCCGGCGAGGCTCACGCCGGACCAGAAGGCAGGTGTCAAGAGGCTGCTTGGGCAGTAGAGCTCGTTGTGTCTCTTGTGTGTTGTGTATCAGACATTTTCGTGTTTGATGGACTGTGGTTGATCTTAAACTGCTGGGGAACGCTGCCATTTGCAGCGTCCGCGACGACGACTGGAGGAGGCCACCAAGTGTTGAGTACAGGACAGCTTGTGTTATATGGTTGAGAACTTGAGATGCATAGCGTAGGATTCCTTGTGCTATCTTAGAGATAGGTGGTGGTCTGCAAACGGTCCATGTCGTTGAGCTTTGCAAGGGCGGGATGGAATAATTGTTGAGCGCATACACGTATATCCTCTGTATTTACTGTAAGATATTTTTTATTCAAACTATAAGAATGGCATTCTGGATTTTGGCATGTAGCTGGGGAATCATTCCCAGCCAGGTTTTCTTCGCAAATTTGTATAGCGCCGGAACCGTTCTAGACATGAAACGGCTCGCTTTGGAAGAACCGAACGGAGCCTTAAGATGAGTTGGAACTTTTAATTTTGACTAAACTCTCTAAATAAGTTTATTCTAAAAATATAATCCATAGTTAATTAACTAAATAATAATCTAACGATTTTTAAAATTATTACGAATGTTTGTATTTTATTTATAGATTTAGATAAACTTGGAATTATTTTTGCTCTTTTTTAAAGTACTGCCTTTCAATCAAGAAGAATGGAATTGGTCCAATTTGAAAACCAAGCTCGAAAATCTTACACATGCAAAGAGTAAACCACATGGAAACTATCACAAACATCATAGCCCTCGCGACTAACACACACACAGAGGTAACACACAAATCGACGACACCGCGTTTTCTCATTGCCAAGCTTATCACAAGACAAAAGCAATTCTAACTTCCCATGGTGAACAACGCCTTGATATCATCCCATCATTCGGTGATGAGTATCGTGTCTCACCTTGTGCGGTCACCAACGCCTTGACGAAAAAGGTCAGACATTAGGCCATTGAAGAGGCCGAGGTAGTGTAGCAAGGTCATCTCCATAGTCTCGCTTCTTTTTTTTGACGCCCAGCAGCTTCATGAGTACCCTTCTGTCCTTGTTCTGCGCTCACCATGCGGCCACGCAATGACTGCTAGGCGCCCAGGTGAGGACGAGTTGCTCAAGTTGCTCGGCCTCTTCTTCTTCTTTTCCTTTTGTGGCTTCACTAGGCTATGTTACTGTGGAAAAGACAATGTGTTGTTGGAGGAGTAGGCTTGATTATTGACTGGATAAAGTTTGCCAACGCTACCCCACGTGCAGTCTAGTCACCATTCTCTAGAAATTACTTTTGGTTTTTCAGAAAGTGAGAATTTTTTTAGGATAAAGCAAGATTGAGTTTTTAATGCAAAAAAAAAAAAAAAAAAAAAAAACCAAACATACAAGTATTGGACAGTGGACACCACTAATAAACTACCTTTAAATTGCAATTAATCATCCAGTTTGCTGTAAGATGCTAAAAAAAAAACATGGCACCGAAATCTTCCGTGTGATCTTATCGTGTGTTTGGTTGGGAGAAGGAGTGCAACCCAGATGGGTCCAACCAATTTTGGAGTGTTTCGATGGAGGCAGGGGAGGGAGCGAACCCGAAAGGGGAATATTCGATGCAGATGTAGGTTCGCTCCATCCCATGAAATCTAGCAGACGAGTCTGCGCAACGCTCCAGGCTGACGGTCACGCCTCTCTCCCGTCCGCCCCGTCTCTCTCCCGTGATTGGACTATGCCGCCACCTGCGCGCTGTCTCTCCCTCGTGACTGGACTACGCGGGTCTGACGGAGGAGCACCCGCCATGGAGGAGCACTGGCCACCTGCGCGCCGCTATCGATGGCGCAGCCAAGGGCACACAAGCACGGAGGAAGTGCGCGAGGGCGGCACCGATGGCGCAGCCAAGGGCACACAAGCACGGAGGAAGTGCGCGAGGGCGGCACCGACTAGTGGGAGGGCGCGAGGAGCACCGGCCACCTGCACGCCGCTATCGATGGTGCGCACGCGCATGCACGCACGCACGCGCGACGGAGGGGCGCGAGGGCGGCACCGACCGGGCGGGAGAGGGCGCGAGGAGCACTGGCCACCCGCGACGATGCTATCGATGGCGCGCAGCGTGCGCACGCACGCACGGAGGGGAGGCCATGAGGGCGGCACCGACCGGCGGGAGGGCGGGGCCAACGCCGTGGGTTGAGCGAGGTGGGCGGGGCGGGCTCGGGCGTGTGGAGGACCGAAAGAAGAAGATAAGGGAGAAGAAAAAAAAAAAAAAAGAGGATGCCATGCCATCGGGTCCATTTCTTACCATATGTTTGGTTCCGGGACCTTGTGGGTTGAGTTGGTTCCATCTCTCATTTTTGGGATGGCTCCAACCTCTACTGTGTTTGGTTCATTTCTTTTGTTTGGTTGGTGGAGTTGAGAAATATAAAATGATGATGTTTGACACAGTTAGACCACTATTCACTAGAGCTGTCTGTAAGGTGTTTGTCCGTCGTCAATCCATGTTCCTTAATCCTTAGACCTGTCACTAGCTTGCTCCCTATCCGGCTATCCCCTCTTCTCGACCCGGTGCCACAACACGGGGTGTGTTTAGGTGGCCAAATTTTGGGCAAAATTTTGGAGACATGTCACATTGAAAATGTTTACCGTTTGTTTGTGATAAATATTATTTCTAGGTTTGTTTTTATCTGATAAATATTATCCTATCACTCTCGAAAACTACAATTAACTAATTCTCGCTACCGAGAAAAAAAACCGCCGTAATTATTTATTAAAATATATTTATCTAAATTAGTCGGAAAGGTCTTTAAGTTTTTTAGTTTATTTTTTTACCTACATTTTTCATACTTCTAGGAATAGTTGAAAAATTTGGAACGGAGTGGAAAGACGATTTAATGTTTCGATGTGATGGGAATGCATTAAATTTTGGGCTCACACCCACGGTTGCATTTGAACTCTTCTGTAAAAATCCAATCTCTCTCCCAAACACCAAGGCAGATTATCTGACGAATTTGTGATCCTCCGATGTCGCACTCACACAGCTTTGCCGGACGTGCCGGACGCGGTGGTGTAACAGTCACACGGACGTCTGCAGCGCGCGGGCCGCGGCCACGCTCTTTCCTGCCTCCTCCCTCAGCGGCTCAGCCACGCTGCCGGGCCCGTGTCATCGGCCTCGGCAGACACGACGGCGTCCGTAATTCTGACGAGTTGTTACCAGGAACATGCCATTATTTCCGCGGCCCGACAGGCCCACGCTACGTCGGCACCGCAGGTTGCGTCCCGCCCCACACGTCATCCGCGGCGAAATTTCACGGGCTGACTGACACGGCGAGGCGACGACGACGACCCGACCGCCTCTGCTCTGCCCTGCCTGCTCACCTCACTCTCCCGGCTTGGGCCGGCGGAGACGGCGACCACACGGCGAATAAAAAAAAAAAAAAAAAAAACCAGCGGCGCCACGTCGCTCTCCTCCTGCTCCTCTTCTTCTCTCTCCACATCTCACCTCCCGATAAGACAGAGGCCTCAGCTCAGCTTCCCCTCCTTCCCCTCCTGCGCTGCGCTCCATCTCCCCCCCATCCTCGGCCAAAAAATCTGCGGCCAGCTCCGATCCGATCCGACTACACCCACGCCGCGGAGGCCGCGCGAGCTGATCGCGCGGGGGCCGAGGAGAGGAGAGGAGAGGTGCGGCGCCGCGGCTGCCACCCACCGTACCGCCGCAGGAGAAGGAAGAGGAGCCGTACCCGTCCGCCCACCTCGCTCCCGCCGGACCGATGGACTCAGAGCACTGGATCTCGCGCCTGGCCGCCGCGAAGCGCTTCTACGCGGCGCAGCTCGGCCACAGCGGTGCGCGCTTCTCTCCCATGTTTCCGTTCGGCTGGGTTTGCCTTGGTGGTGGGAGAGGAGAGGAGGGAGGGGTTCTGACTGCTTCACTCTCGTTCTGCTCTTGCGGGCGCAGATCGGGCGGGGATGGACGAGCTGGACATGGACGAGGAGGTCAGGCCAGAGTTCGCTTGCCCCTACTGCTACGAGGACCACGACGTCGGATCCCTCTGCGCGCACCTCGAGGAGGAGCACCCGTTCGAGCCCCAAGCCGCGGTGAGTGCCCCCCACCACCCGGGTGCCTTAATCTCATGTGTTCTGCTTCCTATTCCTATGGATGGTTGGAGAGGATCGAACAAATTTGTGCTTGGTTGACCTGGGGACTGACCTCCATGATGCTAGTCGGGTGTAGGGACGGATGCTTGATTATATTTATGGGTTAAATACCTGTTCTGATTGGATTTTGGAACTCACACCTCGTTGGCGTTGACTTGAAGAACGAGATTGATTTTTTTCACTTTAAGGACGAGATTTGTATAATTTGAGTACTCGCACTATCTTTTTAGTCTGACTAAATGAAACTAGACTTTTGAGATATGAATATACGATCACTTATGCCATCGGTAGCTCTTCTCAGAGATGCAAAATGAAAAGCTAATATATCATTCGTCGGTGTTCTAAGCCTGTGGCTTGAGTTTTTGTCAATATACAACCATGGACTGAAGCCTGCTACAGGAAAGCTTACAAATAGGCATTTGGTGAAGAAAGGTTTCAAGGTTGATCCAAAGAATGAACGTCACTGCCTTAGTGCCTTTGAACTAGTGAACTTAAACATCAGCTTTGGAAGGAAAACAATAACTCAGTATCAGGGGTAGAACTTCTAGCTTATCCTATATTTCTATGTTGTACTAGATTTGAGGGGCCCTTCTCTTTGCCTCAGTTGAATTGACCTTCTATTTATCTGTTCTCCCCATCAAAAATATTGTGTATGCTATAGCATGGATGAAACTCACCTTGATGGTGATGTTGCTTTTATGCCGTAATAATGATTCGTTTTGCTGGTTGCCTTCTTGCCCTGATTTTTGCACTGTCCATTTCAGGCTTGCCCTGTTTGCTCTGAGATGGTTACAAAGGATATGGTTAACCATATTACTATGCAACATGGATATTTATTCAAGGTATCCTTACATTGCCCACATGTAATTCACGGTTCTTGAGCTTACCAACTGATGCATAAAAATGTAGCTGGTCAATTTATAAACTCCCCTTTTCCCTTTTGACCCATTCACTTCTGTCCTCCTGCAGAATCGTCGCCGGTTGCGCAGATTCATTATTCCAGGCAGCCAGGCCCTTTCTTTACTGAGCCGAGATCTACGGGAAGCCCATTTGCAGGTGCTTCTAGGAGGTGGACAAAGATCAAGCAACAATAACAGCGCCACAAATATTTCAGCTGATCCTCTTCTGTCATCATTCGGTCTTAGCTTCCCTACATCAGATGTAGAGCAAACATCCAAATCGACTATTTCCATCCCTGATGATGCTACGATGGTAAAAGAAACGCCTATTCAGGCACGGAAGTTAAGGTATATTTATACACATCCATGCTAAAATGAAACAATAGTATTGATATATTCAAGTTGACAGGCTTACAACCAAATTATTTTTCACCCCATCACGCAAACATCATAATCTTCAGGTTACTTTCTGGACTATTTCAGAGTCGTGTGACAGGGAAATCTTATGAGGACATGCAATTCTGAGCCAGTAGTTTTAGTCTGCTAGATAGCTCATTCTTTTTTTTTTTTTTCCTTCGATAGCCATGCAAATCTGAGCCAGTAGTTTTGGTCTGCTAGACAGCTCAATTTTTTGCCATTTGATAGATGCCTTTTTATATATTACTAAGTCTTCCAGCCAGCAAGTCGGTTTAGTAACAAACTTCTCTTCGTTATTTTTACGGTAAAAAAAAAGCTTCTCTTTGCCTTTTGCAGCTTGCTATTTTATAAACGCATAGTAAAAGCAGGTTGTCCGTGCAATTATTAAATCCTACTACTCATCTTAAAATTGATTATACACAGTTGAGTCACCCGCTGTTCTTTTTTGGTGGCACAGTATCGATTCGTCCCTCACAAGTGAAGAAAGGGAGCAGAAACGGAAGCAAGCCAGCGTCAGAGCCACATTCGTGCAAGACCTGCTGCTTTCTACTCTATTCGGGGACTAATAAATCAGGGCGAGCCTAAAGTTATCACTAGAAGGTTGCTTCCCGGTGCAGGTCTGCAAAGACTAGCGTGCTCCGCCCACCCAACTTGCTGAATTCCTCGACGGAACATCGCGCGCATCCGGTGCTAGCCTTCCTTCGTCTCCTCTAGTAAGGTGCAGAGTCGATGTGGGCATCATGTATCGTCTAAGTTATTGTAAGCCGGTCTCTATCTTCAGTTCCTGCGCAACTGACGATGAGCATGTGGTATGCATGCAAGTCTTGGTTGTGTGTGTATCTCTCATCTCATCATCTGTGTCTGAACTCTGAAGCATTGGTTTGTTGTACCAACATAATAATAATTAATGTTACAACAGCGGATGGCTATACAACACTGCAGTGTGTAGGAGCAATTAAACGAGTTCCGAAACTACGGCGCATGGCTGTACACTGCACTGAGGGAGCAATTAGCTAGTTCCGTAACTATGATTTTGTTTTCGTCCATGTGCGCCAGACCGCTACTGTGCTTGGACCAGGGCTCCTCTGCCTTTTTGTGAGATCTCTGATCTGACCTTATCGTAAGCAGAAAGAGGATTCGATCGGTTTGCTGTGGTTGGCGGGCAGGCATGAGCGGCTACGGCGGGCGGTCTCCGATGGTGAAGGAGATGGAGGCCTAACGGAAGGAGTCCGACGCCGTTTATGTACGCACGGGCGAGCACGCGCTGCATGAACCCGAGACGTCGCGCAAGTGCTTCGTATGCGAACGCGTGGTCCCTCATTCATACGACGAAATTTTTGGAAAAAAAAAGAGGCGCTGAAGATTCTTGGATGGAGGGAGTAATAATAATTAATGTTACAACAGCGGATGGCTATACAACACTGTCAGTGTGTAGGGCAATTAAACGAGTTCCGAAACTACGGCGCATGGCACTAGTTCCGTAACTATGAGCGTGGACCAGGGCTCTGCCCTGATCTGACCTTATCGTAAGCAGAAAGAAGAATGATGAGCAACGTCTGTTGTGAAAAAAAAAAAGAAAAATTCCAATCCACAGCGTCACCAGCAATGTGGGTGTGTTTCCTTGGTCGCCGAATAGGCCACGATGACAGCTTTTGCCACGGCGTGCCGCGATGCAAGCCGAAGGTCGCAGGTTTCAGCAGAGGTGGAAGGAGAGATTGGATGGCAATGAATTATCATGACTCCAGAGTTACCAAATAAAATTCCAAGTTCATAGAAACTGTTGGAACCCGAGAGATTTCTTTATCCGAAATTCCCGACTCATGATATCATCCACACAAACTCAGCAATTCAATTGAATTTATTTCAAAATAAAGTCAATTGAACTTCACATCCATCTTTATCTCACAACTCAAATTATCGCATACTTCACATATGACAATTCAACTGGCGTCTGAGCAGATGAACGAGCTCAACAATTCGGAAGATAGTAGGAGGAACCAACAAATTATCATATCTTTTTTATATTGCAAAACATGCGTGTGCAAGTCCACAGGTTACAACCACATATGTCCATTAAAAGGTAGGACATATGCCAGCATCATTTTAACTAATCTAAACAGTCTTATTTCATCTCGATCCTCCAGCTGGAAAAAAAAATAAGCTGGTGAATATGTAATCCTGGCTGATAAAAAGATGCCAGAGGAAATACCTGAAGATTTCCGACGATAATGAAGTACATACCGAGATATATCACAGAAACATCTCAAGATGTGTGGTTCTTAACTATCCAGACCATGCATGAGGAGCTACCCCATGGCTAACAGAGCTCAACCTATCATGCAGGTGGTTATATTCTGCAGGCTGGCCTGCAGCCACCATACGGAGTGCAAGGCCCTCAACTTGATCCTTTGAGTAACCCATCCGAGCAACCTTTTCAGCAATGTCTACTGGATGGTTCTGCACTGACTGAGGTCCTAAGTGATGAAGAACCATGGGAGCACTGCAATGTGCTTGTTGATTAAGGACAGCAACGATAGTAGCAGGATTGCTGGAAGGGCTTCCATAAGCAGGGTTGTAGGTCTGTGCATTCCCTTGTACTGCATATGAGGCGACACCACATGGATTAACTTTGCTTGGCTGCGGCACAAATGAGCCATTGCTGACTGAATGAAGCTGCTGATGCTGCTCCATCAATGGAACAGAAACTGTGTTGCTTTGCACATAAATAGGAGCAGCTTCATGATGCTTCCGCTGGGATGAGGAAATTGTAGAGTAGGAAGGTGGCACAACCATACCCCCAGTGCGTGCCTCGGTGTTACCACATGCAGACTGATGAGCCGCATATGGAGGATAGACTAGTGTGACCTGTGGTGTGCTATGAGCATGCGGAGAGGATGTTTGCAGCTGAACCATCTGTGCTGGACCTTGCTGGATATTGCTGTACTGCTGCTGCTGCACCACCTGTGGTTGTGGTTGCCTTGCCTGGGACTGAACCTGCTGACTGGTTTGGTGTTGCCATTGATGCTGTGGTTGAGGGTAGAACTCTGGTGCCTGACTGGTTACCTGAGGTACCTCAAGTACTGTCTGTGGCTGAGTTTTCCGAGTGTGTGTCTGCACAGATTGAGCAGTAGCTTGGAACACTTGGGCCGGTCTGTGCTCCAGATGGCTTTGGCCTCGCATACAGTACACGGCAGTTTGGTTCGAGCGCTGGTGGTCTTGGACTGGCACGAGTTGCTGTAGAATAAGGCCACTGCAACTTTGGAATTGCACAGCAGGAGACTGAACAGCATTTACTTGGTGCAATGGCACAAGGGCAACCTCATTCTCTCTAGTCATGAAAACTGATGGAGCAGTACCTTCACTCTTTTGTGCAGAATCCTCGTGTACTATCTGAAGTTTGTTCATTTCTTTCTGAGTTTCAGCAAGCTCCTGCTTCTCCTGAACGACCTGCACAGATTTCTGAACCTGTCCATGAAAATAGGTCCACTTATCAGTGAAACTCTTAAAAATGTCATCAGAGTTAATAAGACCATAAGTTGGATATAATAACTCAATAAGGTAAAAAAAAAAAGGGTGCAAAGGATGTCAACAATGAAATTTATCTCGATAGTGCTATGATTTGAAAATGTACAGAAAATATGTATTGTTACAAGTTTACAACTTTTTGCAATACTATCAGATCTAATTTTTCTTTTCCTCCTTTCCTTTGTGTGTGGGTAGGGTAGACAGCCTCTAGGAAACTTGTTTGCTAAGCATGTGTGCCAGATTTCATGTGTTTTGCATAATATCTACCTACTCACAATCTAGATATGACTGGTAATCTATGCACACAAAGCTAGTAATCTATGCACAGTAGCTTATAACATGTGTGCCAGATTCAGTTCAAATGGATCTCGATGCACCACTCTGCATGACAGTGCTAAGACTCAATGAGCTTGTGTATTCCTGAGATCCCAACAAATCAATAAAGTGTGTGTCTGCAGAATCTGATAGAACGTGCACTTGATGAATGTATAATGAATTAATGATTCAGCTGAAAAATTATTCCACTGTACTTCAGCTACATGATTTAATTGGGAACACCGTCCATTCTTTTTTTTTTTTTTTTTTTTTTTGAAAAGAGAAGATCTCATCTTTTTTAAAGCAAAACACAGTCTGTTCATGACATGCATTTTGTACTGTTAAGCCATAAACCAACACTGGCAAATTCTACCCAAACAATAGCCTATAACAAACAGGAAATTAATCTAGTTACATAGAGATTTGAAACCAAACATAAAGCATTCAGAGTTTATGGTGATAATACTTCACAGACACAGTAGACAAGAGTGCATCATGCAACAGTGCTCAAATAAAAACAGCAAAGTACTTTGATACTTGAATGTATAAAAAAGATATACCTGTTTCACTTGCTTTTCAAGGCACTGGAAGTTGAGATTTGCTTCGTTATGATAATCCATCACATCACTTCGTAATTCTCCAATGGACCTTTCCAGCTTGTAGCAATATAACTCCAGTTGTGACAGCCTACCGCTGATAACTTCCAGTGAATTCAACAAGTTATCTGCCTGTTTCTTCATGCAGCTTTCTATAGCGTCTGTCACGATTTCTTTAGAAATCTTTTCTTGCTCATGGAAATTGACAAATGACATGAGCAGTCTGTTCTCCTGAAAATCCTGATTCATTGGGATAATATACATATTAGACCACATAGGATGAACATAGAAGTTTAGCATATAAGTTCGACAGCTTCTCTTATGTCAAGTTACAGCACAACAAATTCACGTATCACTGCATCAGGCACCTAAGGATAAATCTCCTCAGGCAACTTTACACCTGATTGTCATGCTACCCTAATTGTACCAAGAGATCGACGAATCTGAAAGTACGCTAACACAAACGAGAAATCTCCACCCGAAACAGGCCAATTCGTCCACTCCTTTTACTCCAAGGGTCCAGAATAATCAGGAAAACAGGCACAGAACCAAGCGTACCCAAACCCTACGCTTCAAAAGCGGCTAATGAACATCCAAATCCGCAGTCACACACGAGCAACAGACGTAACCCCACAACCGTTGGCACAAATCAGAACAACAAGGTGCAACCCCCATCCCGGCAACGAACGAACCGACCGCTCTTGTCAACGCACCCGCGCACCACCACGAAACCACCCCACGACCGTTGGCACAGATCAGAACAAGGTAGCAAGGTGCGCACCCACTCACTCCCGGCAACGAGCAATGAACCCGCCGCTCTTGTCAACGCACCACGCGCACACAAAACCACTCCGTTCGGAGTTTGGACACCTACTTACTTCCCCAAGTACAAGACAGGCTCAGGCGCGGAGATCTCGCGCGTACAGATCGGAAGGGGGCGGGTCCGTACCTTCTGCCGGAGCGCCTGGTCGAAGGAGCAGCGCTTGGGGTCGGGCGAGAGGCCGAAGGCGCCGGAGACGGATGCGGCGGCGGGGCGTGCCGGGGACGCCATGCTGCGCGACGGTGATCGGTCGGGTTTCCTCCGGGGGCGGCTCTGCTGCGCCGGTCAAGCGCTCGGGAAGGGTGGGAGGCGAAGAAGCGACGCGACGACGAGAGGAGGATGAGGATGAGGGGAGGCGTGGGCGAGGAGTGGAAGGAAGCCAAGAGAAAAAAAGGAGTAAAAGCTAAAGAAGCGTTGGAAAAAAGCGGTGCAAAGCGAGCGGGCGGCGGGGCGATTGGCGAGTTCCGGTCCGGGGGCGCGGAATAAATACGGCGGGGTGGTGGCGCCGTGCCGTGGACCCGTGGTGTGGTGGGGGGAAAGTGATAGGAGAGGGCGGGTCTCGGCACGAGCGCACGGCGCGGCGGCCACGCGACTCGAGGGCGAGGGCGTCTGCGTGCGCGCCTGCCTGCCTACACCTGCCCGGTGCGGACCGCGGGCACCGGCTCCGCTCGCGGTTTGGTTGGTGAGGCAGGCAGGTGCGCGTTGCCGTGCAGTGCAGCCGAGACGCTCGTGATCCGCGCGGGTCAATGCCATGCCATGCCATGCCGCCTGGTTTTTATTGCACCGCACGCGAGGCGTGAGGACTGCGTGGGGGTGGTGTGGCGCGGCCGGTGGACGCGGACGGATCGCCTGCCAGCCTGCCTGCCGCCGCTGTGATCGCCGTACGGGGTACGGCTGGCAGTGGCAGGTATACGACCCTTCGCTGGGTCTGGTGGGGTCGCCTCGCCGGCGTGTTTCACGACTTGCAGTTCATCCTGGTTGACCGGCGTCCGCGACGTGTGGCCGGTGGAATAGAGCACGGACACGGCACCCCGTTCTACGCGGATCGCCTAGCAGTGTGAAAAGTTGACGTGGATAGGAATGCCCTCGCCCATCACCGCGTCCTAATCCCGTCCGCGCACTGTAGATCATGTTCCAGTGCACCACCTGGATCCTTATCGGCGAGTCGTGGTTTGCAGTTAGAAACGTGTGTGTGGTAGTCAGGATGACATCTGGTCATTCTGGCTCCGGCGGCTGCTGCGTCCGTCCGAACCTGCACTGTTTTGACAGCAACGACACTAACACGAGCGTGAAGCACAGAGACGCGTTCAAAATACAGTAGATGGGCAGGGTATATTGACGTGCTGGGGCCAGTGCCCGCCGAAAGAAAATGCCCAATTGACAAGTCAATGGTATCCCATTGGTTACCAAAACCCAACTTGTACAATATTTATTCAAATATATACGGCCTGTATATACTGTTGCACTTCCATCGATTTTTGTCATAGTGCTGTTTTTCCAAACCCCGGACGTTGATCTCCCGCGCGAAAGCTGCAGCTGCAAGGCCAGGCCACAGCACGGCCACACGAAACCAAAAGATGGAAAAAGACGGCGTCGCGCTCTGGTTTCTGGACGACGCTGCCGGGACAACCGGACACGTAGCGGCACCGTACATGGCTCTGCGGATAGGCACGAGGTGGAAACGAATCTGGAAGTGAGATGTCACGCTGACTTGGATCCGTTCGTTTCGTTGGGTGAAAATAAGAAAACGGGGGGTTGGGTTGGTGGGTGGCTGCCGCCTCGTGACGTCCCCTCGCTGCTCCGCCACACGAAAACCTGGTGGTCTCTGCTGGTCTGGGCGGGCACGCGACGCAACGGGGCGAATTTTTTGATAGGGTGTGGGATTTGGGATGTGGCTGGCGACGCCGCGGTGATCCCTTTCGCCGGGCCACACAGTGCCGCATGCCGCCACCGCCCACCGGGAGACATGTGCGCAACCACAACAGGGGAATCCGTGCACGGAATTCGGGTCTGATTTTGTTCGTGATCAGGACAACGGACAAGAGGGGAGACGCATAGACAATTGGCCATGGGCCATGGCTTACGCCTTGTTAATTTTCTGGTGATTGGCAGTGGCCCAGTCCGTGCAAGTTGGCGATGGTGACCCGCGTTCCCTAGGCGTACGATGTACGCGTTCTTCTAGTTCTCCCTTCCTTCCGAATTAAAGGTCTGGAAGAAAATAATTTTCGTATTTTATTGAAGTCAAGTCAATTTTATATTAGTGAAATGCATAAAAATCCTACACTATAATATTTGTAATGCATATAAGTATTATTAGATTAATCATAAAATACACTAATTGATACTAGTTTCAATGAATGTAGTGGTTTTTAAAAAGATTGACGTAATTTAAATCTAATATTACATTTTTTATAAGACAGAGTGATGACGCTGAACAAGATTTTCACAAGAAAGAGAATCGGGTCTTCATGTAACACGTGATTCACATTTATGTGGCTATACTCTAACCTAACGGGCGTGAGTTCGTGTGGACCGCATGGACCAATCCTGATGCACGGACGCGGCCTACTAGTTATTATGATGTTCATATACCAACGCGCCATGCCCTCGTGCACACAAGGTCAACGCCGTGTTTAAGCGTAAACAGGCTTACGTACTCGGTACTTCCTTGACAGGGCTCTTGACAATTGACATTGTCGCCCGCCCAGGCTCTCTACAACGTTGATGAAATGAAACACAAGCTTTCTCACGCGTCTCCCTACCCTACACGCAAATGCGTGAGAAGTGCTTAAAAGTTCGACGTGCCGATCTAAAATGGTCTCCTCTACTTTATCGTAGAGTTCAGGATGCCAAGATTTTGGCTGAAAGAAACATGGTTATTGGTTAATTAGACAGAAAATTATGAGGATCAACCGTACTCGTTTTGTCTATTAAAAAGTAATGATTAGGTTATAAACAAGACAATGTATCACGTGTAAACCAACCCCGTATAACACATGGTTAACTATGTAAACTTTTAATCCGGTTCATATGATGTTGATCCAAGGAACACGGGGCGAGAGGATTATGTAATTCTAAACTTAAGTGGGCAAGTCACGCCTCTAACACACTTTAATCTCCCTCCCACCTCCACTCGTGCCCCTTAGATCTACATCCTATAACCTAGATTAAAAGTTTGCATGGTTACACGAAAAGTTGATTTTGATTTGTCTATAAGCAATAGATATTTTTTTATAAACAGCCCTGCAGTTTAGCATACTTGTTCTTTTTTTTTTTTAAAAAAAAACAGAGTTAAACACATGCCCCGAACTTGTCAAGTGGTTTGGCAACCCTTCAAATTGTTGTATTGTGCCACTTATACAAACCCCTCATTTTCGAACTTTTTAAATCGAGTGAATTTCGCTTGTTCTCCCTAAACTTGTAGAGATGTTCCACTTAAGTCCACAAACTCCAAAAACCGATTTTGAAATCATGCCCTTGAACTTGTCAAGTGGTTTCAAGTTCAGGAGGTGGATTTCAGGTTTGAGATTGGACCTAAGTGGCACCGTGCTACAAGTCTATGGGGGGTGTATTTAACTTATAAAAAACTTTCAGCATACTTAGTTGACAAGAAAGCAAAAAGGAAAAAGGACAAGAAAGCAATCACGCATTCACGCGCAACGCACTACCGAAGAATCTTGGAGGGCTGAAGAAACGAGAGAACAACTAGTGGGAGTGGGCTGCGGCCCGTGACGAATTAAAGACACGTGTTGGGCCGCCGAAAACCCTGTGCTGCATACGGCCTATTGACGCCCAACATGGGAGTGGGCTGCGGCCCGTGACGTCGTATACCTCGACAAACCTCGTAGTCCGACAAATCACAACTGTGTCAGTGTGTGTCAGAGCTCGGCGCGCGGATCTAGGGGAGGGGAGGCGGACGCCGCGATGCCGATCTGCGCGCCGTCGTCCGACTCCTCCTCCTCGTCGGGCTCGGGCTTGGGTGCTCGCGGGTGGGTACTCCACGGGCTAGCGCTTCGGCGCGGCGGCCGCGGCCGCTGCGGCGGCGTACCTGTACCGGCGGCCGAGCGGGTTCCGCAGCCGCGCGGTGGGGATCATACCCGCGCGCTTCGCCTCCACGCGCTTCGAGGGCAAGCCGCTTGTTCACATTCTCGGCAAGCCCATGATCCAGGTTCGTCTCCTTCTTCCTACACTGCTTGTCTCATCGCATCTTTCAGAGAGAGCGAGGGGAGGCTTAGGTAGAGAATCAATTTGGGGGAAATTGTACCTGCAACTTGTGCTGTTTTGGGACTGCGAGCGGAGGTCGATCGAATTGTGCTGTTTCCGTTCGGAGTGAGCTACACGGTAGCTGTTCTGTTGGTTACTGAAATGCTGTGAATTGTTATGTCGTTGTCGTTCAGATTTCATTCCTCACAATGCAATGTTATTTCAGCATTGAGTTCAGTGAATTTGGAGAAGGGAAATGGTATATGTGTTAGTTTTAGCCAGTTTCAATTTCGTGTCTGTGATTAATCCAGCAATCTGTATAATTCCTCCCGCACCTTGTGGTAACACTTTTTTTTTATATTGAATACAAAACTAATGAAAGTGTATCATTGCTTCTTATTGTTACATTTTTTACTTCCTGTTTTCGTGCTCAGTTAAAAATTCGTGTGTTTCACAGAGAACATGGGAAAGAGTGATGCTAGCTTCTTCTCTAGACCATGTTGGTAAGCCGAAGACAGATAATAGTAACATTGATTGGTTTTATTTGTTTGTCATGTTCACACTTGTGCTTTTTCCCGCCTTAGTTGTGGCAACGGATGATGAGAGAATTGCAGAATGCTGTCGAGGATTTGGAGCTGATGTTATAATGACATCAGAATCTTGCAAAAATGGTACTGATTGTGTGGTTTCGTAGTTATATTATCTTTTCATGATTATGTGTTAAAACAGTAATATGTGTGTTATTTGGCATTTGCTTGATAACATAGGGTCTGAACGCTGCTGTGAGGCACTAAACAAGCTTGAAAAACGTTATGACATTGTTGTCAATATTCAAGGAGATGAGCCTCTTATTGAACCAGAGATAATAGATGGTGTAGTTATGGCACTGCAGGTAGTTACTTACGCAACACTGTGTTGATGTTGCTTGTACTTTTCTTCAGTTAAATCAAATGGTCCATACCATTTGTAATTGGGGCCTACATCTTTTCTTTAAGTGTACTCCTGGAAACAATGCATTCATCATTCTAAGTATGTTGCATGTTACACATTTAACATTTACCTTGACCTTGTACACCTAAACACCCTGCGCCTCTGCAGATCTCTTGATCCCTTTTCATGACCTTGTTTCTTTGTACTTCAAACCTGGTTTGCAGCGAGCTCCTGATGCAGTCTTCAGCACTGCTGTTACTTCACTGAAGCCAGAAGATGCATTCGATACAAATAGAGTGAAGTGTGTCGTGGATAATCAAGGCTACGCTATTTACTTTTCAAGAGGGCTGATTCCATTCAATAAGTGAGGCACCAATACTTGTTTTAACTCTTCCATTGACTGTATTACTATTTTCACATGAAGATTTTCTGACCTTGACCATTTCAGATCAGGGAACGTCAATCCAAAATATCCTTATCTTCTTCATCTTGGAATTGCGGTATCTTATCAACCTTATGTTTATTTAATTATATTTGCACCATGGTCCTTTGATTAGCCGTCTTTCAGTTGATTAATTAATTAAGTGACTGTTTTCTCATGCAGGGCTTTGATTCAAAGTTTTTGAAGATCTATCCAGAACTACCACCAACACCGTTACAAATGGAAGAGGACTTAGAGCAACTGAAAGTTCTTGAAAATGGCTATAGGATGAAGGTATTTTGGCAAGAACTCTAGAATACATGAGATAGACAGTGCCTACTTTGTTACTGCTTTGATGCAGTTTGTTTTGTTTATTCATGATGACCTTGTACAGTTTGCACTAGCATATGTTTTTATATGGTGCATAGCTGGCTTCTGGCTTGCCCTCTGTAGTTTATATCCTAGATCACAGAATATCGTTTCCATTTGCTTTGTAACTGTAGGTGATCAAAGTGGACCACGATGCCCATGGTGTGGATGCACCAGAAGATGTTGAGAAAATCGAAGGACTGATGCGAGCGAGAAACATTCAGTAGAAAATGAAGAGAAAGTAAGTGCTTTGCATAGACTTGGTGGTCGACTTTTGGTTGATGCCCATGGTGTGGATGCACCTGAGGACGTCAAGAATATGGAAGCACTGATGCGAGCGATAAACATCAGTACAAAATGAAGAGAAAGCAAGTGCTTTATTGCTATCGGCATAGGCTTGGTGGGAGACTTTTGGTTGTGCTACACTGCTACCCCATTTTCTGAATAGCATGATACCAAGTGAAGCTGCTGCATCACTTGTTGAAGTTCGTGCTTCCTAAAGTTTCAGTGGTTGAATATGTCACTTGCATTACTTCTCATTTCTCAACCAGTAGTTCAGCACACTGGTTGATTGTACTGTATCTGTACTTCAGGAGTTAGTAGTGTTTTTTTTTTTTTTTTTTTTTTTTTTGATCGGGTACAAGTTAAGAGTAGTAGTAGTATTTTCAGTCTCCTGCACATCTATACTATTACTATTACTATACCCTTAATTTTCGTAGATCCTCCCGTCTCCGCCAACAGACACATATCCCTGTAGTTTGCACAGTACGGACTTCCTAACCGTCCGATCAAAACCAACCCACTCTCAGCCGTCCGTCTCCCAACCCACCAGAGGTCCAGCTCCGGCATCTGCCACACGCCGCCACCCACTCTCCCAGCCCGGGTCCTCGCTTTCGTCCGCCGGCTCGCCGCACCTACCCGCCGTCTCCACGCCCCCTGCCGCCGCCGCCCAACACCTGCACCGGCGTCCAGGCCGCGGCACGGACGGGACACCCGACGCCCCGCTGCCGCCGCCGCCCAACACCTACACCGGCGTACCGGCCGCGGCACGGACGGGCCGTCGCCGTCCACCCGCCCCACGCCCGCGCCATCCCTGCCCCATACCTCACCGTCGCCATCCATTCTCACCCCAGCCCCCGCCAACCGACGACGCTGCCGGGGCGGCACCGATTGCCTCTTCAGCGACCTGATCCTCCTCTCTCTACAATCCCACTTCCAGTTGCTGTCGCGCGCGATGACACGACTCCAGTAGGTACGCCGATGACGCACTCATCCCCACCTACAGCACTTCAGTTCTCTGCAGCTTGCGCCCATTCTCTGATTGTTTGCCGTCATAGCATTTAAAATGGCCTAATCTGCTTTCCAATTTGTTTAGGGGCCTCAAACATTGAACTGTTGTTCTCCAGCATATTTCTTTGATCTGAATTACCCAAAAGATAGTTCCCTAAATTATGACCTCTGAAATGTAAATGATGTGCCATGTGTTTTGACTAATGTCCTCCGGCGTATTTGTTTCATCTGAATTAAACTTACTAAATTGTATCTTACCCTATTACTGCACGTACACCATTACGCCTACTGCAGTATCATAAGTAGCCATCCCCAGATGTAGCATGTTTGCATCCGTACATATGTTACATCACTACTAAAATTAAATTGATCCTTTCCTCCTTCATGAATAACAAGCTCTTTCATCCCTTTACGGTGAGTACAGATTGCTTTTCGATGCACCACCCAGCTTTTGTTTCCCATTTGTTACAAATTTTCATTGTGTCCTAAATTAGTTTCGAAATACTCTCATCTACAAATGTGGCCTTACAGTTATCTTATGATTTTCAATTCCACACGCAACTTCATCCAATATAGAAAAAAAAAAAAACACTAAGTCCACCAATGTTCATAGTTAGCCCTTTTTACTTCAGTTCATGGGAAAAAAACATGATGATCTCAGAAGCCGCTTCCTCTTTTCCTTTTTAATCTTTACATCCTAACCATCTGTCATTTTTTTCTATGCTTATTCAGTAAGTTACTCTTGCCTGCCACCATTCTCTTACCTGCCAGGTCTCCTTAGTCTGAACCTTTTTAAAAAAATGCACTGTGCCATCACACTCCTCTCCACTTCATCAAATCTATTAGATATGTATGCATTAGTTAGCAGCTTTTTTACAGTGCACATTTACTATCACTTCTTCGTTCAACAACCTGCAGTGTGGCTTGCTGCGAAGCGCGTAAACCATTTTGTCTTACATATCATTTATTTATTCAGCAGCCATGGAAACAGGCCACAGGCGACGACGTGTTCACCTCAACAATCCATACAGGTAATATTGTTATCAACTATGTCGTGCATGAATTGGCCTACCATTTCACTTATACGATCTCTACCTACAGCTGCACACACTGCTGCTGACGAGGACACTGATCAAAACAGCACACATAGCTGTAAGAGGTGTGCTCCGCTTGCTACTTCTTAAAACACCGAAGCTGACACCTCCCAAACTTTGGACAATACAGTGGGTTACCTTCGCAATCGACGCCGCCTTGGTGCCTCTATCATGCAACAACATAGCTCCTCCGAGTTTGCAGAAATCTCAGATGCATCTACCTACTCCCAGTCTACATTTAACCATACTCGACATTCACGTAAGTTTGTACATCCCTGTGCTTTAAGTGTTCTTAAAAAAAAAAGCAACTTATTATCCCTGTACTGATTTCAGCACAGCTGCTTACTGCAACTGCAGTTGATCCAAATGAAGTTACTTATGTTTTCATGATGTCCGTGTGTAATCATGCAGGTCCAAACTGTTCAACCTAATATCCTTTGCTATTCTTACGCGGTTGATGTTTTGGGGCGATCTGCTAAGATTGATGAAGCTTACAAACTCATAAAACAAATACCATTTCAACCAACTCCTTCAATGCGGGGATCTTTGCTTGGTTCATGCTGTAAGTACAAGAACGTCGGAATAGCTGAACATGTTAAAATGCTGGGAACCATGCATTGTCCATGTTCAGAGAGATCATACAATCTAAAAAATTTAAGCGTGACCCATGTTAGTGTAAAGAATCTCCACTCACCTCCTGACTGATTTAAGTGCAGCTGCTTGATCTTACCATATAATGTGCATCTTTTTTTTTTAATTTCGCTAATTTCATTCTTTTTTTTCCTCTACAACGTTCCTGGCATAACTTTTTGAAATCCGCTGTGGTAAGAAATCACATCTTCATCCCCGCGCTTTGCGCGGGGTTAACTGCTAGTTTTTCATATTTCTATTCCCTAATAATAATAACTATGCTGCATCTCTTCTCTTATCATTCCCTAATAATAACTAGGCTGCATCATGGTTCCAGACATCCCCTGAATCAATTGTTTCCGACAATTGTTTGAGGTGTATAAACTAAAACCTCAATACATGTTTATTCCCAGTGGTAAAAAAAAATTACATTATTTTCTGCTTGCTAGAATGCTCCTAAAGTTCTACTAATTTTGTTTAGGGTTGCAGAGAGTGACAGGAGCGAATATTGCTTCAACATTACTAACGTCTAGGTAATCTCTATTTTCTATATTGACCCCCACCATCTGGTTTAAAAACTACAATGTTTACAACATCAAACGTCTTCCTCACTTATTATGACACAGACAAAACTGTGAATATTGCTTCAACATTACTCATTTCAGTTTCCATCATATCCATGTTGCTTATTACAAAGAACATAGTTTTTTTTCATATTGTATTTACAGTATATATATCATATAAGTTGGTATTCTTGCCCGTGCATTTGCGCGGGGGAACCGCCTAGTTATATATTGTGATCGAGTCCTAGTCTTCAGGGTGCACATGTTAATGGAGCTGTAATGAAGTCTCACTTTTTTACAGGATGTCAGAAACACGCTGCAAATAAGATCTTCTCAGTTCTTGCAAGCCCTAGCGTTCTTGAGTGAGTTGAAGCTGTCAGATAGGACAGCAGAGCTCCGAGATGGACTCATGGACTACAAAGAACGACCTTTGGAACAAAAAGAGAGTTTCGTGGAGGTGGAGTGTCAGGGCCTAGACCATGCCAACGGCGCGCTGGTGCTCATCGCCATGGGAGCGCTGGTGTCCATTCTTTTAGACATGTGGAAGTACTCTGGGAGTGGATTTTTAACGACGTTAGTGTGCCACCGTGAAGGAATGCTAGATAGAGGTAAGGTGCAAACTTTTCTTCTTACTATGCATAATGATGGTGATGAACTATAATCTGTAGATTTCTGTTCAACTCTAAATGCTTAAATAATAGATGGACTCTATATGTACTATATATCGTAACAAGAAGACACAGACAAGACAAACTCAATCATGACCGGCAAACATTTCAACTCTAGAAACTGCACACTAAACACCAACGCCACTACCTGGCAGCTTCACCTGCCCTACTAGCTATTCCGGCATGGAAGAGCAGTGCCCAGAGGAGAGTGATCAATTCTCCACCACGGGTGATGGCCTTCTTGTGCCCTTTTAGATTGTTGGATGGCGCGATGTACAGGATCATCTCCACCCAGAAACCTGCTAGTGTGGCCCATGCTGATTCCTTACCCTCAACCAACTCCATGAATTGTTTTCCGAGCCTCACACCATTTTTCACCACTAAATGATCGGAATTTTCACTTAGCAATTGCACCACATCATTGTACTCAGCCTTAGGCATCGACGGTGCCCCGGTTACACCACGGACATTGAGGACACGCTCAGTATCCTCCTTGACAGCCTCATACAAGCTCTTGGTCCATGCAACCTCGTCAGGAAGAAGCTCTGGTGACCAGGTCATAAGATACGCGCAATACCGTGACAGATGAGTGGCAGCGCTCTTATGCTGGACTGAAATCAGGGAAGAACCTTGCTCTATGTCATCCAAGTAAGGGTGCCTCACCTCAAAGATGCATGTGGCGATGTGCCATGTAAGTATCATTTCAGATGTACTCATCTTGTCGTTGCATGCCCAGAGGAAACCTGTTCCAGCTTGACTTCGCTGCAGAAACGTTCGGACATTCCCTACTTGACAAACTGTGTTGCTAGCAGTGCTTCTTATTAGCGAATCCATGATGCAAGCCTTCACTGTTGTTGGCATATTGACCTTCATCTTCTCATCTGGCAAATGATGGAAAACAGGACTAAGAAGACTAATAAAGTTTGTTCTTGTAGTTGGTTGAAGCACTAATACTGAGCACTGCCCTATTTTCTCATCCCAATTATTCACTATCTTGCATCTGCATCGCAAGAGAAGATCAATGACCCATTTATATCTTCTGTGCGGATGTTGTAAAGACGCACATTTTACATGGTGGCATATGAGGGCTACTTTGGTCCAGTTGGAGCAGATGTAGGAAGTCATATCCCGCACCTCAGAGACCACGACCAAAACTAGAAGCAGAAATTCTGGCAGCACATCAAAGTACAAGTTCCCAAATTCTTTGTACTGGCTTACTACCTGTAGTTTACTGCACCAGAATTCACACGTGATCTGACTGCGGCCACCATGTGTGTGCAACTGATGATCTGCAAACACAACAATGAAGTATGCAGCCACGATGCAGTAACCTATGCTCAAGAGTGAGATAAGGATGCTCAAGACAGGTAGCCAACACTTAGCATAGGATGTTGGTAGTGATGAATTGTAGTAATCATGAACGAATGAAAGCTCATCAGCAATCACCCTAAACACCCTGTTCTGTTCACCATCCTTCAACAGCAAGATCCAGAAAAACTTGTGCCCCATGGAGCCAACGGCATTAGTGATATCATACCTTGCAAACCGACATCTCAGCAACTTGAACAATGCAAAGGATAGGCATAAATCTTTTGATGTCGGAGCCATATTGTCCAACTTCCATACTCTATCAAGGGTCACCAAGCCAATTCTATCAATAGACATTGTCCATGTGTCGCTGAACACATACCCCCAAAGTTGCTTCTTCACTTGCCTGCTATCTTCTCCCATAACTAAGAGAGGAGAAAATAATGAATCCTCCCCTAGAGTTGTTGCTCCACCATGCTGGCTTCTTACTTGTTCTAGCTCCTTCATGTACCCAAAAACAAGACTAGGGTTGCACGCTAGCGCAAAGGATTTCTGTGCCTTCCTAAAAGAATAGCATTTGAACCAAATCTTGGCACAGGTGAGAAACAAAAGGGACAAACATAATCTTGGAACAGATGAGGGTGAATTGTCCATGGTGTTCACTAGGAGAAACCCTGAACAGCCCATGAAGAAACTGTTTTTTTGTGATGCTGGCACCAAGGTAGAAGGTCCAGATGCTCTTGACAAGCAGCTCCCAAGGGGGTCCTACCTTTCGACCCTCTCTACTGTCAGTGGCAACAACTGAGGTAGCATTGGTAGCTGCCATCTGAACAAGGAACGCCCATGTTATGACCATACATGGATGGAACTCTGATTGGCACAATGCCGTCAAGGTTGTTCCATCCTCGTTGTTGACATAGTCATTGGAGCTGTCACGAAGGGGGTAGAGACGACAAAAAGAGAGGATGGGCAAGAAGAGTATGTTGGCTCGAGGAAGATGAAACGGGTGAAGTGGTGGTGGCGGTAGCGCTGGCCGTAGCCACTGCCTATCCCCACCAAGACTCCTGTCATAGCAACGCTTGCGAGAAGCATGGCGTTCCCCAACCATATCTGTCGTCCCATGGTGTTGTAGAAGGCCACCACTGCAACGTTGGGGCAGCGCATTTCTTCCTGCAGTGCCGCATGGGAGTATATCCAGGCTGGACTCCGTGGATCCATATTCATCTATCTGACTAGCAAAAGTTACAAACTCATGAGAACAGAGAACAAGGCAGAACTTGCAGTTAAGAAAAAACCAGATGGTAATTTCTTGCTCTGGATGGTGTAATAAATAAATGAACTACTCTCTCCTTTTTTGTTTAGTAGGCAGATCAAAATCCTAATAGGCCTGCTAAAAACAGAAGGAAAGAGTACTAGAATTATATTTAGTTGCTTATGAATTGTACTGAGATATAGATAAACATAATAAATTGGGAATATATAGTTAGTAGTTACCGTAGAAGATCTAGCTGTGCAAGCAGTGGCCTCCACTCATGTATAAGATCAAGAGTCTTATGGAGATCAGAGGCCATGCATCAACCTGCTGCAGAGAGCACTGGAGTATAATGGCCCTCCCAAATCTATACCATTTCTCAGCTGTACTGAGATATAGATAAACATAATAAATTGGGAATATATAGTTAGTAGTTACCGTAGAAGATCTAGCTGTGCAAGCAGTGGCCTCCACTCATGTATAAGATCAAGAGTCTTATGGAGATCAGAGGCCATGCATCAACCTGCTGCAGAGAGCACTGGAGTATAATGGCCCTCCCAAATCTATACCATTTCTCAGGTGCACGCCACCAACAGCTTCTTTATTCCTTTCCTGCCCGTTGGTAGTACGTTGCATGTGTATCTTTTGAATGAACTATAGCTTTGCCCACATGTAATGTGCTTTGAGCCTTTAGCTTTACACAGTTTGACTGTACGTTCTAGCTAGTAGCTGCTTGGATTCCCTCACTCTATTTCTATTGAACGATTGCAATCATTCCTCGCTTCTCTCAATTCAAAATTATAGTTCACTTTAAATTTATCATAAGTGAAATTTCTCTAAATTAGTGAACTATCAAGTATCAACAAATATCTTACATTTTATAGAGAATTGAATGTAACTTTAATTTAATAATACACATTAGCCCATCGACTTATATATGCAGCCTCGCGGACCAGTAATAATTTTAATCTTTCATTTCACTGATTCATTTGCTGGTACTCTAACAAATACTCATGTAGATAGTTTTTTTTTTCCTAAGGTGATCCGAAGGCTGCCATGGATCGAAGAACACAGTGAGGATGTCACTCATTCCTGGTGAAGAACGGAGATGTTTACAAGCAAACCATCAAAGGACAACCAATGTGCTTACGTGACAGAGAAGCGGCTAGTTTCAGGCAAACTAGCAAAGAAATAGTTGAAGCTCTCGCCCGGGAGGGACTCGTCAGGGCAAGGACATCGCCGGGTTGGTCGGCCGGCAAGCCTAGGGTGCCATCTTTGGTTGTCGGATCAAGAGATGTTTCATGAAGGTTGGAAAAGAGGGTTAAAGGGTTAGAGTATTGATTTTGTCGATCGGACTGATGAGAAATCAATCGGCTAGGTACCCCTTATTTTATATGGGGTAGGGGTGGTCTTATCCGATTGAAAAGTCAATGTGGTACTATTATTATGTCGTTTATATAGTTTTCTTAGATTGGGCTACAACTGTCGTGGGCCTATTTAAATTAGCATGGGTCCAATTTGAGTGTCAATACCCTCTCTTCTTTTATTCAAATTCAAATAATAGCCATCCATTTTGCATTTGCATCGTAACTCCATGTGTGTCGAGAGTATATTTTGTTATACTTCCCTATCCTTTGTCTTGTTGAAAACAAATCGTTTCTGGAGATGAAGTAATTGGGTGTGACTGATATGATAAGAATTGTGCCAAATTATTGGATATTTTATACTACACTACCCAACTTTGTATTTTGGGCAGTGGCCTACTGGGTCAATGGGTTGACCCATTAAAACCTGCATTTCAATTTCAGTGGTGCTGGCAGCCTGAGCAGAGACCATGAGCGTCGCCGGCGCCGGTAGCAGGTCACTTGGCGGGTCGTCTGCGCCGTGGATCATCATGCGCGCGCTATTGACGACTCGCACGAGAAGGCAGGCAGGCCAGATGAACGCGCAAGTCCAAAATGGACGGGATGAAACCCGTTCCATTGGCAACCGTATTCCATATTTTCCTGTCCATTTTTACCGGGACAAACGAAAATGGGAACAAAAACGGGATGAAATTAAGCGGAAGCAGGACCGAAAACGGGATAACATTTCTTCGTCCATATTAGCAGAATCCCGTTTTGTACCGTAATAACCTGTTTTGCATTTTGTTTGCAAATCCGGGATAGCAACCCAGCAAAGCAGTCTAGCACAGCCCGTTGTGGCCCAAGTCTGTTGAGCGAGCGCGCCAGCCTCTCCTCCTACCCCTCCTAGGCTCCCAGCACTATGTGCGCGGTATGCTGGGAGCATCGTCGTGCTCTATTCCGTGCTCTACTTTGCACGAGTGTTCCTAGCTTCAAGCATCACTTCGTCATGTCTGTGCATGGTGGATGTTTTTCTTTCAAAAACAATTCTAGAAATACCTTACAAATACACTTATACTTGCGCACAACCTCGGCCATCCATCTCATGATGTGTGGCTGAAATTGCCCCCGGCCACCATCGGTTAATCCTCTATTTTTTTATGTTTGGTTAGTGGATATTTGATATTTTGTATTGCAGTCTGGTCTCTGCATTTGAGCTATCATATGCGGCATACATGTTCCTCATGTAAGTTCCCACTTACCGTGCGTTTCCATCTATTTTCCGATCATATTTACCCGTTTTTGTATTACCGTTTATCTTGCTACTGTATTGGTTTCTAGTTGTCCGGCTCCCGCTCCCGTTTTCGTTTGAAAATATGAAAACGAAAACTATAGAGCGATTTTCCGTTACTTTGCCAGCAGCCTTGTGGTCTGGCTAGTAGAGTGGGATCGGATAGCTATGGATTGCTATCGCCGATTTCGGTGAACTGAACTGCTCGCCCTTGACGATACCAACCCTGTTTTATATAGGGAGCGAGGCGAATGCGTGATCGGGTCCATCGCAAAGCATTGTACATTATGGCGTTACATACAGACATACAATGTGTGGCACAATTGCTGCTAGGTGCTTTGGCGCCTGCAGTACGCCAGTGCCAGTCAGTACAGTACCAGCTCAGGGCCTCTTCGCCTGCTTGACAGTTTCAGTTTGGATGTCTCCCTCATCCGCCAATAATTCAGAGCGCCATGCATGCCCAAAATGTTGTGGCGAAACCATGACTGAGGGCTTTGATGTTGTACTGTTTTGCTTCCGACGAACCTTGTTTGTCATGGGTTCATGGCATTGCTAATCTTAAAATCTCTGTCTGCAGGAAACTAGAAAAACAGGTTGGGCGGCAAACCAAGCAGCTAAACTTAAGAAAGCATCGGGCAGTGGGCATGCACATTGCACTACCATACATTCTGCTTCTGTATTCTAGAACAATTATTATTCAAATAAGTCATTTAGTTTGGTCTCAATCAGCACTGTAAATGGCTTTGGATAATGGTTGTTATCTCTGCTCGCGGTCTTGTGGATGCTGAGGTAAAAGGTCTTGGTAATGAGCAAGGCAATCAAATCAAAGCAATATATGGAGCTGAAATGCAACCATGCAAGTGTACTAGCACTGGACTAGTATATGAATAAAAGATAGAGGAACAGTACCTTCTGTGTCAACTATCAACTTTATTTTTGTTCAGTGGAAATTTAGGCCATCTTCTCCTCCCAATGCCTTGAATAGTAATACTATATCCAAAAGTATATGCCCTAAGGACTAGGCAGTTCAGTGGAAATTTAGGCGATCTTTTCCCAATACCTTGAATTGAAATACTATATCCAAAAGTATGTGACCCAGGACTGGACCGAGGCAAGTAACCAAAGTTCTAACTTGCCGATAATCCTACACATCCATCTCCCTTTCTTTTTTGCCGACAGAGCAAAACATTGTTACTTGACAAAACCCCAGTTAGTTAACTTCCTTTCTTTTCCACAGAATTGGTGACATGATCGACATGTGCATTGGATTATGCCACTTTATGCCACTTTAAATTGGGTTTGAGGTTGATGCATGTACCACATGTCCGGCAATGGTGTGCACTTTCTGCACGCCAGATGGGCAGTTGATAAAACTAATTCCATCTATAAGCAGGCCACTTGGCTAATGGCCACCGTGATCTGATGCGCTTATTATCAGACATGAATTCCCTTTCGGCATACAGTCATGGCGGCGCACGCTGTGAGGTACTAAAACGGCAAAGGGCGGTTATGGCAGACAATTTTTTGTGTGCTACAGACATTTCTAGCAGGTTGGTCGCCATCTACGATCAGAATATATATATTGTTACCTTTTTATGAAAGCATTGTCATCTTCCACTTTTCAGTTTCCACAGAAGTTCAAAAGATATTATAATAGTCCATCTGTTCAAATGATTCAAAATTCGATCAAATTTATATTAAAAATTTACTATCACTTGTAATACAAAATAAGTACCAATAGATTAATAATAAAATATGTTTTCATAATAAATTTTATTTGATACATAAATAATTAATACTAATTATCATAAACTTGGTCAAACTCTAGTCTAAGTTGACCGACACGAATCCTATAGTTATTTTTTTTTTTGGAACGAAGGGAGTAAGTACTTGAGTTTCACTTAACTTGAGGATAAAATACCTATAGAAGTAGATAATACTAATATCTTGAAATCAAAATTTAGATTCATGATGTCATAAGGTGAAGGCTACAACGAGGGCCGTCATAGTTTAAGAAAAGGTTTCAACTAAGAGAATTTTTACGGTGCTTGGAAGAATCATCGGTTCCTCCCGTTCATTTTCTTGAAGCCGGTTCCTCCACTCAATTATCATAATCAAGGGTATTTTAGGATTTTTAATATAAGCAATTTTTATTGTTAGAGGTAGTAAATGATAACTAATGTTAATGTAATATTTTTTTGAATGAACTGGAGGGCAATGTTAATGTAAAATTATACCCCGTGCCTTGATGAAGTAGTTTTCTGATTAAAATATACCAAATAATACCTAAATTTCTAAGAGTAGATGTTTAGCACATGGGCGGATAAACTTTGGACCAAATAATTTCAATTTTATCAAAGAAGGTGCGGTATGAGATTGAAATTTTCCAAGGACCGCTAGCTGTAGTTTAAAACTAGAGCAGCTCCTGTGTGTTTGTCTTGAACTGGCACAATGCGAACGTCAACTGTAGCCGAAATGGAACACGAAGAGATCAAATTAAAGTCCTCTTATATTATTACATTATTCTTTCTGAGCTCTCGGAAGAACCATTGCGCATAGATTAATCTATTTTTTTTCAGATAAAAGTCTGGCCTATATGACTCTGGCCGAGGATAAAACGTCTAGATAGCAAATGGTTGTACAATATATATAGCTGCAAAAACTAAAAAACAACATCTTTTTTTTTTTATTTGTATACGAGTACAAACGCTAGAGCTAGGCAGCTAACTCTTCGTTCGAATCCAACTGTTCTGGTGCCGTGCAAGCGCATGCATGCATCCAGTCGATCGGCACACAGAACCGGCAGCACCTTGTCTTGTCTCAATTCAATGATGCTGAGGATCTGGGCCGCTAGGGCTCCGCCTCTTGGACTCGCCGACGACGCCGGCGCCGTCCCCGTCCGTCGTCGACTTCTCCATCTCCACTCGCATTACCTTATTGCCGAGCCGCCTCCCCGTCTCCGTCACGGTCGTCGTCGCCGATGCGGATGCCGCAGTAGTCGTCGCCACGGCCGCGTCGTCGTCGTCCCTCCTCCCCATACCCAAATGCCTGCCGCCAGCGGCCTCTGTCGACGTCACGGCGGTCGACAGGAGTAGCAGGACGCACAGAAGCGCGACCGCGCCGGCCTTGACGACGCTAGCTTTCGCCATGCACACGTACTACTACTGGATCCCAGCTACGATCGACGACCTTGCTCGCTCGTACGTCGTCGTTGCACTGCACGTACTGCACCTTATGGGCTCGCAATTCAGCAACTGCGAGATCAGTGCGCGAAGAGGAGAGTGTGTGGAGGTGCCCGATGCTCCGCGAACGACGCGCGCGGGTTTATATAGGCGGGGCGCGGGCAGTGGATGGATGTGGATCGATCGCCCTCGAAGAGCCGCGCGCGTGGTGGGGGTAGAGGGGTCTGCCACTGGCTGGTTAGTGCTCGTCGGCTTGCTGACCCGATGGAGAAGCAGGCCAGGTCAAATCGATCGGTTTGGTGGTGGTCTCTGCACTGCTCTGCTCCGGCGGTGCCGATCCACGATAACTGCATGCGCAGCGCACACGGAAAAGTATCGATAGGCCCTCCAGCAGAGCAGACCAGCACCGCGCGGCCGCCGGCGTTTGCGTTTGCGTCATTGCGTGCGTGCATTTGAGCTGGGCGGCAGATTGGGCGGATGGGATGTGCAATGGCGCGCACTCTGCATGCATGCATGCATACATATGCCGACATCAGCTGTGGTGCCGCGCTCGTTCTGACGGAAAGCTCGAACGCGAGCGCTTCAGAGAGATCAGGACAGGACAGGACACTTCTCCCGGCCTCTGAACGGCCCTTGGGATTTTTCCTTTTTATCTTCCTTTTGTAGTGGGACGAGTCTTAACGTGCGGGGTTTGACTTGCTGAGCGGAGAGTTCTTGACTTTTACGAGACGAGAGTAATATAATGCATGGTGGCCGGGGGCAACATACTTTTCCGTAAAAAAATGTCCGAAAAGAAACGGTTCCCACGGTGGGATTTTTTTGTGTCATGCCGGCTTTTTCCAAAATCGAGTCTTAACATTTATCTTTTTCAAATAAATTTGTTAAAAAACTAGGTTCAAAGAGCATCTTTTTTCTAATGATAATTCAAATAAATTATGTATGATAAGTATTAATACTTTTTAATCTATAATTTGTTAAAGTTGTTTCTCGGGAAGGGTAAGTGACAAACATTTTTGGGACGGAAAAGTATTTGTTTTTTAATAAAAGGAAAAAAAAAAAGAAAAGAAAATGGGAGATCCTGCATATATATATATTTTTAAAAGTTAATAGATAGGCATTGCTGGTGGACTCATATCCTGTGTCTGTTATTTAGGTGGGGTGGGGTTTTTTTTGCCAGATTTTGCGGAACGTGGTGACTTGGCAGCGCATAGATATGTTTTTTTCCGCAATCGGGCCATTATCTTCCATCCATAGTTACTTACGGGCCATTATCTTATTGCTTTGACTCGGAAAACTGATAAAAAGCTTTTGACTGTGAATAAGCTACCATGCATGCATCACCATGTGAGCATTTGACTGAACGTCGTAATTGACCTCAGAGTGTGGTGCGCGCTCGTTCTGACGGAAAGCAGCGCGCGTTTCTTCAGAGACGAGGACACATCAGCAGGACACATGCATTCTGAACGTGCGGAGCGGGGCGGTTTGACTACGTTGCTGGTGGAAGCACTACTGCCGTTGATCGTGTGTGTTTTTAGGTGTTGCAGAAAAAGCTTTGTCGTGGAAACCTGATGACCTGGCAGCGCTTATATATAGGTTATAACAAAGTGACTGTCCTTTTGGCTGCGTTCGATCGATCTTCTCCATGAGACCCTGAGAAAAAGGAAAAGGGTGGTGCGTGGTGTGCGTGCGATCCTTACGTGCATATCTTATATTGCTTTGACTCGGAAAAAGTGATAAATTATATTATGCCCATACTGGTAATGGTAGGGTTTGTAGCCATCCTGCTTCTGATGACTAATAATCTGCTAATGTACGAGCCCACACCCACGGATTAGTGGTGAACGCCGAAAGCAAATGAAAATGTGCTGTCTCGTACCCAGCAGCATCCTGTCTCAAAAACTAATAAGGTGGGCTATATATATAGGCACTATGTGGCAACAAAAAAAAAAAAAAAAAAAAAAAAAAAAAAAGGTAATGTACTTGTAGAGGCCCATTCTGTGTCTCGCTACTAGTCTTCTACCACACTTTCGGCCCGCCTCTTCACAAACAGAGAAGTTTACTCCTCTGGTTTATTCATGGCATAAATTGACAGCATATTTCACCATGGTAAAATTCTATTGAACTTTCTCTATCTCTCTTGGTAACCAATATGCCAACTCATCAAATCTGCTGATGTTTCATAATACCAATTCAAATAAAACTAAAATCTCTCATCATAGGGACTTTCCAATCGTGACTAGGACTTTGCCAATGGCTAGAATTGTGAGCGCGCGTTGTCCGTTATGCCGTAGATCTTTCTTTCTATCTTGGAGTTTCTAACAAGGCTGTTTCAACGATTGTGCATTAAACTAAGGTCTCTCTTCCTTATGTTCCTACATCAACCGTGTCCAATCTGGTATTGATAAAGCCATTGCTAGTGAGAGTATGTTGAGCCAGATTTGTTAGTTTTCTTATCTGTTTCCAAGAGACTCTTTGGAAGCAAACGTGGGCCCGACCTCGTCACTGCGCGATGACAAACCAGCGGCATCGGGGGTGGGGGGGGGGTTGTAGTTTTATTGTATGGTGAAAGATTGCAAACTTGTGTTTTTGAACGGTTTTTACGTCGTGCCTTTGGGTACTAGGCTGTGTTTATCTGGCAATAATCCCGCCCATCTGGATCGATGCAGCAGGCAATTAAGCGTCCGTTTTCCGAGTACCGTCGAGAGTGTGAAACAGAGCGCTGAGACAGCACCGGCCGGTACGTGGCGCGGCCGTCGACGTGGCAGTTGTGTTGTGTACCGCTCCACCAGGACCGGGCCAATCTGGAGTCTGGACCCGCGTGAGCCTCACGTGGACGCGCATGCATATGCATGCACGCACGCACGTAGACGCATATGCAGATGCAGCGCGCGGCTGGCGGTCGTGCTCAGTACTGCAACAAGCAGCTAGCTAAAGGTGATCGCGACGACGACGTGTCGGACGGCCGGCCGGCGGACTGGACTAGCTAGCTAGCTAGCTCGTTCGTAGCACGCAGAGCGCACAGGCGCAGGCATCATGCAGCTAGCTCCCTCTGCTAGCTAGGCCTTGCACTACAGGAAAATCGATTAGTTCTGAGTGTTTTTCCAAAATCGAATTTTGTGTGCGTTTATCTAAAACACTCAGAAAAATTGCGCGTTTTAAAAAAAACGCACAAAAAAGTTAAACACGCTCACAAGTCAATTTTCCACTAGTGTTGTTTAGATGGTGAACTGTACCATTTTCGTTTGTATTTGATAATTAGTGTCCAATCATGGACTAACTAGGCTTTAAAAATTCGTTTCATCATTTATAACTAAACTATGCAATCAATTATTTTTTATCTCTATTTAATGCTTCATGCATGCGTGTGAAGATTGATGTGATGGAGAGAGTGAAAAAAGCTCAGCTTTTTGGGTATAATAACTGATCAAGGCCATAGTAAGCATTCCAGTGGGGACGATGGATCGACGTGTAGATCCGATCCCTGACACGGATCGTCGTACGTGTTGCATGACACACCGTGCTGGCCGTGACGACGCTGCATGCATATGCATATGCTGCCAGTGGCCGGCCAGTGCAGTGCACCAGCAGCGCAACGAGGCAGTAGAACGGCACGTCGACACCTGAGCACGGCCGTTTGCCCCGTGCACGTGGGCTTGGTGTTGCCGAGCCACAGAGACTAGCCCGACAGTCTCGATCTCTAGCTAGCAGCAAAGGCCATGTTGCAGCTACTATATAGGTAGAGCTGCCAGCGCGACTGTACTCTGGCGCGTGGATCCGAGTCATCGATCAACGACACCAGCGTCAAGCCGTGTACTATGTAGCTAGCGTGCGTGCATCGTCACGACGCATAGCTAGCTAGTACAGTCAGTACGCTGTATCTTGGTGAATGAGACCGCGCGCGCCCAACGACGACACGTCTGTACTTCCACCTCCATTGCCCATGCGCATGCATGCATGGCTATCGTACGTATCGTTGTTGAGAAGCTCGATCTGAACTCAACGGGTAATGGTTCAAGAACCACACCAGATCTACACCAATCTATTTACACTATACTACATTTAAAAAAAAAACAAATCAATTCGAACCATTAAATCATTCGTCCAAACCAATCCAAACCATTTAGTTGTTTTTTAGCTAAATGGTTTAGCTAGCAGTTGCAGGCGGTTACAGGTGACATCGCTTTAGCTAGCAGTTGTACTTTATTGTTGTTAAACCGTTCTCATCCATTAAAAACTATTAAACCAAACTAAACCAAACCATTATAGATGTCAAACCATTATGAACCAAACCAAATTGAAACACATGCAAAACTAAACCAGAAAACCGGTTCAAACCAAACCATTATCCGGTTGAATGTGAACGAACAAGTCCTGTGTACTGAGCAGCGGCCGGCAGGTAACTTCGCCTGGTCCACACACGCCTTTGATCATCGAGGCCTACTTTGACTCATCTGCTTCTCGTAGGTAGCAAGAGCGCCACGCCAACAGGTCTGGTCTGGAGCGACGGGCCAAGGCATTTGCCGAGCGGTGGCCACCAGCATCCAGGTGTCAGCGGGCCTCATCTAGGAGATCCAGGAGCCGCACCCAAGCCCACACACCCCACTGCTAGTGCTAGAGCAAGGACCAGGAGTGTGTGTGCGTGTCAATGGCCCGAGTGGGCATGTACGTGTAAGCCCACACCCCACACCTCTTTTGTCCTTCTAAGGTGCTATTTGGTTGCTAAGGACTAAAGGGACTAATAAAAAAAGTCCCTCCAAAAGAGTCTTTTAGAGACTAATAAAGAAAAAGTCTTAAAAAAGTCTCGTCTGTTTGCTTTGGTAGTGACTAAAAGGGACCTTTTTTTAGTCCCAAGGACTAAAATGTTCCTAAACCAAACAACCCCTAACTATGTTCCTCTCCTTGATCCCTGCTGAGGGATCTCAAGTTTTTATGATATTATAATATATTTATTACAAGTTCCCTAAACACCGGATGCCTAAAACAGTTCAGGCGACGGCTCCTTCACCTTCCTATCTCTCGCGAGTTGCGACAAACAATTCCCCATGTTGCGCGAGCGAGCGGACACTCCCTCCGTCATGTTGAAACAATCACGGGCCGCCGCCTAGGGTTCACTCTCGCTGTTGACACCTGTTATAGCATAATATTACTAGTCAACTAAACATGAATAAGGCCTTAAATTGAATATCAACATAAGTCTAGGGGCTTTACTAACATAATTCCACGAGCTTTGGTGATTTATATTCAGGGATTAAACAGATAAAAGCAGATAAGAACGGTGAGAATCGGAAGAGTTTACATCCCATACGATGACAAGACTTAACCGTAAAGTAACTCGACCCAAAATATGGACTAAAACACTCCAGAAGACACCAGAAGGAAGGTGACACAATTGGGCCACAGGGGCCTGGCGGCCGGCCTAAACCTGCCTGGCGGTTTGTAACCGACTTTGAGGTTGTATCTATACCGTTATTGAAGGTCGATTTGATCCAATGATCATCGTTCATCGCCAAGGCCTATATAAGAAGACCCCCTGACCCCAGGGTTAAACCCTAACTCATTCTACTCATTATCTTTTGACCTGTTGGTCAGAGGTGTCCCAATATGAGGACAAACTCTTCTCTCTAGTTCCAATCTATATTAGAAGATCATGTAGAAGTATTAGAGTGAGTTGAAGAGCGAAAGCATATCTAGTTGATAGATTAGATCCATAGTACTCCATGAGAGTTACTAGATCTAGTCTTGAGAGCTAAAGAGTGGGTGGAGGAGAAGGGGAAGCACCGGACCTGTTGGTGACTCCTCTACGCTTGTACCTCGGGATCAAAGGCCTCATGGCATTTGATCCTGAGACTTCTATGGTGGATTAACTTCTTGTTTGAGTAAGTAATCGTGTTAGTATTGTTCTTCTGTTCATAACTCTTTGAGTACTTTAATCTATGAGAATCTATAGATTAGAGGAGTGGCTTAGCTTTAAGCGTGGTGCTTAGGCTGTGAGTACTTATGAATGCACCCTACCTTAGGGGCGTGGTAGTTCGTGGTAGTGGCAAGTATCATTGATTTCTTTGGATTCCACATCCCGTTGGATAGGACAAGTAGGACCATGTTCTTTGGAGGAATGGCATGTTTCGACCTTGCTTTCCTTTGAGTACGTCGTCCCCTAAGACAATATCAACATAACTTATAAGGAGAAGAATTAGACAACCATAGGAATCTTCTTATCTCTTTATCCTCTCCAGTTCCTTGATTGCTGCTCAGGGATTAGTTATATTCCTCAGTTATCCTCACACCATCCTCCCTGTGGATTCGATATTAAAACCCCTCTCGGGTGAAATGCTCACTAGTATCCGTTCGTTTGCGGATTATTATAAATATTTACGTAGGCTTATCAAATACCAACACACCGCGAAAAAAAAGAAAGGGGCGGGCGACACCGCCGCCTGCCGCCGGTACGACCCCCGCTCCTCGCCTCCGTCCTCATTTGCCGGTGGTGACGAGGAGCGGGGTTCGTCTTTTCAACAACTTTGTCTTCGTAGGGTCTGGTCGAGTCCTAGGTCTAGGGTTTGCTCGCCGTTGATGTTGGCGGTAGAGTTAGTTTTTTGGGAGGAGCGTGGCTCCTCTGCGGTTTGCTTTTCTAGATGACGTCGGTGATGCACGGCGGAATAAATTCTCCTAGCTTCTTACGTTCTCGATGGCGATCTTCTCTGACGTCAATGGAGAGGCTGGGGAGACGTATCCAGGAGTCGAGGGCCGGCGCGTCGTCGTCTTCTTCAATTGATGATGTTGTTGACCCTGTTAATCTCAAGGAAGATGTTCTTTGGTGAACATTGAGCTTTGCTCGGGTTGCCGGCGGTGGAATCGAAGGATGCGTCGTGGGTACGGGAGTTGGCCGATGCGCCTGGGAGGCAGTGTACTCGGCTGATTCGGCTAGAAGTAAGCCTTCCTCTGCGGGCTCCACCTTGTGGGGTTTGGCTCGGTGCCCCCGGCGGCGATGGGAAAGCGGCGGCGGCGGTGACGAACGGATCTCTCGAAGGCTGCGAGGAAGATGAGCGGGAGTTTTGTACTTCTCTGTAACTTGTGGATCCTGTTTGTAAAAGGGCCGGTGTAATATGTTAAGATCAATACATTTTCCTTCTTAAAAAAAAGACGCTCCCTCCGTCGCTTGAACAAAATTGAAATCATAGGCGACTATAATATCTCTAATATTTATGATACAAACTAAATTTAATTTTCCTTAATACGTGCAAAGTGCATGTTTTTGAAAAATAAAATACAAACTAAATATTATTAGATTCTTTATTAATTACTCCCTCCGGTCGGTTTTGTTAGGCGTATCAGCAAAATCTCAGATACCAAGGAGAGTAGTAACCACGCATGCCAACTCTTGGCTCAATACATGTAGCACAGAAAAACGTATGGTCCTTAGATGCATGCAAGCTGTGTCATGCAGCCGGAGTACCTAAATCGATACGTCTTCTGGCACATATTGTCCCTGCATGCAAATGATTCGAATTCTCACCCAACACCATGCAAGTCCATTTAAACATTTGACCTCGTAATTGTTGCCACGCCTAATATAGTTGCCAAACTCTAAAATGTGAGAACGCCTAACAAAACCGACCGGAGGGAGTATATTTTCATACTAAACCTATTTGATGTTAAAAATATTTGTAGTTTTTCGATAATTTTAGTCAAACTCAGATGCTCTAACTACGTAAAATTATTGGAATGACTTATAATTTGAGAATGCGACGAGTAATTAACGATTTGATCGGCGGACAACGCACGTTGTGTTTCCATCACTATGTAGCCCTTTCCCAAAACGTTTTGGTGCTATATAGGATGTGTGAACGTCGTTGTGGGGGCGAATCCGGACCTGCACACGTACCTCCGCCATTTCTGGCATGTCCCAACAAGGCAAAGCATATATTGTAATCAACCCGTTCTAAAATAAGTGCATTTCTAAGACTTTAGTGAAAAGATCAATACGAGTAAGAAATAAGTTCCGTTTCACTAGCTTTTTATTTTGCTTCAATTATATTCCACGAACAGCTAAATCGTAAAACGGTTTCAAACAGCACGCAAAACTGTTGGGACAGCTTGACTTGCACGTACAGGACCTAAACGGCGCAACGACAAATGGCCAAAACGAGGATTCACGCGGCACTGCTCGCCACGCGTACTTACGTACATATACGAACAACTTCGACGGTTGCTTACACAAGCCACTAGCCATGTCACGACGATCGTCGGACGAGCAAGACACGCACGTCGTTGTAGCTGTACAGTCATAGCAACAACGTAACGTGCCAAAGCACGAGAACGAGTGGTTGTCGTCTTGTTCACAGAAAACAAGCCTGCATGTTTTTTTTAACCTAAAACAGCTACATTTGCTATTAATGTAGACGAGGAGTCCCATAGTATATATAGCACATATTTTTGCTTGTCCTCTAGGGAAATTTCCTATTAAATATATGGGGATATCTCTACATTTTGAACATTTGAAGAGGGAAGACCTCCATCCTCTAGTACATAAATTGATGAAAAGAATTGCTGGATGGAGAGGTAATCTCCTTTCACATACTGGAAAAGTAGTTTTGATAAGGACATGTCTTTCTAGTATACCTGTTCACTTATTGTCTTTTATCAAATTCCTAAATAGGTCATTAGGATCATTACTACACATCTAGCAAATTGTCTGTGGAATGATAAAGATGGTAATCAAAAGATACACTTAGCTAATTGGGAAAGTATAGCTATGTTAAAAGAGTATGGAGGACTAGGTATAACAAACCTTAGGGATTTGAATGTCTATCTTTTAGCCTCCTAGATTAAGAGGTATAACCTAGATAAAGATAAGTTATGGAGACAGTTAATAGAGCATAAGTATAAGACAAACAATCCAAATATTTTCTGCACCTCTACGGTAGGAGCCTCATAGTTTATGAAAGGGATATTGTGGGTTGCCAAAGCTGCCCAACTAGGATATAGATGGCAAGTTGGGAATGGAAAGAGTATAAAGTTTTGAGAGGATAATTGGTTAGGTCAATCTAGCCTAGACATTCAATTTTGGGAGTTATATGTTCTAATAAATGGAAAAACTGGAACTATAGCAAAATTGTTGGATGGTGAGAACTTGAAATGCACTTTTAGGAGGTGTGTGTGGATCAGAGACTTTTGAACATGTGGGATGAGATAGTTCAATTAGCCACAACTTTAGTTTTAACTGATGAGGAGGACAATTTAATTTGGCAGTTCAACTCAAGTAGGAAATATTACTCCCAGTCTCTCTATAAAATTGTGAACTTCAGAGGAATTATTCCTGTGCATGTACCTGCTGTTTGGCAGTTGAAAGTTCCCCCTAGATTGCATTTATTTTTGTGGTTACTTACTAAGAATAAGGTCCTGACCAGGAACAACTTGAGCATTAGAGTTAAATTAGATGACAATTCTTGCCTTTTTTTGCTCTGAGATGGAATATGTGCAACATCTGTTTTTTGAGTGTGTAGTTGCCAAACAAATATGGGTGTGTTTGTCTGAAGCTTGTGGGAGAGAAATAGGTTCTAGATTTTGTTTCAATACGTCAAATGTGGCTCAGTAACAAGAAATTTCTAGTAGATAACTGTCTCTGTGCTGCAGCTCTGTTGGGGCTATGGAAATCAAGATGTTCAATTTGTATGCAGGGAGTACCTTGGCTAGGTACGAAAAATTTTCTCATGGGGATCACTGTCATGGCTCAAGCGTGGGAGATTCTGTGCCCACGGGATAGGAGGGCAGAGTTTACTCTCAAATTGAACAAGTTGAAGAGCGTAGCTACAAGACCAACAAGGATCTTTGGTTAAGGCAAGTTGAAAACAAGTGGGATGTGCTTATGTTCCAAACCGTGATTGATGGGAAGGATTACGCAATGCCAAAAGAAGTGAAGATGAATTTAACTGAAAGAAGCCGTGTTGATTTCGAGATGTTGGGAAGGACCGGGTGAAGCTGGAGAACGTGGATATAATGTGATGATGTTAACTAGCTTTCGTGATAGCCTTGATACTTGAGTTTAATGCTTTGCTCCTGACCTGCGTGTCACCCGGTCCACGCGCGCTTTCTCGCAGCTAGCTAGAGTGCCATCGGAATTTGCCTCAAAAAAAAAAAAAAAAAAAAAAAGCTAGAGTGCCATTGGAATTTGCCGCTAGCAGAGGCTGGCATCCAGGTGTCAGCGGTTTTATGGAAAACCGTCTAGAATTTCTATACCGGACAGGGATTTTCGTTCTTGTCTTATAGTGAAGTGCCCGAGTCTCTATCTTAAACGTGGTCTCGCTTGTGTTGCCTCTTGTGTTTGTGGCTTCACATTGCAGATGACTGCGTTTGTCAAAAAAAAAAAAATTGCAGATGACTGCTACGTTTCACTTATGCATGCCTGTGTCGGAATCAATTTGTGCTTGTCCTCTACCACCATGGTCGACAATGACTTCAGCACCCGGTTTGGGGAAGTTTGTTGGTGTCATCATATTGCTACGTTGTGCTGTGGAAGGGAATATAGTTGGTTAGAAGATGTTTGTCCTTTGATGCTTACTTATTATTATTATTCTATATTTCCTTTTTTTCTTTTCTTTCTTTTGGGAAGGTCCTAAATTCTTTATTTTTTTGCGAAGATCCGAAACTTATACCCTCAATTCCCTTTTCACGGTTGACGCGAGTTAGCTAACTTCGCGTTCGATCCGACCAAGCGTTACCCGACTTCTTTTTCTGTCTCTTTTTGCATGTGTTGATGCGGCGTTGATGTAGGCGTAAAAAGTAAAACATTTTTTAAAATTGCTATAATTTCTAAATGGTGTATCCATTTTTAATTCCGTCTGCACCGGTGTGTTCTCTGCTTGACGAAACAAACAAAACTCGATCCCACTTTCGAATATGTTTTGAAGATTTATTTTTGTTGATTTTTTTTCTAATATAAATTTATGTTTATTAACTTATATAACCTAAGTTACACATAAAAAAGTTATATGTATAAGTTATATGTAATTTTATACATATAAGTTATATGTATAAGTTAGATATAACTTTGTTTAATATAATAAGTTAAATATATATAAGTTATATGTAACTTTATAACATGTATAAGTTATGTATAATAAGTTAGACATAACTTTATAGTGTGTGTAAGTGATGTGTTTTATGTAATAAGTTATATATAATAAGTTAGACGTAACTTTATATATAATAAGTTATATATAATAAGTTTTGTGTTTTATGTACAACTTTATAACTTATTTTTTTTGCTAAAAATAAAAAACTTTCCAAAAAACAAAAATTGAGGAAATAAATTCTTTCCTATCTAGGAAACTTTATTTTGGTAGGGGATCGACCGTGAGTTAACTTAGGGCACTCACAATGCAGACTCTATCGTAGAGTTTAAGACCATTTAATACCTCGGGTATTGTGGACTTGGAGTCTAAATAAGACTTGGAGTCTTGATTTTTTTTCCCATAAATACACTGCCACATCAGCGCCACATCATCAAAATACAATAAATACGAAGGTAATAAATACGCTTAGACTCTATGATAGTCTGCATTGTGAGTGCCCTTAACTCACGGTCATCTGCGATTTAGTCCAGCCGACTTATACCCGGCGTTAATTATTAGTCTGTCACCATGGACATGAAGTTTACTTTTTGGTGTACTAAAAAAAATTTACTTTTCGGTCACCATCCTACTAGGCACTTGGATGAAAGCGCGGTTCCAATTTGGTATGATCCAAAGGTGTAGGATGATTTCAAGTCATTTTGAGTGCTTAGAAGGATTTTGATAAACTTATACACTAAAAAAGGATTTTCTTACCTTTTAGAAGGATTGTTAAACCAGCTGGACACAAAGATTCGTGTGCTCACGGCATCCTCTACAAAATCAAAGTCTTCTAAAAATGGGAGTAAATCTAGGTATGGGTAATATTATAAATCTAAAGAGTTTCACAATGAAGGGCCCCACCTCACATGGATTGCAAGATCATTTGCATTTTATTTTGGACCCTATCCGATTTGCAAGAAGACCAGTTTCTTCCATCTGGTAGACCATATGCTTAGAGTTGTGAAGCAAAATACAGTGCACTAATTTAATTGTGTGCTCGGTTACACCCAACCGGAGATGTTCACTACACAAACAATGCCATGGAACCTAATAATCAGTAGTAGTGGCTGTGGTCCACTTGTTTTGTAGCAATGAGGCCCATCATTTGTAAATGTAACTCTTGTGGACTTTGCTTTGTAATGACTATCTACCTATGATGTATCCATTATCCACTTGTTTGGATTCCAATCATCAGTAGTAAAAGTATATGTTTGTGTTCGCGGTATTATTGCTGAGTAGTACTTAGGCCATGGGTTTGAGGTATATTTTTTTTTCGAACCTAGGCACTTGGCCGTTCAGCATTAAGAGAACTGAGAATGTTTTTTACATCCTAACATACTCCCATAATGAGTTGTCAGGGTGCCCACTAGATGAAACACACCAACAGAAAGCACCGGCTTTAATGGTGGCGCTTAAAGTGGTGCGCTAAATTAGAAACAAATGAGAAACTAGTGACTAAAGCGATCACTGCCTCCCCCGAGTGGGGCGGCCAAGGCGAGGACGGCGCATGGGAAACAGGACCTGCACCGCCTCGTGCTTGTGACGCGGAACAGAACCACCGAAGTGGTCGAGGAGCCTCGTTGCGATCGCTGTGTCCAGGGTTCCTGAGGTCGCACCATCCGGCTGTCCCTCCCACTTGTTGACCAGGACTCGACGAGCCCGCCTCTCCGGCTATGGATCCCGGAAGGCGGCCTTCGCTGTTAGGCGTACACTACGCCTTGGGATCCAATCCTATAGAACGCGTGGCACGGAGGTGAGGTGGTGACGCGATCAGCGGTTTCTCCCACGACAGCTTGAAAGAGTCGACAAAGGTGGTGATGGCGGCGCAAGAGGGTGCATGGTGCGCAGGTGGTGGGTGAGACGTGGTCGGCGAGGTCACTTCAGGGGACCCCCGGGAGCCAAGGGAGGGTGCCGTGACTCCTATGGACGATAGGGGCATACTGGCCTCCCCCGCGTCGCCTGCGAGCTCCATGGCCACCAGGTCGCTCCACTAGTCCATCTCGGCCGCAACTTGCGGAGCCCTAGGCCGCGGAGAAATGACCTCCGCTCAGGTCTACGCGGCTAACTCGGCCGCCGAGTGGACAGAGCACCGATCCTACAACACCTCCAGTGGCGACTGTGACCAATCTACGCACGGAGGGGTCGTAGGGGTAGACTATGGCGGCGTGACGTCCCCCATGGCAAACTCGGTGAGCACCTGCTCCGCCCACCAGTCCACGCACGCGCCCGGCCCGCATGCCTGCAATGAGCGGCCGTTGTGTATGTCTCGGCTATGCACCATCTCTAGCTTGATGGGTAACTTCGAAGATGCGACAACCGGGATCACACGGCCCAACCCTCCAGCAGCAACAGGACGCAACTCGCCCAGGGTGGGAGGCCAAATAAAGCCACCTGTCGGGGCCCCACCCCAGCATAGCAATAGAAGAAGGTGACGATGCTGTCGGTGCCCAAAGCTGCGCGGGATGCTCCACCCATGGCGGGGGCGGAGGGGTGCCGAACACTGAGGCCGCCGCACCGGGCCTGCGGAGGGCCTGGGAGGCAAAATCCTGGTGAGGATGTGCACACCCCGCGGCCCGCAAGGGTGAGTCTAGAGGACTGTTGGTCGAGGCCGGATCTGAGGCTTCGAGGCGTGGGTGGCTGCGCGGGCCGCGGTCGTTCGTCGATGCTCCCGATGATGGCTGTATCTGAGCTTTATGCGATGGATGTCGTCCCCCTGCCAGTCTAAGGCTCTGGAGCGCTACGACGCGTGGATGGTGGTGCTGCACCTCCCCAAGAGCTTCATTGATCTGGTTTGTGGCCACCGATGTAATGGCATGGATCGTGTTAGGGCAGCGTTTGCGTTTAGATGGCGCTGACACCCGTGGGTGCCACTTCCTTGCTGGAGGCATCGTCACTTCTCTCCGGCACGCCTTGGAGATCTTTCGGGATGAAAATTCAGCACCAGTCTTCCGGGTCGTGCGACGATGGCACCTTCGTATGTCATGTTCTTGTTGGAGGTGTCGCTTTTGGAAGTTTTCTCCTTGGTTTGTTAGTGTTGGAGCCGGCCTAGTTACTTCTCCCTAGATTCTTATTGTTGTTGTAATTTATTTGACGGTGTATTCTCGTCTTATAGCAAGCTAGAATGTCGTGGATGACTTCTCGAGCTCCAGTTTTTTTTTTTGTTTTTTTTTTCTGGCCTACGGCCTGATCTTTTTAATAATTTGTCTGATTCTTCCTATTTGTAAATGAAGCCGGCCGGGTATGAAATACTATCCACGAAACAAATAGCGCTATAGCGCCGCTATAGCGGGCGCGCTATAGCGCCATTTGAAACACCGCGACGCTATTGTCAATTTCACGCTATTGGCGCTATTGGCGCTATAGCACGATATTGCGCCGCTAAAGCGCGCTATTTCCACGCTATTGGCGCTATATCGCGCTATTTTCACGCTATTGGGCTATAGTGGCAGCAGCAGGCTGGTGCTACTTAAGCATAGTTGCCGCTATTGCGCCGCTATAGCGGCGCTTATAGCGACGTTAATAGCGGCAAATAGCGCCCGAAAAAGTCCGACGCTATTTTCCATAGCCCGCGATCAAAAACATGGAATACTATCCATGATCTAAAAAACAAGAAATGCTACAACAATAATCTCGAACCTTATAGCTTAATGTCTTGTTTTGTAATAAGTCAATAACTAGCAAAGCAAAACATATGTAGCTTATAAATTGCCGATGATATAGCGACAACATCAAGTTGAGGAAGCCATTATTTCTACTGACTTTTTAAAGTATTTTTTAACATCCTTAGCACATGTTTTATTGAGGACTTTTCTACATAGTCTTTACTGTATATCTAAGTATGTATAAGCAAAAAGTAAATGTCTAGAAAAGACAAAACAAATTACAACTCGGAACGTAATGGAGTATTATAAGGAAACATGCGTGAGGAGGGTATACATACACATGTTACATGTTAGGTTATACTAGGGTTGTGTTTAGTTCACTCAACTTCCCATCACATCGTTTGAATTTTTTCATCACATCGAAACTTTGGACACATGTATGGAATATGAAATGTATGTAAACAAAATATTTAATTGGACAGTTTGGATGTACTTTACGAGACGAAAAGTGCTACAGTGATACAGTGCCAAATTGAGTACTACAGTGATAATATTTACCATGGTATTGGTATGATAATATCTAATTAGGCGATGGTATGATAATTAGGCCATGGTAAAATAATATCTAATCTTTTAAGCCTAATTAGGTCATTTTTACTATAAACAAACAAAAAGTGCTATAATATCAAATTTAGTACTACGGTGAAATTTTTAGGGTACTAAAGCCTATACTACAACTCACGCGCAGCCATATGCATGCACGCCTGCACGGTTTAGTTGTTTTACATCGATACAAACAAGAGCTTCGCAGTCACAGTCACTTTTTGATCGATATTCTTGTTTCTACGTACTACTGTACCTAGCAATAATTGTCGGGAATACAGAGACATCATGTACACTGGAACGAAATGATCATGCACGTTGTCAGATCAGCTTCATCGATCATCACCATCGGTGGTTGGAGATGATCGCCCGGCAAGACCAAGGACACCGATAACGCAAGGTTGGATTTGAACGATATATCGTCATTAGACAGGAATTCCACTTACGACAGGATGGTGACTCAGTTCGTATGACAGATGCTTTCTCTGTATTACTGTGCTCGGATGTCGGACGCTTAGCACTACCCCGTACCATTTGTTTATAGAGGGGTGCTTGACTTCCTCAGGGGTCTAAACCCCATCCGAATGCAAATATCAAAATTCTGAAGGTTCACGAAGCAAAAAGGCGACGACCATGTGGCACAGTGGTGGGCCGGGCGGCCCAATAAGAAGGCCGGGCGGCCTGCCCTGGCGGCCTTTTCTCGCGTGGTCTGCCACCGTGTCTTGTTTGCTTGATGCGCTGCGCTGCAAATTCTTGTCAGTACAGTTGATGATGCCCGCTAGCGCTGGCGCCTATATATTGGAGGCCCATCGCCCCACCAAAGGTCACCACAAAGGCTGTCGTGCAACGCCTTCCCCTGCCCGTCCCTCTGGTGTCGACTAGCATCGCAAGCTGCACTGCTCTGCTCCCCTTGCTGCTCTGCTTCGCTTACAGCTGCAGCTGACGAGCCAAGCTGAGCTCAGCCTGCTCCCACGACGTAGGTACGCGCAAGGAGACGAGTAGCACCGAGTAGAGTCCATACGCTCGCTCACCACACCAACAGGCAGCAGCCATGGTGTCGATCACGGCGCCGAGCTCGATCGAGCAGATCCCGCTGATGCGGTGTCCTAGGGCCAATGCGGCCGCGGCCATCCCGTGCGTGGACCTGTCGGCGCCGGGCGCGGCCGCCGCGGTGGCCGACGCGTGCCGCAGCGTGGGCTTCTTCAGGGCGACCAACCACGGCGTGCCAGCTCGCGTGGCGGAGGCGCTGGAGGCCCGCGCGATGGCGTTCTTCGCGCTGCCCACGCAGGAGAAGCAGGACATGTCCGGCGCCGCCCGTCCCATGGGGTACGGCAGCAAGCGCATCGGCTCCAACGGCGACGTTGGGTGGCTGGAGTACCTCCTCCTCTCCGTCAACGCCAACACCGTCAAGGTCTCCTCCCTGCCGCCCCCGCTCCGGTAAGCAAGCTTAGCTGTTGATCTTGCTTCGTCTTCGCCGTGCACGCACGCACACGCACACGCACACGCACACCTTGGTCGTCGACTCACTCGATCAGCGGACTGGCCGGATGCGTGCAGGGCGGCATTGGAGGAGTACACGGCGGCGGTGAGGGAGGTGTGCGGGCGGGTGCTGGAGCTCACAGCGGAAGGCCTGGGGTTGGACCGGTCCCTGCTGCGCTCGATGGTGGTCGGGCGGAAGGACAGCGACGAGCTGGTGCGGGTGAACCACTACCCGCCGTGCCCGCTGGTGCCGCCGGTGGACTGCGGCATGACGGGGTTCGGGGAGCACACGGACCCGCAGATCATCTCCGTGCTCAGGTCTAACCGCACGGCGGGCCTGCAGATCAAGCTCCGCGACGGCAGGTGGGTCCCCGTGCCCCCGCCCCGGAATCCTTCTTCGTCAACGTCGGAGACGCGCTGCAGGTACTCTACTATTTTGGCTGGTCACTTTTTAAAATTTTTGCTGCTCTAGTGCTGTGCTGTGCATGCACAGACGTGTGGCTCTGTGCTGCTTGCGGCACCGGCGGCGCACTGTTCGGCTCGATCGATCGCTCATGGCCTTCGGCTTCCGGTTTCCGTCCGGCGATGCGTGCGCAGGTCCTGACGAACGGGCGGTTCAAGAGCGTGAAGCACCGGGTGGTGGCGCCGGAGGGGGCGCAGTCACGGCTGTCGGTGATCTACTTCGGCGGGCCGGCGCCGTCGCAGCGGATCGCGCCGCTGCCGCAGGTGATGCGGGACGGGGAGCAGAGCCTGTACCGGGACTTCACGTGGGCCGAGTACAAGACCGCCATGTACAAGACCCGCCTCGCCGACCACCGCCTCGGCCCATTCGAGCTGCCCGCCACGAACACCAACTGCCTGCCGCCGCCGCCGGCGCAGCCGCAGCCGCAGCAGCAGGTGGCAGAGGTGCACTAGTACACTAGTGGGACTCCTACTCCTACACTAGCGTACCGTGCCTACTGCCTAGTACTAATAGCCTAGGAGCTGTGCCAGGCTAGGCTAGCTGCTGCTTCTGCCCTGGTATCCATGGACCATGGAGGGAGTCCAGAGTCCACCTCTCCTCCCTTTTGTTTAATCCAGTATCGGGTAACTGAAATGTAACAGTAACCCGGTGGCTTGGCCGCCGGCCCATGACTGGAGGAAGCCTGCGACCAGGAGGCTCTCCTCTCTGCGCCGCGTCTGAGCCTGACCGCTAGCTCTGCCTTGGTTGTACATGGCCGTCCTTGTATTAAACAGCAGGCGCCTACACAGTAGGAGTAACGATTACTGCTGCTGCTCGAGGCACCATACGGTGTCTGTACATGAGCAAGCAGGGTCGTGTGGATAATGTTGCTGCATCTGTGACGGCGACCGGAGCTGTATAGGGAAGCTGCATCTGTGTTTTTTTCTCTAATAAATGTCTTTTTCATTTAAAAGTGATCTCTGATAAAATACCTCCATGAGATAGAACATGTATGTGCATCCGTTTGTAGTTCACGTGCACATGCCGTCCTGACTAAGGACCTCCTGTGTTTCTTTCTGGAAGGGACTTTTTTTTTCTCGAATACGCAAAATGTTTGCATATCTTTTTTATATTCAGTAGATTCAACTACGCACCACGAATGATGCACTAGGAAGAACAAAGTTGTACAGTCAGTTCCACCCTCCCTAGCGGAAGGAGAGATCAATACGCTATTACTCGTTAATCGAACTACCTAGTCGTCACCAACGATCAGGCGAGCCAGTTAGCGCGGCGCCTCGACCGCCTCGGCCTCTCTCCTGTGAAGAGTTGTCGACCTTATGAGAGAGGTTGGGATCCTCGAGGTAATTGTTGTAGGCCTCTTTTTCCGCCATGGAGGGCTCCATCCATCTATCGATGAACCTTATCTGCTGCATCAACAATATCTCACCCCGGAAGCGGCTGAGCGGCGATCCTCTTGCTGCGGTGTGGCATCGTTGCCGACGACGACTTCTGCACCGGTAGAGGCAACGACGACGACGACACCTTAAGCAGAACCCTGCCTGTGATCCGCTTCAGTCGCGCGGTGATGGAGTCGGCAGATCGAGGAGAGGCGACCACATCAACATCGCCTGGGGTGGAACTCGCGGTCGTCTCGGCATCCACGGAAACGAGTTGTCTCTTTGTAGCATGTCCTTATACCACTGTAACGAGTTGCCTAGACCACCTCACCTAGTACAAGTTGTTGGATCTAATCTGCCCTAGCAGCACGACCCTATCACACTCAATAGCGGCCACTTCAGATAAGTCATTCCACTAGATATGGATTAGAAAGGGTGTATGTATGAGGGACAATCCCCTCCAATCGAGATGGAAAACGGGTGGATGTATCAAAATTTCAAATGACTCCTAACCGAATTTACTTAGCCAGTGCCTTCGATCATTCATGTCACAGCCAAGCCGGGGTTTCGGGCTCTACGGTGGCGGCTAGGGCGTCGCCCGACAACAGGTTGGTGGCGCGTGGACGGCGACGCGCGCGTGAGCGAAAACCGAGACTTAGAAAGAGAGGGAGATAAGGGTTAAACACTATTTGATTATTGTTTAATCTCAATTAGATACTTGAGCAGGCTTGCAAAGAAATTTCTATTTTATTTCCTATCAAATATTTTATTTCTAAAAATGTGACGACGGTGGCAGCGACAACGGCGGCTAGCGCGCACACCCTACGTCTAGGCCCGTTGGGCCGACTTCCGTTCAGGTGTGACAGTTCCCTGTCCCTAAGGCATGCCCAACGAGAGATCATGAACGCTCCATTCTAACATACAAATCATCCTGAACCCAATTCTCTGTCTTCTATCATGGTCCTGCCGATGAGTCTAGTCTTCCAAGACTTCCCTCTAAGGGCGTTTGCAGCGGCATTAGCGATTTTGCCAACTGATATGGCATCAACATGAGTTTCTATTATCACATGAGTTGGAGATGTCCTGGTTTCTGCAGTCCGGTATGCAACCTTGCACGAGACCTTTCTCAAATTTGTATCACAGCGCACACATGTAATATCATGACAACTCGTGAAATTTCATGATTTTTTTTACTTGCTTGTTTTTATAGAATTTAAAAACAATTCACCCGCAAGTGAGTCGACATGTTTCACACACAAGATGTTTGAATTTTGGGGTGTGGCCATGAATGAGGCCTCAAGTTAGACTCACAAGCATGAATATCATTTTTTCAATCATTTAGATCGATTATTCTAATGATTTTGCGGTTTCAAATTTGAGTTTTGTAAAGAAATTCAAATAAAAGATAAAAATTCATGAAATATAGTAAAAGATTAAAATATTATCCAAACTTTAACATGGACCTCTTAGCTATGCTACAAAAAAAAAATTGTGAAGTCAAGTCAAAAAAAAAAAAACTTTGCTGGGAGCCTAAATTGTGTCTCTAGGCAAGGAAGTTATTTGCCGAGAGCCAAAGCATCGGCAAAGACACGTGGCGTTCCATGAGATGTTTTTTTTTTTTTTGAAGGTGCCCAAAACACTGAGCCTTGCATCGCCTTCTTTCGATGCATCCCAAAACAAATGAGATGTCATTTGCTTTGCTCAGCATTCCTCCATTCTACTTGTGTTCTTCGCAACAGAAGACTGCTTGTTGTCGACAAGCCTGTGTGCACCACTATAGGCAAATTTAAAAGTGCGTTCGTACTACACCCCGGCCCCTGTGTGAGACCGACGGGTTCGCACCCGATGCATCTGCCGATGTGATCGGAGCTGACAGCTGAGAGACGGTACCGGCAGCAGGCGCGCTTGTGTAGGGGACGGACAAAGACATGCTCCACAACGTTCGCCCGTGTGTCCGCCTATTCTGCCTATACGGTCTTATATACAGTACTTTTTTTTTTGTTCCTTTTTCCCGTTTTATTACTGGTATAGTAAACGTGCTATTTTTTTCCCGACAACACACATATATGTTGAGGTGTGTTTTCATTAAAAAGAGGTGGTAAACATGCGCTTGTTTTGTAACGAGAGAAAAGGGTCATGCTATTTTCGGTGGTCGCCTGAGATCTCATTTTTTCTCTCAGGCGACGGATCTTTACAGTTGGATCTTCATCCAACAGCTTACTTGACGCACATGTCCTTCTTGTCCTGCTCTTTTCAAGCTGAGTTAGATTTTAGACAACTGAATTGTATGTGGAGATGAATAAGTTATTTAATTATTATATAAATAGACTCTAGAGCTAGCGTTAACACACTGAGGAAGGTGGGAGGGGGCCACCCATGTATTTTTAATTGTCCAGGTGCATGTATTTTGGAGGGCCTAAGGCGTGTATGTATTTCGATATGTGCAGCAAATACAATTTATCATTGCCGTTTTTAACTTTGAACGACCAAGCAAGAGTTTGGTTCTCTCTATCTCAAAGTAGTATTGTCCAGTCCAATTAGTTTGTGTAATTATCTTCACTGTATATTATTATGAATTGCCACACGTATAATACCACAACACAATAGTGATTTATCAACGCCTTCCCACAGCAATGCGCGGGGAATTCACCTAGTTTTTATTATTTAGAATTACATGGTACAATATAAACGCTCACACACAACGTACACTCGCCCTTATGAGCACCTCGGACGGACTGAGCGGCAGATCCCGAAGTCACCACAAACACACGTATACGAGCACCAGGATCCCAAAGTCACCACAGGAAAATACGAGCACTCTTGCCAAATCGAGGACTTGAACCGGGTGAGCAGGTTCCACCGTAAGGGACCTAACCAACTGATCTATGGTCTGTCACGAACAACAACAAGTTGGTACATATTCCCTCCATATTGAAAAAGAAAGACGTTTTGGAAAAGATTTGGGTCAAACATTGGAAACATAAATCATGAATAACTTTTAAGTCGTTGAGTTTAGAAATGTCAAAATCATATCAATAAATTTGTCTTGAAAAATACTTCCATAAAAGTATACATATATAATTTTTAATAAATAGAAAAGAGAAGTTAAAGTTGTGTTTTAGAGACTCGTGTCGCTGTCTTAAACGTTTTTTCTTTTTAAGTATGGAGAGAGTATGAGAGTAGCAGCATATATAAGATATTCTCGTATATGTATATATACATGGCAACATAATTTTTTTTAGATAATGGATGAGTACAAAAACATCCAGCCTCTACATCACATGGCAACGTATGCTATGAAAACCAACTTCGTGTGCAAATTATGGAAACTCCAATCGAGCCCAGATCATGTGGCTTTGATTGGAGAGTTTTAAAGCTGGTTTCAATGACATACGCCCTTTTGTCGTCTCTACCCTTCGTGACAGCTCCAATGACTATGTCAACAACGAGGATGGAACAACCTTGACGGCATTGTGCCAATCAGAGTTCCATCCATGTATGGTCATAACATGGGCGTTCCTTGTTCAGATGGCAGCTACCAATGCTACCTCAGTTGTTGCCACTGACAGTAGAGAGGGTCGAAAGGTAGGACCCCCTTGGGAGCTGCTTGTCAAGAGCATCTGGACCTTCTACCTTGGTGCCAGCATCACAAAAAAACAGTTTCTTCATGGGCTGTTCAGGGTTTCTCCTAGTGAACACCATGGACAATTCACCCTCATCTGTTCCTAGTGAACATGCATGTGAACCCTTAGCTTGGCTGACAGGCGTCCGGCCACGTGGTATCTGCCCTTTTTCAGATGTACGTGCATTGCCTTTCGCTCTGTACGTGGCCAGCCCACGGACATGCACACTAGCACTACTACAGGTCTACTTACCACTTTTGCCGGAACACCCAGGTTTTGTAAGCTGCCCGAACCGCAGCACAAGAGAGACCACGAGTACGTACGGAGTACTGCCCTGCCTTGGAGTACAGTACGTCTAGGCAGGCAGTGAATCGATCGATCGGAGACTGCTGCGAACGCAGACGCATCACAGCTAGCGGAGCAGAGCGGCATGGCAATGTCACATGCAGATGCAAGATGCAGGCAGGCTCGACGCTCGAGCTCGAGCTCGCCCTCGCCCTCGCCCTCGCCCTCGCCCCGTCGCATCGATCGGCCGAGCCGGGGGGCTTGGTGCTGCAAGCAAAGCCGTCTTTTTTGCTTTTTAACCTTTTTTTTGAAAGATTCTCATAAAAACACCCTTTTTTTTTTGTTTCCGTGCATAATATGGACCCTTTTCACCGCCCACGGGTCGCGGCCGAAGCTATAACGTCTCGGCGCCACCACCTATGGCGCCGAGGTTCACGGCGTGGGAACTAATTTCAAACGGTATGGCATCGTAAATTTTACATTTTCCCCCTCGGCGCCGTGGATCAGGGCGCCGAGGGGGGAAATGCAAAAATTACTTTTTTTTTTCCTTCTCTCTTGGCGCGTTGCATGCACCAAGTAGACTGATTCGAACACTCTACTGAAAGGCTGCTGTGGTGCGGTTTGTTAGGCGCGTGGGTGAAGTCTTGGAGACCTGGGTTCAAACCCCTACCGGCCACTCTTTTTTTTTTTTTTGTTTTTTTTGTTTCTTTTTTCTTGGTTTTTAACAAACAATGTAAAAAAAAAAAGACGAATGGTCATACTTTTTTTATATATTACCTAAATTGTATATATTACCTAAATTATATATTACAATTGTACATATTACCTAAACTATATATATTACCTAAATTATAACAACAATTGTGCAACTATTGTGCAAATACAATAATATTTTTTTTTGAAAATTATAATACCCCTACGGTATTAAGATATTTAGAAATTTTATTAAATTATAAGGAAATTGATTTAGAATGAGATGTAACATACGAGAACACAGGCTTTACTCCACATTTTCTATATAGTTCAAAAAAGTTGCCAAACTTTTTTACAAATAATAGTGTACAAAGTAAGAGTTATTATATTTATTTATTACTGTAATTGCTAATAAAAAGTAACGACAATTGTGACATTGCTTGTTAAAAACCAAAAAATAAAAGGGAAAAAAAAAAAACCAAAAATAAAGAAAAGAGGTGGCTGGTGTGGTTTGAACCCAGGTCACCCAGACCACAACCACGCGAGCTAACCAGCTGAACCACAGGAACGTTTCAGTATAGTGTTCGAAAACATTCTATTTGTTGCATGAAACGCGCCAAAAGAGAAGGAAAACAAAATGCAATTTTTTTATTTTCCCCCTCGGCGCCGTGGATCATGGCGCCGAGGGGTAAAATGTAAAATTTGCGATGCCACGCCGTTTAAAATTGGTTCCCACGCCGTGAACCTTAGCGCCATAGCCGGTGGTGGCCGAGACGTTATAGCTTGGCGCCGTGACCCATGCTACCGAGAAAAGGGTCCATATTGTGCACGAAAAAAAAAAGGGTGTTTTTATGAGAATCTTTTAAAAAAAGGGCCAAATAGCAAAAAAGACGGCAAGCAAAGCAAGGTAGCCCAACGCGACCCGGCGCGACCCGGCATGCGCGTACGTCGCGCTGTGCCGCCTGTTCCCCGGCCTGTGGTTGTTATGGATGCACGAGGTCACGAGGAGATGGAGCGCGAGTGCGATCTCCTGGCCGCGCCAGCGTGAGCTAGATATTGGCCTGGTATGCGGACCGGCCGCCAGCCGGAAAAGACGTGTCCGGCGTACCAACGTACGTACGCCAGCCAGGGCGTTCCCCGGCCGGCCGATCAATCTGGCAGGCAGAGGAGCTGGCAACAAGGCAACCCATGGCTCCCGTCCGCTTCGCCACCGTGTATCGCTGGATTCCAGCATGCATATGCATGATGCGGCAGTAGTTGGGGTCCGACCGGTTCGGTGGGCCGGCGATGCAACACGCGGTCGGTCCTCCATTATCCGGCCGGTCCTGACCATGCACTCCTATGCACTCCTCCTCGTCGTGGACTCGTCGTTAGGGGCGTAGCATTTGAAGCAAAGTTCGCCGAACGAGGATCGGTATGAGAGCTACGTTATTTGCCTTGAGACTTGAGAGGGGCATTGTCGTTTCGTCCTCCTCTAGCGTTATTTAGGGCATGTACAACGCACGCACGGCCGCCGTCGTCCCGTAGAACCTCGAATTTAAAGATACGGATATAAAGGCAAATTTTTTATACAACCCACAGTCAGATAATTCGTCTTTAAGCTGTTTAATGCTTTGTGTCTAGCTTAAGATCAACTATAAATGCATTTGTGTGTACCGTTGTGTGGCTATTTGATTAAATAATATCAAACATAAATAATAGAAATAGAAACATGATTATAAAATTCCAGAATATAGCATTTAGATTTGCACAAGGTAGCATTTAGAATTTTCCATAATAGAACAACAAAAGGGCCTTCTCAAAAAAGAAAAAAAAAAAAGGAAAAATGGGAAGCCTCAATGTCACCCTGAAACTCTCGGTAGTAACATTCAGGTACCAGGTACCATTCAGGTAGCAGTTAACATTCAACAACCATGTATCAATCAAACCATAGATGCCTGCAGCTATCCTAATCATATTTCAGAAAAAAATACATGTAATCAGCAATATGATTTTATTTATTATTCAGTCATTCAGCAAGTCTTGTTCAGTGTGTTCTTGTTTAGTCATTCAGATTGTGATAGTTGAACATTGAATCAGTTTATTATGTCAAAAATATTCAGCTAACAATCAGCAATATGTAGGCGTTTAAAGCCATCAATATGATTATGTACTACATATATATTATGCTATACATTTTAGACGGTGATGATCTCAGTTTAATGAGAATAAGTAGCATTACAGATAGAAAACATATTGGTAGCCTTTGTCAGATTCATTGATCAGAAAATTTCAGAAATATAGCAATAGGTAACTAAGAGATCGACCAAAAGCTGCCTAGTCGCAGCCATCCTCCGTCGTCGAATGCAGCGAAAGCTCATCTTTGAAGCACACGTACATGCACAATTGATTCCGCCGGCGGCCTGCAACTGGATGCCCGCTTCCGCTATGGCTTCAGTTCTCGGCAACCTGCAACGAACTGATCTCTTGAGCGAGATTTCCATGAACCCGCGCGCACGGGATCCTGACCCTCAGGGTTGGAGACGCCAGCGCCCGTACAACGCTGCTGGAGAAGTCGTCTCGGCCTCGGGCAACGGGACTTCCCCGTCGTCTCACGAGACGACGCCAACCCCGTCTACTCGTATCGGTGGGGTGATTTTTGCAAAATATACATCGTAGAGACGGCATCAAGAGACGCGTTGTACTTGCCCTTAGCGTGTAGTAGAGCATACACAGAGTGCTCATCGACACCTGTATGTGCGATAGGGGGTTAGGCCGTTAGGGCGATCGGACTAGAAAGAGATGTGTGTGTGTGTGTTTTGCAGTAAGCAGCAGCGGCATGCAAATGCAATGCAACAAAAAAAAGATCAATCCCAAGAAGAGAGAAAAATGCGATAATTAAAGACAGGGCATGCAGCAAATAATAGCCACGAGCAGCACGAAGTTTGGTGGCTCCAACCGTGACCAGATTTTTTTGTCCCTGGCGCGGCACCCACGCACGCCACTCTACTCCTTTTGGTTCCGCGTCGCCGTCGTGTACACACGGGCACGTACGATATCGACAGATGCCCGCTATTTGCATGCAGCTGGAAGGACGGACGACGATATATATCGACCAGCCTGCTTACGAGACGCCGGAAACGGCGTCCAACGTACTGCCGTCGCCTTCTCGGGAGCGACTTGTCCAGCAGCCCGATTCTTGCCTTTGCCTTGCCCCCGGCCCAACGACGAGATCACATCACACTGCACCCGGCGTGCACGCCTCCTCCGCTTCGATCATCATCGTACACATATCGTGGCGTCAAAAATGAAAAAGCCATTGTTTTCTTTTTTTCTTCATCAACTCACACGGTTTCATTGTTTTCCATCATCGTTACTCCCTCGGTCCCAAAATAAACGACGCCATGAGAAGCGTCTTGGTCAAACTTTCTCAACTTTGACTAAGTTTGTAAGAATACGTGCAACATTTAAATCTTCAAATAAATTTGTTAAAAAACTAAACTTAAAGATCTTTCCGATGATACTAATTACTTAATATAAATATTTAATAATTTTAATATATAATTGCCGGTATTTTGAAAACGTTGACTTCTCGGGAAGCGAGAAGGTCTTTTATTTTGGGACAGATGTAGTAATTCCTAGAGTAAATGGAGAAGTGATTATTTTATGATTCCAGTCTAAGTCGTCCGTTGGTATTTTGAGCGTCTAGTCGGTTGAGAGTGATTGTGTTTGCTGCAGCTAGAGAGGACCCTGAAGACTCACAGATCAGCCCAGGCATTCCGTTAACGTCATCATTGATCGGTTTGATTCCTTGATTTTCAAGCAAATTTGGTTACCTGAGATTGAGGAACCAATCAATTACTTCAAATCCATAGAGTCGATGAACTTTGGTTTCAGGTATTTCGGTTCGGTTCCGGTTCTAACCTAGAAAACCGAAACTTAGGAAGGAAGAGTTGTTGTCGTGCCACTTCACTCCTGTCACCGCCACCAAGAGAGATGGAGTGGGCGCCACTAGCAGCCATTGCGGGGGGGAGCCACCGCCGTCAAACGCTTGAGAGTCCGCGCCGCCGTTGGACGCCGCCGTGCCAGGAGTGGAGGAGGGCACCCTTTTGCCACTCACGCGTGTGCCGGTGTGGTGGCTGTCGTGTCGAGACGGGAACAACTAGGCAGGGCAGAGGTATGGGACGTCGGACGGGAACTCGGCGGCGGAGGCGACTGCGGCGCGAAGTCCTAGACTCACGGTCTCGCGGATGGCGCGTGTTTGGGGTGGGAGTGGGATGCGGTTTAGGTCTGTTGAGCTGGGTTATTGTGTGTTCTACATTTCTATGGGCCTTTAGACTTTAGAGAGAGTTCGGTCAGTTTGGGTTAATTTGGTTAAACGAGGTCTGTAACTGAATTAACCGTTTACTACATGTTCTACATTTCAGTCTCTGAGGAGTCAGAACTGAATATGAAACCGTCAGTTATTTCGATTCCCATTTTTGTTTGGTTCGGTTTTTTTTTTTCTTTTTTTTTTTTTTGGTCCAGGCTGACACACAGGGGGGCCATTGCTGTGTTGTACTCCCTGTGTGGTCCCGTGCCGTCTGTTGTACTCCCTGTTTGGTTCGGTTGCCCCGTGCAGTGCAGGATTCTTCAGTTGTGCTGCTGCGTACTACATGCCCCTGGGAATAAAAGGTAGATGATTCTCAAAAAAAAAAAAAAAAAGGTAGATGCCGGCTCCTTTTTCTGGTAAAAAAAATGTTGCCTTGCCAACACATTCAACTTTGCCTGGCTTTTGACAGTAAAGGGAGCGAGAGACCAGCAGCGGCTGTGCGCCATTCCAGTGGGCGCGAGCGAATCAACCAGGACCCGGATGGATCGAGGAGGCCCGGGCCAGGCCCCTTTCAATCCGGGTTCGTGTTCGTCTCGTCCCCGATCGAGGAGCATCCATGGCAAAGACACAGGAGAGAATCTCTGTCGTCGCGCACCAGGTGGAAGCGGAAGCCGTGATGGGCTGGAGGGATCCCCCCCTGGCCTGAGTCGGATTGGACAAGTCAGATAGCCGAGCTACCTAGCGCTCCAGCTTTAAAGTAGCTTCTTTCCACGTTGCGTCGCATGCATGCACCCGTACGCTCCCGTGAACGTGTGCTATGCTATGAGCTAGGTCACACCAGGTGACCAGGAGCTCTTGACAATTTCACGTTTGAGATAAACTTTGGGGTGTGACAGCCGACTGGCCACGATAGAGCTAGTCGATAGCCTAGCCTGCCACCTCTCCTCGTGGCCGATATGCACAAGTATCATTGAGTATTCATATAGTATTACGTGGTGTTCTTTTTAATATTTCTCAAGATTTTTTCTTTGTTATTTTATTTTAATTAAGTACTCCCTCCGTTCCAAATTGTAGTTCACTTTGGCTTTTCTAGATACATTGATTTTGCTATGCACCTAGTTATATACTATGTCTAGTAGATACATAGTAAAAGAAATGAATCTAGAAAAGCCAAAGTGAACTATAATTTGGAACGGAGGGAGTAGTTTATTGTGTACTTTTTAAAATTTCTTACATTTATAGGGATATATATATATATATGCGATGTTCACGTTGCATATGTGTAATGGTCTATGATATATATTTGAGATGTTCGTATAGTATAAATGGGATGTTCTACAATTATACATGTGATGTTGTACGATATTTTTTTTTAGATGTTCACATAGTATTTGTGAGATATTGTATGGTATATTTAGGTGTTGAAGAAATATCAATATGATATTTTTTTCTCAGGCTTTTAATGTAGTTTACATGATTGTTCTAGTTCTTTAAGTTATCTTGTCCGTTTTCCTAACTTTTTCTAGACTTAAATAGTTTGATACCGTTGTTAAGGAAAATATTTTGTTTTTGGCACAAATCAAGTTTATGGTGCAACGATGTGGGATCTATGTTGTAGTAGACCATGAGGTAATGTGTACGATTCGAACTACTCACTAATATTTTAAAGGAAATTCCATATTTTAATGAAGGTTCCTATTTTACTTTCCTGGAGAAGAGACATGGGTGCTGGGCCTGCTGGCGGAAGAGAGACCTGGGCTGGAAGCGAAGCATGACGCTGAAGAAAATTCGTGGGCTGCCCAGTCTGGAAGGAAGCCGCCCTACCATTGATAGAAGGAAGGAAAAACGGATTCCCTCCCCAACTATAGAAGGAAGGAAAAAAAGTTCAGTTCTTTTCCTCCCTCAACTCCAAAACCGGACAAATCACCTCCCTCAACTTTTCAAACCATGCAAATTACCTCCCTCGAGCGGTTTTGAAGGCGGTTTTGCTACAGTGTCAGCAGGTTGCTACAGTGACAGTGACTTTTCCTTTTTTTTTTTATAAAAATTCCGGTTGAATCTTTAAAAAATCATAGTAAATCACGAAAAAATCATAAAATAAAAAATCCAATTTTGTTGGACTCCACATGATTAGACCTACACATTGAATATATAATATGATATGTTTTAGTACAAAGTTTTTCCTACGAAGGTTTTGTCTTTTTCTTTTATATTTATTTTCTTTGAATCTTTAAAAAATTATAGTAAATCACAGAAAAATCATAAAATAGAAAATCTAATTTTGTTAGACTCCACATGCGCATGTCTACACAGTGAATATATAATATGGTATGCTTTAGTACAAAATTTTGGTTGTAGCTTTAGATCTATGCTTTTTGTAATTAATTGAAATAATTCGTAGTCGCAACTTTATCATTATTTTGTTGGACTAAAACATACCATATTATATATTCAATGTGTAGATCTACTCATGTGGAATCTAACAAAATTGGATTTTCTATTTTATGATTTTTCTATGATTTACTATTATTTTTCAAAGATTCACCAAATAAATAAAAAAGAAAAAAAGACAAAAAAAAAAAAAAAAAAAAAAACTTTATACTAAAGCATATCATATTATATATTCACTGTGTAGATCTAATCATGTGGAGTCCAACAAAATTAGATTTTTTATTTTATGATTTTTCTATGATTTACTATGATTTTTCAAAGATTCAACCGGATTTTTTTTGAAAAAAAGAAAAACAAAGTCACGGCACTGTAGCAACCCGCTGACACTGTAGCAAAACCGCGGTTACTGTAGCAAATCCGCCTTCAAAACCGCCGAGGGAGGTAATTTGCATGGTTTGAAAAGTTGAGGGAGGTGATTTGTCCCGCTTTTGGAGTTAAGGGAGGAAAAGTGAACTTTCGTGATAGTTGGGGAGGGAATCCTGACTTTTTCCTAGAAGGAATCGGGACGTGGAAACATTTCGTGGGTCGCTACACTTCGAAGTTCGTGTTGCGGGCCGAAATAAGCCCAAGGCCGACCGTCTTCCGCGCTCCGCCTTCCCTGGTTGGACCCGAGCACACCTCGCTATAACTCGAGCACACCTCGCTATAATCGGACGTGGAAACATTCGTGGGCTCTCACCGGTTGGACCCGAGCACACCTCCAAGTTTTTACCGAAGTCCTGCTTTTTCTCCCTTGAAACCAAAACCGGACAAACCAACTCCCTCAACTTTTCGAACCGTGCATTTACCTCCATGGAGCGGTTTGAAGATGGTTTTGCTATAGTGAAAGGTGGTTTTGCTACAAAGAAAGTGCCAAAGTGGTTTTTCCTTTTTATGTATTTATTTATTTATTTATTTATTTCGACTTAATAATTAAAAAATCATTGTAAATCATAGAAAAAAATATAAAATGAAAAAAAATAATTTTATTAGACTCCACATGAGTAGACCTACACAAGTGAACATAATATAGTATGCTTTAGAAGAAGGTTTTGTGTTTTCCTTTTTTATTTATTGGGTGGAATCTTTGAAAAATCATAGTAAATTACAAAAAAAACATAAAATAAAAAATCTAATTTTTTTTGAACTCCACATTTGTAGACTACTAAGTAAACATATAATATGATATGCTTTAGTCCAACAAATAATTATAGAAGTTATATCTATGAATTATGTTAATTAATTACGTAAAATCATAGATCTAAAGCTACAATAAAAAAATGTATTAAAACATACCATGTTATATATTCACTCTGTAGATATAATCATTTGGAGTCCAATAAAATTAGATTTTTCTATTTATAATCTTTTATGATTTACTATAATTTTAAAAAAATTTAACCAAAATAAAAAAAAAAAAAAAAAAACAAAACCACTATGGCTGTAGCAAAACAGTTCCAGCAAGGTAAAATGCACGGTTGAAACGTTTTGAAAAGTTAAGGTGGTGAATTGTCTTTAAAGTTTAAACTTTAAATAAAGAGGAAAAAATGTGGACTTTCTTCCTAATCGCGGGGCCTGTGGCAGAGTGACTTGCCTGACTGACGTCCATGGGCCTTGCAACCATTTGTGGCCGCTTCAGCGGCCTGTGACAGCACAGCACGACATGCGTCCATGGGCCTTTGTGACAGCACAGCACGACATGCGTCCATGGGCCTTTCTTACCATTTGCGGTCTCTTCAGCGGCCTGTGACAAAACGGCACCACATGCGCGTGCATGCTGAGACTGGACATAAGACATCGGCGTCACTACAAGCCGCCTTGAGGAAATACGGTATAGGAATCATAGTTTTACCAGGAGAAATCAAAGCAAAAGACAATGCAGGGACAAATCAAGACAGAAATCAATGCATACCAAAACTATGGCTGATGGAGCTCCTCCAATCTGTTGCTGGCAAAACAACCTCCAAAATAGTCCCTCCATCCTAAATTGTAAGTCAGTCTAAGAATATTCAAGAGTGAAAGCTTCTCTAGTATGACAAAATTTATATGATAAGATAATGGCATTCACGATGCCAACTATGTTACATTAGATTCTTCATTAATTACTAGGTACCATGCCCGTGTATTGCTATGGGACAACTACACTTTTGTACTAAAAATACTAAAAAAAATATTGTGTTGCAATGCTCGCAATTCAGCTCCAAATTTCTTTATGTTGCAATGCTCGCAATTCAGCTCCAATGATAGCATGTGCGACTTTGACAGGACATTAGCGTATTGCTACGAGCGAATAACACAAGCTTCAAATAATTTTGCTCCTAGTTAGGCAAAAGAGACACAGCCCACACTTGAAATACGGATTTACTACGGGTGTGTTTGGTACAGCTCCAAACAGCTCTAGATCAAAAAAAAAACCAGCTCCGCTCTAAGTTTTTTTTTAGCCAAACACCTAAACTCCAGAAACTCCAGATCCGTAAAAACTTGGATCTAGCTCCAAACTCCACCAAATCCACGAGTAGGCGAAGGGGTACTCCGCAAACGCCTGGTTTCGTAACAACTCGTGGAGTTGTGGGGAAATTACCCACCTTTGCCATCGATTACACAAGGTACCGGTTCAACTTATTTCTTTTTTTCTCCGATCGAACAGGGGATCGAACAGACCGCCCGTCGCGACTTCTTCTTCCCCATCTCGCGTCGCCTCTCCTTCCCACATCGCCGCCACAACTGCTGTGAAGATCGCCGGCGAATCGACGGGATGACCCGACCGCCGCCTCACCCCCCTTCCCCATGGTTCGTCGCGCCGAGTTGGGCTTCCCCGTCCTCCAACTAGAACCCTAGGCGGATGACAGTGACGATGCAGACTTTGCTCGGTTCGATCGTGATCCGAATTTTGTGCCTACAATACCGAATCGGTACAAACGCTTTGCCGTTCCAGCAAATGCATCAGATACATCTACTACGGAAGCCAGTGCGACTTGTATGGATACTTTTCGGGATGAACTTGCCACAACTCTCGCTCTTGGTTGGAACTAGCATTAAGTGTAATTTTATATTGCTTAGCGTTTGAGTAATTCATGAGTGTTAACATGTTGTCATGACCATAGTTATTAATGAGTTCTTATTTGATGGCATCTTTGTTTGATCAAATGCCAGGCTTGTTCGTTCGTTAGTTGCAAAAAAAAAAAAAAAAAAAAAAAAAAAAAAAAAAAACATCACAAGGACGCTATGCACAAGGACCAACGCCATGCACCAGCACCACGTGCCATGAAAAATAACGTAAAAAAAAAAACCAGGCGCAAAAGAGGGCAATCCATGCAAATCCGCTATTGAAATCTCATGTTTGGTTTTGGAAATTGATGACGACACTTGTGGACTAATCCTTTGCTCTAAGTGTATGATTTGAGAAAGGATTAGGTTGATGACAAGGAGCATGATGATCATGAATATGGACAATGTCGGTGGACTTGATGGATCGTCAAGCTCGGTGATCGGCTTGAGAGGAACCCGAGAGATCAAGGCAAAGGTATCTTGATAGGGTTTTTCTTTCGGTGATCAAGACACGATAGAGCGTGTGATCACATTATAGGATAGATAGCCGACTATCAAGAGGGGATGCCGCGACAATCCTTGCATGAAGTGCTTCTAGGTTCAATTGACTTGCATATTGCATTTAGGACATGAGAGCACTAACTTCGATCTTGCCTAACATCTCGACGTGCTAACATTGGTGATAACGTGGTCATCTTCGACGTGTTGGCAACCCATGGCAAGAGGCGAAGCAAGTTTGAAGCAAAGAGCAAAGAAAAATATGAAGATCACCGTCATGGGGGTGGCCGGACGCCTTCGGCATCGACCGGAAGCACTCACCGGAGCGTCCCGTCGGTCGCGTCTGGCGAGACCTCTGCATCCGCGTTTTTGCCGGACGCGACCGACCCGGACCACTGGACCGGATGCTTCGGTGTCGGCCGAACCGGTGACCGGACGCACGGACGGAAGGGTGCCGGTTGTGGGCCCGTGGCTTGTCTCAGTAGCGGCCGGAAGCACCGGCCGGACCCTCGACCGGACCCGGCCGGTGGTTCGGTCGGTCAAGGTCCCGGCCGATCGCCAGAGAGCAAATTTTTGGAGCAACGGCTCCATTTCGAGAGGAGCCCTATATATACTTGGTTGGCTGGTTCCTTAGGCACTCTCTTGCACATTTGAAGCTTCCAACTTGCTAGTGAGCATTTGATACTCCTCTCCACTCATCTCCCCAACTCTAACTCGAATTCTTGGTGAGATTGAGAGTGATAGAAGTGCATTGCATAGCTTGGTTGCATCTAGAGCACTTCATCCTTGGAGAAGCCGCGGGATTCTTATTTCTCTTGGGAATTTGCCCTGGTTCCCTAGCGGCTTGGAGCAAGAGGCGGTGTTGAGCTCAAGTGGAGCTTGTTTGAGGCCACATCGGTGGTGATTGTGAGGGGTCGTTCCTTCCCGCGGGAGATTCGCGAAAGGAGCACTAGTGGATTGCTCGTGGCTTGTTGGACCCTCTCGTGTGATCGTTTGCTTGAGCGCCCATAGGGGTTTTGGCACCTGCCATTAAGCTTAGCACACGTCAAGTGAGTGTGTCGCCACAACGAGGACTTAGCGTGCCGGCAAGCACGTGAACCTCGGTAAAAATCATCGTGTCACTTGTTCTTGCTCGTTGGAGATTTCGTGGTGATCACGGTGATTGGCTACAACCTCGACACTTCACCGGTGGTATTGTATCCTAGCACCTCTTGCATTACATTCGTAGTATATCGTGTTAGGGTGCTTAGTGTTGTGTAGCTAGTTTAGTTAGCTTAGCCTTGTTAGCTCCTAGTGGTAGAATTAGTTAGTATATCTTGTTCACCTAGGAGTAACTTAGCAACCTAGCCCTTGCTTGTGATTAGAGACATTAGAGTTGCTAGAATTGCTAGGAGGCTTGCGTATTTAGTTTGAAGCATTTGCTTATTCGCTACGCCGTCTTATTTACTAACCGTCTTGCTTAGTGTTGTTTGTAGAATTTTAAATAGGCTATTCACCTCCCCCCCCCCTCTAGCCATTAGGACCTGTCAAGTGATATCAGAGCCGAGGCATCGTATTTGTGAGGCTTAACATCCTACGGTGACAAAATGGCAATGATGTTTCATGTCAACAACACCAAGAAGGCGCCACCTTTCGATGGCACTAACTTTGCCTATTGGAAGGTGAAGATGACCGCACACCTCAAGTCAATCAATAGAGAAATGTGGCTTGTGACCGAAAGCAAGTTTGAGGTGGCCAAACCAAATGAGCCAACCGCGGCCGAAGAGAAGAAGTTGTATGCAAATGATGTGGCCGTGAGTGCTTTTCATGAGGCATTCAATGATAGAGTGTTTGAGCAAGTCAAGTCACTCACAATTACTCATGAGATATGGAAGAAGCTAGAAGAGTGCTATGAGGGCACCGAAGGCGTCAAGCAAGCAAAGGCCTATATCAAGCTTGAGCAATTCAATAGCTTCAAGATGAAAGATGATGAGACCGTGCCGGAGATGTTCCACCGCATGCAAGTATTGGTGAACGATCTCAATGCACTTGGTGAAGACATCAAGGACAAGACCTTCAACATGAAGTTCTTGAGGTGTTTGCTTAGGAGAGGTTTGGGATGTTCATCACGGTGCTTGTGAGGACAAACTTGAAGGATTTGACTCCCAACCAATTGCTTGATGAGGTCATGACCGATGACTCCTATAGAGATGATAAGAAGAAGCAAGATCTCATCAACAAGGCAAACAAGAAGGTCAAGGAAAAAGAGAAGAAAGAAGACAAGAAGAGCTTGGCACTCAAGGCTAGCTCATCATCCAAGGGCAAGAAGAAGAAGGAAGAATCAAGTGATGAAGAGGATGGCACCTCTACAAGTGGGAGTGAAGTTGATGAATAATTGGCCCTCTTTGTGAGAAGATTGGGCAAATATGTGAAGAAGACATACATCAACAAGAACAAGAAGAAACAATCATCCAAGAAGAAGACCAAGGATGGCAAGAATGAAGGCAACATGACATGTTTTCGTTGCCATGATGATTGTCACTTGATTGCCGAATGCCCATATGATAGTGATGATGAGAAGGGCATCAAGAAAGCAAGAAAGAAGAATGATGCCAAGAATGAGAAGGAGAAGAAGCCCAAGAAGAAGAATGAGTCACATGTGGCTATGTGGGATAGTGATGGCTCATCCTCTTCAAGTGATGAAGAAGAGGAGAAGAAGAGCAAGAAGAAGGGACAAGCTCACCTTGCTATGCATGACAAGATCTCCCTCTTCGACACTCCTTCCTCATGCTTCATGGCTAATGTAACGCCATGACTAGGGAAACAACCGGGGCTACCACTCCACACCTAGTTTCTACTAATCAAGAAATTACTAAAAATTTCGGCAAAGACTTCCACTAACAAAGAAGACATCCGAGACATAAATCACCGCTCAAAACAACAGGTTATCATATAAGATCATAAGCATCACAGCTCGGATAAAGTAAGAGAACTATCCCAAGCACAAACACCACTAGCTGCTATCAACCATTAGGTGACATTTAACTAGGTTATTACACATGCCAAACTTAGTTTGAAAGAGTGAAGTATGAGTAGACAAAAACTTGTGCTCGTGAAGAAGCTACTCCCAAGTATTCCCATGCATGTCGCGGTCATACAAGTACCTAAAAACCAAATTAAACACAAGGGTGAGTAAACACTCAGCAAGTACAATAGAACCAAAATAGCAAATGTTAGGTAGAAATCCATGAAAAATAATTGGATCATCGATTAAATAGTAGTTTCCGCCCCAAAACTAACAAAGACTTGAATACTCCTTAGCATTTACCAAGAAAGCCGAGCAAGTGGGGCCAAAGACTTACTCACGGGATCTTGAATACAAGAACCAAATTGCACCTCCGGATAAACCGGCACTTGAATTGAATGTAAACTAAAACTTGAATCTCATGAACTAGAAACTTGAACATGAACCAGAAATATATCACTTGAACTTTGGAGAGCAATAAAAACTCGAACGATAGGCGTAAAGCCCAAACAAATGTTCATCATGCACTTGCCTTAGCGATGCAACGAAGTGCTCTGGGAAGTAGTTTGGGTCCTGCTATCTAGTTCACCAGCACCTATACAGTCATGGTTCACGGACTCAAAAAAAACAGCTTGAAGGAGAAATGAACTGAAAGCAACTCAAATATACATTAATTTATACTAAGTAGATGATACAGCATAGCCTCTCAAACTCAGCCTCCAGAATGTATGGAGTTGCGCTAACAGTAGCATTTCACGAGTTAATTCATACCTAACTCGATTCAAAAACCACAAGCTGGAATTCTTCCCAAGGTACTAAATGGCTTCTAAAGAATTAATCTATTTCTTTAGCCACCGAACCACCTAAGAGAAATTATGCTGAAATGACGAGCGAATAAATAGCTAGTGCCTTGCTTGATAGAACCACAGGCTGGAATTTCTAGCGTACAATTAGTAGCTCCTTAAAATAAAACAAGGATCTAAATCGATCGGACATGGTGTACAGGTGTTATTTTTCTCTTGCCATAACTATCCAGAACATCCTGATCGGCATCTCAGACCATTAAGCAAAGTTGCCAAATCCAGTTTGAGTACAACCCACATCGATTCATTACTGCATACAGGTAGAGGGCACCTACGACTAGTACCAGCTCCGGTAAAAAAAAAAAAAATTTGCTGATCTGACCCCAAATTAGCCTTGAGAGCTGACGTTCTCTTCTCAGCACCCACCAAGCAAATTTGTACGGATTCAAGAATTTTGAACCACATCAATTATCTAATAGCCTGAGAGAATCGGCCATTTAACTTGTCTAATAAAACTATCCAAGAAGGGAATTTGGAGTTGGTACCCTGGATAGAACAGCAAGTAGCAGCCGTCCCTTGGGCTGATTCCCTGATCCTTTGCTCTTAGGCGTGATCAGAAGCCGACCTGCAGCAGCACCAGCAGTCCAAGAACTGAGGCAGCGAAAGAGGGGCCACAGCAGCGGGTCAGCAAATAGCACCGTGGGTACAGATCGAAAGGGGAAAACTCCAGAAGCAACCAATACGCCCTAGCAGCAGCTAGCAGGCAAGGGCAGAGATATGCTGAACACACCTTCCCGCAGGGGCTAGCCTCAGGCTCGGAACGGCACCGATCGATGAAGACGGGGTGGCGCCAGCCAAGAGAGGCGGCGTCGGGATTAGACAGCAGCGTGCTTTGGATTGGGGCAAAGGACGGAGTGGTGGCGGCGCTCTGGAAGGAGCCGGAAGGGAATAGAACTCGGCATTTTTTTTCTTATTTTCCCCTTGAACGAGAAGGAAAGGGAATTCCATAAGCCACATCCGACGGTCCACGTTTATTAGCTCCACTAAAAGCTCCTTCGATCTCCAAATGAAATAAGTTAGTAGTCAAACAAATTCGTTTCGACAAGATCTATGCATTCACGGTCTCTCGATCGTCCATACGACTTATGGTTCAAAAAGTCAAGTTTTCATCCTATCCATAGTCCACCCTGGTCAACATGAATATATTTTTTTTTTTATTATTATTATCTTAAAAAAAATAGGGTATTACAGCTAAGGCCACCAAGGTACAATCTATCACTAGTGATGATGATGATGATAGTGATAGTGATAGTGATGATGAGGAGAAAACACTCACTAGGGAGGAATTGCAAAGCATGCTTGATGATTGCATTGTTATGTTCAAACAAAGTAGAAAGGAATGCAAGGGCTTGCGTAAGGAAACAAAGAGCCTTAAGCAAGAACTTGGTGAGCTTCGGGCATCTTATGAGAGTCTAGAGGTAGACCATAAGAAGCTTGAGAAATCTCATTCTAAGTTAGAGAAAGCTCATTCCTCTCTACTTGATGAGCACAAGTTGTGCCAAATTGTTGAAAATGTTGATACATCCAATGCAAGCATCATGTGTGACATTCTAGTTGATGAATCAACACCCAAGTGTGAGACCTCCACTACCATTATCACTAGCACATCCATCACTAGTGAGGATAATGAAAACCCTATGCTTATTCATGAGAATGCTTGTTTAAAGAGGGAAGTAAAGGAGCTCAATCATTCCTTGGCTAAGGCCTATGGTGGTGAGGACCGCTTGCTTATGTGCTTGGGTAGCCAAAGGGCATCCTTATACAAGGAGGGCTTAGACTATATCCCCAAGAAAGGCAAGGCCGCCTATGTGACTCACAAGACTCGTTTTGTAAAGAACAATGGTAGCTATTGCAAAGCTTGCAAGCAAGTTGGTCATGTAGATCAAAAGTGCATGAACAAGAGGACCAATGTTACTTCTATCAAGCTTGATCATTCTTATATGCTTGTGAAGAAGAACAATGGTGTTCGTGCTAGGTACATTGGTACACCATGGATGGGCTCAAAGAAGAAAGCCATTTGGGTACCAAAGGCCTTGGTGACTAACCTTGAAGGACCCAAGCAACATTGGGTACCTAAGAAGATTTGATCTTTGCTTGTAGGTCAATTATCATGCCGGAGGAGAGCATTGGATAATGGATAGTGGGTGCACTCAAGACATGATCGGGGATTCTCATATGTTCAAGACAATTAGCATCAAGGGCATTGATGAATATGAGTCCATCACATTTGGCAATGACAAGAAAGGCAATGTGTTGGGGCTAGGCAAGATTGCTATCACTCAAGAGAAAAGTTTATCAAAGGTGTTGCTAGTTGATCATCTTGATTATAACCTCTTGTCGGTCTCTCAACTTTGTGACCATGGGTACAAATGCATATTCACAAGTCGAGATGTTGAAGTGGTTAGTGGTGATGGTGTAAACATGATCTTCAAGGGTTTTAGATATGGTGATCTCTATCTTGTTGATTTCAACTCAAAAGAAGCCAAGTTGACAACATATCTACTCTCAAAGGCTAGCAAAGGGTGGTTGTGGCATAGAAGGCTTGGTCATGTTGGAATGAAGCAATTGAACAAGTTGATGAAGCATGACTTGGTTAGAGGCTTGGATGATGTAAAGTTTGAGAAGGACAAACCTTATGGAGCATGTCAAGCCGGCAAGCAACATGGCAATGCACATCCAACCAAGAGCATTATGAGTACAAGCAAGGCATTTGAGTTGCTACACATGGACTTGTTTGGGCCAACATCATACTCTAGCATTGGTGGCAACAAGTATGGTTTTGTCATAGTTGATGACTACACTAGATACACATGGGTGTTCTTCTTACATGATAAGAATGATGTGTTTGAGCTTTTCAAGACATTTGTCAAGAGGGTTCAAAATGAGTTTGAGACATCCATCAAGAAGATTAGGAGTGACAATGGTAGTGAATTCAAGAACACAAGAATCGAAGAGTTCTATGATGAGCTTGGAATTGGACATCAATTCTCACTAACCTACACTCCACAATCAAATGGTGTAGTTGAGAGGAAGAATAGAACCTTGATTGAAATGGCAAGATCAATGCTTAGTGAATACAATGTTAGCCATTCCTTTTGGGCCGAAGCAATCAACACGGCTTGCTATTGTAGCAACCGACTCTATTGCCATGGGATGCTTGGCAAGACACCTTATGAGTTGCTCAATGGAAGGAAGCCCAACATTGGTTACTTTAGAGTCTTTGGATGCAAATGCTACATTCTCAAGAAAGGCACAAGATTGGACAAGTTTGACAAGAAGTGTGATGAAGGGTTCCTAGTTGGATATTCAACCATAAGCAAAGCATATAGAGTATGGAACTTGGGTAGTGGCAAGCTTGAAGAAGTTCATGATGTTGAATTTAATGAAACCCAAGGCTCTCAAAATGAAGTTGAAAATCATGATGATGTGAGTGGTTCCAACTTGGAGAATGCCATGAGAAATATGGAAGTCCAAGCGCGGCACTGCCGCGAGTCACCTGACAGAGATGACTCTGAAGTGAATCTGAGAGTTGTGTGAGTGATGCTCGTGATTCACACTTGTTCCTGCACACAAATACTTCACAGAGATATACCCAGAAGTGACAGAAACGCTGCAACAAAGTAGATCGGGGCAAAACCCTAGCTCACAAGACAATATATGCAAGAATTTAAAGAACACAAGTGACACAAGGATTTAACCCGTGGTTCACCGTCGCCACACAGGCTAGGTTACATCCACATTGTTGAGGTTGCCACACAAGGCTTAGCTTGCCCACCGGCTTGCTTTTTCTCTCGTTCACAAGTCTAGGGAGTTAACCCTAGAGATGTGGGGTAATGTATTGCTGTTTGTGTGAGGTTACGAACCTCCCAAGGCTGCCACACGAAGGGGGCAAGCTCAAGGGCGACGCCTAGCCGTCTAGGAGCAAGCTCTAAGAGTAAAGAACCCTAGGTTTCCGGCCAAACGTGAACCAAATGCTCTTTTGAGTGGGGGAAGTAGTAGATCCGGTCTCCAATCGAAGTTTGCTGCCTTTTTCCTCAAAAATCCCTGGTGGGAAGTGAGAGATTGAGTGGGGAGCTCAAGGTGCTTCAATGGAGGTGAGAGAGAGAGCAAAAGGTGAGAGCTGGCTGTTCTGGTCGGGGAAGAAGATGAAGTGAGCCAGGTGACCGTTGTGGGAGGGGTAGAATAGGTATTTATACCCCACGGACCCAACGGTCGAACTTTAAGTGTGGCCTTCGCCAAGATCGCCACGCCGCACCGCCGCACCAAATGCGCTGCATCTGCCGTGCCGTACCGACAAACAAAGGAGTAGAACTTGTAGAAGAGCTGGCTAGTCAGGCTTGGCGTGATGTTTTGTGTCTGATTTGAGGTTTAGAGCACTTGGTTCACAGATACCCGAGAATCCTAGAATCCCTCTTGATAGTACGGCATTTCCTAAACTCAAGATTCAAAATATGAAATAATTTAAACGCCTTGATCCGGAAATACCACCATCTAGCTCATCGGATGCCTTTGGACCTGTACATCAACTCCTTATTTTATTTCCTGCATGTCATCTTCGTAAATCTCATTAGTCCCCTAATTCGGTGGTCATCAACGCCAAAACCCACTTAAAGCTTGATTGCACTTACAAAGAGCTCTACGAAACACGCCCATATAACAGAGGATACGTGCCAAACATTTTTCATTTGAAAACTGATAGAAGTGCTTGCTTCATTTGCTGCAGTCTTCACAATCACAATCAACTAAAAATATATAGTTCACATTGATAACCAGCGTTACACCATGACTCAGTTCAAAAAAGAAAACAGAGATAGATAACCAAGTACCACAAAGTACTCCATCTCAACAAATTCCAGGTATACCCGAAACCACAGATAACTTAAATGCCTATGTAGTTCTCTAGTCAGCTTCTCAACTCTAAGCACAAGACAACATGTATTGCTGACAAACAGCCAGAGCAAAGCAGCAGCTTTAGTTTTTGTCCCCAATCTCCTTGACAGCACATATACGTTCCTCACCCATGGGAAGACATCACAGTCAGGAGGATGTCCTTTCCATCTTCATATCCACTCTTGATCTGCAGACATAAAGTAACGTGCCTAGTAAGAGATTTGGAACAGAAGGGTAGTGCAAAGCCGTGCTGTCAGATTTACAGGACCTGTTTGAAGCTCTAAGTGAGGCCAAAATGAAAGCTCCAAATATAGCAAAAATAATGTATATACTACAGAAAAAAATGCGATATATCAAAAATAGTACCCTTTTACCGCTTATCTAATCTTTACTTGAATTACATCATTCTCTTAGTGTTCTTCGAAATAAAATGTTTAATAATACTCTCATAATCAATATTGATATCAGATACCTGAAATTAAAAATAAAAAAATTAAAATTTGAGGACATATTTTCTAAATCCTTTCTGAGATAGAGTTATCTCCTCAATTCTTCGTTTCTTATTATGCTTTGGGAATTGGATTCATATTTTCTAAATTGATTTGTAGAAGAAATAGCTTCAAAAGAAGAAAAGAATTAAAATAAAATTATACAAGCAGTTCTAGACTTCGATACGAAGAAATTAATTAGTACAATACATATGGAATTGAAAAAAAAAACTAATACCTGCACTCCTTCCCGGGCCTCTGCCTCTTGCCCTTTCTCTGTGGGTGATGCCTTGCCTTGCAAAGCAAAAGGCTTGTGTAACTGACCTAGGCTTGTAGAGCTTGATCAGTCTAGGCTTGTAGAGCTTGATCAGTGAGGAGCCCGAGGTCAGCCCGAGGTCATCCTTAGTGTTAGCACTATCAGTCAAAAAGGCAGACCTGTAAAATGAACTCATCTATTGATATACACATGAAGGCCAAGTTGGAATGGAAACAAACGCACAAAAAATCTTAAGAAATGACAATCAGCTGATACTCAGTGTAATCAACATGTGGAATCTGTAGAATACATTAAAATAAGGGTAGACACAGTCCTGGATAGCTCCCACTTGAGTGGGGTATTGGGGAAGGGAATATATGTCTTTCCCCCTGTTTTCTGACAGAGAGGCCGCTCGAACCCAGGACCTTTCAGACTCAGTGGGAAGGCTTTCACCACTGCACCAGGCCTGCCCTTCTAACCTGTAGAATGGAAATGAGGCAAAATCACAAAAAGCTACCAAAATCTGCACACTTAACTAAAGAAGCAACGCAAGGAGTGATAATGGTAGCTTATATCACAGTTGTGAGAAGAAGGAACAATATCCTCAAGCTTCTTCCGTTGAAAACATCAATGCAAATAAAGTGGCACTTGGCGTGGCCATGCTTCCTAGTCTTGGAAGTGGAGACCTTAACAACCTAATACAAAGTGTATACCAAAATTATTTTCAGATCAGGGCTTGCTTGATCAAACATTATTATCAATTCATCATGCAATGAGAACTGTCAGATCTAATGAGAGAATATAGCTACCAGATGTGCAGACCAGACAGGAGCATAAATAATAAAAATGCCATTCTAATTATGGTCCCCAACTAGTAAGGAAATATAGGGTAGTGTAATAAAATTATTTCATTCCATTATGAAAACATGTATCATCAAGCTAGAAATTAATGACAAAAAAGTTGAATGTCGCCTATCAACTCATCATACCAGCCACAAGCGGATAATGTCTCTAAATCTAAACAATAACTCATCAATGATGGACCCTGCTACAAATAACAACAATGTGGAAGGAAAGGTGGCAGGAACAAAAAAGAACTCTTTTGCCAACTAAAGGCTAGAAAAAAAACTACAAGGAAATAGTTCTAGTATAACCAGCACAGTTGAACTAAACAAATTCAGAACCACCAAATAGCAAGTCCTAGTTCAAGTCTGCTTTGTCCAAATAATATTGCAGGACCTTGTTGTCTCAAAATCAACTGAAACACCTCTTTGAGAGAGGTATGTGACATTTCAAGATGGATAGCTAGCTAGCCACAAGGCTGTTTAATTGTTCAGCAATAATCATCATTAATCACAGAAATGGTTTAGAAAGATTCAGAGGACATGGAGCACATACGCCAGATGGAAATTGTTGAAAAATTGTAATAACCTTACTAAAGGCACCGAAATAAAGATCGAAACGTTATCGTACATAGCAACACTCTAAGTCAATGGTATAGATATAACAAGCCATGAGATCAACTGCATGTCTTAACAAGCGACAGAGTGGGAGATGGTGAAAATGTAGGGACGACCCTTGATGATGATGTAAGTTAACATCTAAAAAAAATTTTAGTGCATTTTCTGTAATTTTGACAAATAGTAAGACTAGTCATATTTATAGGAAAAGGAAAAGATTTAATATCAACCTACCATGCTAACAAATTTGGAAAGAATCAAGATCCAATGAAGAATAAGAAAAGTAGCAAGTAATGAAGTAAACAGTGTTTAGTGGTACAATTTTCAATACTGTGGTAGTGCTATACGACCATGCGACCCGATTTCCTGTGTTCCCTCTGCCACATGCAGTCCACGATAGCAGGAATGTTGAAAAGAAATGCTTAACAATACTGGAGTGTTGAAAACAAAATTCTCAAACACGTTACTTGTGAACTGATAAAGGTCATGCTAAAAGAAAGCAATCTCTATGCCACATCGTAGTTCCCTACTAAAGCATAGGTGAAAATGAATGGTTTAGCATAGTGAGATTAAATGACAAGCTAAAGGAAAAATTGTACATTGATGACATGAAAAAGGTAAGACAGCTGAAAGAGCAGTGGAGATGACAACAACAGTAATTCCTACCCTTGAAACAATAGTATATGCTATGTAACAATGCATGGGACAGAACAAAGGTCAATTCACCTGTAGAGCATGTCCATGCACACAGGTATGGGGTTATCCTATGAGCAACAAAGCTACCTCTAAATGAAGCTTTTTCAAGGAAAACTACAAAATCAACAATCAGCATAATATCTGTGCAATAGACCTTGTAAGCTTCTGGTGGGAAGGAATTGTTAAGGAAGGCTGACAGTTACTTTATTTACTTACATTCTATATAAATATATCCATTGCAGTAGTAGGTGACCATATGACACAGGGTAGGCTTCTCTAGGACAAAGGATGTACATCAAGTATAATTCATCGGCTTCTGGAATCAGATTTCAAACTTGGTAGTCTTGACCTGTGGAAACAATAATTAGGGATCCTCTATCAAGGCCATGGTTAATAAGTTTTCACTAACTATACCAAGAAAATATGTTGAAAGATGCAACAATGCAGAGAGGCACTGAATTTTTTTTTACAAACGCTCTAACAAGCAGTATGACAACATTTGTTTTGTTTACCTCATTACAGGCACTGCTTTGGCCGGATTTGAGAACAAACCAACGCGCACAAGAAAGTAAAAATTCAGAGGAAACTATAAATAAGAATACAATATCTGAACACATCCAGTAATTGTAGCCGTCCATCTAAACATGCTTTAAGATTCTGTTCAAGAATTGATTAGAAAGACGTAGATTGGGCACTTTTAGCATACATCTCGGCTCCAACAGGAGGAAAATCACCGTCTTCACTTTTGGTCAGACCAACCTTGCAAAGAAGTGCAGTCTAACTATGTTACCCAAAGGAGCAGACTACTAAAAAATTGTGCACACATTCGTAGACATAGGCAATTCATCAAATACCTTGCCTGCGCCGAGGTGTCCTCCGTAATTGGTCACATCATGGGTGCCCTGCACAACATGCTACAGAATAGAGAGAGATCTATGAGGTTGTGATGGATGCATCTGGTCTAGGAGGATGACAACGGCTCTAGCAAGCGCCGGATTTTCCTGGCTGCACAAGCCGCAACATTTCCGAGCCGACGGCCGCCTCTTTCTACCACAGCGAAGCTGCGAAGCAAACAGCCGCTGCTCACCTGTAGAACCGGAGGAGGCGAACACATCGAGGTTGCACCTGGCGTAGGAGCCCTCTACGTCATATTGGCAGCTCGACACGGCTTCAATGACCAGCACGGGCCGGAGACACAGTCATACCCCGTATCACTGGATATAGGGCCTCAATATCCAGTGGTATGGGGTATGACACGGGCTCCTCGTCCTCCATGGCCACACCACCGTTGTGAGCTCCTCCAGCGTGAGGCCGCGCAGGGCAGGCGGCAGCGGCCGTGTCCTCCCCCACGGGTGGAGATGTGGAGAGGAGGAATCGCACGTGGGGAGATGAGTCGTGCTTGGGGCGGTTAGGTGCTAAGCGTGAGAGAAGAGTCGTAGGGGAGAGGAGGGGTCGGCGAGGTGGATCGCAGGGCAGGGAAAGGGGAGGCGGAGCCGATGATGGCGGAGTTTGCCAAGGGAGCCATCGCGCTGATTGGGGCCGGTGTTCCCGTATTGTCGCGCGACGCGGGATCAACATCGCATTGGGGCCCGTATCGTCGCGCGACGTGCGATGCCGGTCTTTCCTTCCTTGGTTTATTATTTATTACATAATACAAACTTTATTTACTTCCTTTTATTCACAAGGGCAATGTCCTATACGACGAAGGAAATGATCTTTACATGGAAATGAAGGATTATGGAGTAATTAATTCCGAAAATATTGAGGAATCAAAGGTAGTTGTAGTATAAGGCCAAATGAATGAATCAGGAGCTTGTATGAGACTTGGTTTAACTGCCAGGGCGTGCAGGGTCGTAAGAAGCAAGACCATGGTCCCACGTTAAAATGTCGCACCAAAACGTTAAAATGCCGCACTAAAGAAGTCTTCTCTTTAGCCTTTTTATTAGTTGTGAGTAAGATATTTTCATAGTATACTTATTTGATATCACAAATATTTATAATTTCCTTCGTAATAATTTTGGTAAAACCTGAGATACTTTGGCTCTCCAAGATTCTTAAAATTAATTACTTACAGTTTGAAATAGAGGAAGTATCAATTAAGTCTTGGCTCGCCGAATGGTATGACAAGTGGCTAAATGATTGGGATTTAAGCATTGCCGAGTTGGCACTTTGCGTCTGTAAAGGGAAGGAAGAATAAAACATATGTGGCTATTGCAAGGTGGGATGGCACATGGGCTCAACACATCACCGGGCCATTGACAATATAGCTTCTTGTTGAGCTCGACCACCTATGCGACTTGCTGGATGAAGTACAACTTACGGAGCAGTTGGACGTCTTCTCTTAGGCGCTTATGGCTGACCAGCGCTACGCCGCGGCGACGACACACGGGATAATGTTTTTGGGGTCGTCCACTCCCCTTGCGGCGAAGTAGATATGGAAAACAATATCATCACCCCCAAGTCATGCAGTTCTTCTGGCTTGTGATGCATGAGCGGTGTTGGACGGGTGATAGAAGGTTCTGCCATGGCTTGCAAAGACACCAATATGTGCATTACCTGCGACCAGGAACTGGAGACGATAGACCACATCCTGATGGGTTGTCGTGAGGTATGACATTTGGTCCTCAGCAAGCTCCATCTTCAGGAACTGGTTACTAGGCCGGATCAGGGCGGCGTTGAAGTGGTGGCTACACAATAGAAAGCTGGTCCCCAAGCCATGTCGACGGGGTTCAGACTCGCTCTTCTTCCATGTTGGTTAGATTCTTTTTAAAGAACGCAACGCCCGAACTTTCAACAGGTCACGTACACTCGTGACTCGTCTTTGTTGTCTTGTCATAGATGAGGTTGAAGAATGGTGTTTAGCGGGCTATATCATCAGGGGCGGAGCCACTTTGCTGGTCATGGGTGCCCAAGCACCCACAAAAATTCAAAACATCACTTTTAGGAACAGATTTTCACCATTATTTTAGAATAATTTTTATATCTACAAGAGCAAGGCACCCCACTATTTTGCTCTAGCTTCGCCCCTCCACATGTGGTACAATATCCAAATTTGGGCTTGCATATGTACTGTATTTTTCAAGTGTCTACCTGTATGGTTCTAGCATACCAGTGTGCTACCATGCTGCCTAGCATATCAGTGTGCTACTTGCCTACATGCTGCCCTTATTCGGTCTTCAGCATTCAGGCTTCAGGCACTTCTGAGCGCTCCAGATCCAGATGATCCGCTCTCACAGAACATTTCGAAACACTGGGTGTGTTTAGATCCCAAATTTTTAAGGCAAAATTCCTGTAGCGTGTCACATCGTACACTGTAGTACGTTTCGTTTGTTAATGGTAAATATTATCCTACCATGACATAACTAGGCTCAAAAGAATCGTCTCGCAATGTACATCTAAACTGTGTAATTAGTTTATTTTTTTACCTACATTTCATACTCCGGAGATGCGTCTTTAAGTGCATTTAATGTTTCGATGTGATGGAATGTGATGGGAATGTAAAAAATTTAGGAGGAAATTTTGGGAACTAAACACACCCACGGGAAATCCAATGAAGCTGAAGTTGTTGAGACAGGTACTTCTAGTTCAGTAAACACATCTATGAAGCGGTGGATTCTGCTTTTATTGTATCTTTATATTTTTCGCAGATGTTCTATTTAATATATGGCAGCCTTTGGTCTTGAGCGAAGGAGTGGATATATGGCCTTTGGTCTGCGAAAGTTGGGCATGACATGACAAGAGTCATCAGCGATGGTCCATGGGCAGAAGCAAAGCTCGGGCGAGCGCCGGCCCATGTACACGAGCGGATGCTACCGACCAGTCGGACCCTAGGCGTCGTCCCCCTGCCTGCAAATTCTTTCTTGTCAATACAGCTGGTATTCCCTGGGCGCCTGGCACACTGGCGCCTATATATTGGAGGCCCATCGTCTCCCGCGACGTACAAGCAGACGAGCGGGTAGCCGAGTAGACTCCATACGCTCGCTCTCCCAACACAACAGCAGCCATGGCGCGGATCACGTCCGAGCAGCAGATCCCGCTGGTGCAGTGTCCCAGGGCCAATGCGGGCGCGGCCATCCCGTGTGCGTGGACCTGTGGGCGCCAGGCGCGGCCGCGGCGGTGGCCGACGCGTGCCGCAGCGTGGGCTTCTTCAGGGCGACCAACCACGGCGTGCCGGCGCGCGTGGCCGAGGCGCTGGAGGCCCGCGCGATGGCGTTCTTCGCGCTGCCCACGCAGGAGAAGCTGGACATGTCCGGAGGCGCCGCCCTCCCCATGGGGTACGGCAGCAAGAGCATCGGCTCCAACGGCGACGTCGGGTGGCTGGAGTACCTCCACCTCTCCGTCAGCGCCAACACCGTCAAGGTCTCCTCCCTGCCGCCCTCGCTCCGGTAAGCAAGCTTAGCTGTTGATCTTGCTTCGTCTTCGCCGTGCACGCACGCACACGCACACCTCGATCGATCAGCGGACTGACCGGATGCGTGCAGAGCGGCATTGGAGGAGTACACGGGGGCGGTGAGGGAGGTGTGCGGGCGGGTGCTGGAGCTCACAGCGGAAGGCCTGGTGTTGGACCGGTCCCTGCTGCGCTCGATGGTGATGGGGCAGGAGGACAGCGACGAGCTGGTGCGGGTGAACCACTACCCGCCGTGCCCGCTGGTGCCGCCGGCGGACTACGGCGTGACGGGGTTCGGGGAGCACACGGACCCGCAGATCATCTCCGTGCTCAGGTCCAACCACACGTCGGGCCTGCAGATCAAGCTCCAGGATGGCAGGTGGGTCCCCGTGCCCCCCGCCCCGGAGTCCTTCTTCGTCAACGTCGGAGATGCGCTGCAGGTGATGTTGCACAGACGTTTGTGTGTCTCTCTGTCTCTGCTTCTGTGCTGCCGCCTGTGCGGGGCACCGACGCACTGTTCATTCAACTGGATCGATCGCTCATGGCCTTCCGGTTATCGTCCGGCAATGGCGTTGCATGCGCAGGTCCTGACGAACGGGCGGTTCAAGAGCGTGAAGCACCGGGTGGTTGCGCCGGAGGGGGCGCAGTCACGGCTGTCCGTGGTCTACTTCGGCGGGCCGGCGCCGTCGCAGCGGATCGCGCCGCTGCCGCAGCTGATGCGGGACGGGGAGCAGAGCCTGTACCGGGACTTCACGTGGGCAGAGTACAAGACCGCCATGTACAAGACCCGCCTCGCCGACCACCGCCTCGCCCCCTTCGAGCTGCGCGCCACCAACGACACCAACAGCGGCACCTGCATGCCATCGCAGCAGCAGTAGTGGCAGTGGTGCACTAATATAGTACTAGTCCTGGGCCTGACTGACCGCTACCTGCCTGCGTATACATGGCCGTACGTCCTTCGGCCCGGGACCGTAGTGTGTAAACGTGGCAGTGATGTTGTTTGCATGTCGTGCTACTGTACTGCCAATTCTAATTTTACTACAAAACGGCATGCAGGCGCCGTAGTTTGCTATGTATGTGATGGCTACCCTATTGTTGATATATATGTGTGATATATGTGATTTGCATGAGTGGGGTGTAATAAACACATAAAAAAGGATAATTTTTGGATAGTTTATCGTGTGCTCACTCGGCAAAGGCATTCGGCAACTCTTTTTCTATAAAAATATTTATTAAAAAGTTATATATGCATAATTTTATGAAAGTAATTTTCAAGACAAATTTTTTGATATAATTTTCACATTTTCAAACACAGCGACAAAAAAGTTATTAATGGTTTATATTTCTAATGTTTACCCAAACCTTGTTCAAAACATCTCCTAATTATGATACGGAGGGAGTATTTATGTTCATCAAATTTTATATTTGCCATGCTTTTAGCATCAATTACTGTTGTTTTTCATATTTTTTTTTTAAAAACGCTATCTATCATAGTGCTACTATAGCTCTTGAAAAACAGTTGCCGCTATTTTCAATAGCCAGCTATTTAAAACTTTGCATGTTGGTGGCCTTGGCCTCCATCCCCGACTTCCCTGCAAAACCGAAAATCCCACATGACGATGGGCGGAAACCCCTTTGTTCGGGCGAATATTCTTTCAATGTTAATCTCGCGCAACAAGGTTTCACCAACCATTAGAACTCCTCGCCTGTACCCCCGATGATCTAAAAGATGGTGAGCACATGAACGTAACTTAGCTAAGATGGGCGTGGTTACCCGGCTTCGGCCGAAAATCCTCTTCGATGATGAATACAATCTAATTTCGTGCGCCTCGGCCAATTCTTTTGGCTAGGGTGTGCGACGTGTAAAACTCTAATTTCCCTTAATGCAATACGTGCCATTGGTACGCTTTCAAAAAAAAAAAAAATGAATACAATCTAATTATGGCCACATCTGGGAATTATCCCTGGGGACGGCTGCCTTCGGCCGTAACGGGGGTGAGAAGAGGGGGTCGCTTGCCATGCCACCACTTGCGCATGCATATATGCATGTCTCACTTTCTTCATGCCAGGAGGCGACCGGCCGGAAATAAAAGACGTGTCCGGCGTACCAACGTACTTACGCCAGCCCAAGCGCTATCAATATGGCTGGCTAGCAGTGGCATTTGAAGCAAGTTTACCGAACCAGGATTGGTACGAGAGCCCTTAAATTTATTTGCCTTGAGAGGGCGTCGTAAGGCGGCGTAGCATTGCAAGTTCGGCAGGAATGGTACGAGAGCCGTTTGTTTGCCTAGCTTGAGTGGGCGTCGTGTACTAGGCTACGTATAGCATTTGAGCATGCATGTTCCCGAACCAGCATCGCTATGAGCTACTTTCGTCGTTAGGCTTAGGCAGATCAAGAGTGAGGGGTTAGCAGGTAGCGTCATTTTAAAATGCAAAGCTACAGATTCCAACAATAGAGAAAAAGATGATAATGACAGGCATGCAGCAAATAATATGACACGAGCGAGCACAAATCAAGTTCGGTGGCTCCGACTATGACCAAATTTTAGTTACTGACACGCACGCACCACTGCATACTAGTGCTCCCTTTTGGTTCCGGCGTCGTGTACATGGACACGTACGTACAAGCACATCCACAGACGCTCTCGCCGCTATTCCTATTTGCATGCAGCTGGAAGGACGGACGACAATCGACCAGCCAGCCAGGCCCCCACCGACGACGGAAACGGCGTCCATCTGCCGTCGACTTCTGGGGAGAGCAGCCCGATTCTTGCCTTGCCTAGCTAGTTTGGCACCGGCCGGGCCAACGACGAGATCACATCATACGTACCGGGCGTGCACGCCTCCTCCACTCTATTATCGTACTTATCGTGTGGCGTAAAAATTGACAAGCCATCATTTTCTTTTCTTTCGTCTTGGTCACAACTCACATACAAGCACGGAGAAATGCAACAAAGCAGTGTTTAGTTCCAAAAATTTTCACCCAAAAATTCCCCCCGAAAAATTTTCACCTATTATATATCTATCACATCGAATCATACCGGCATATAGATGGAGCATTAAATGTAAATGAAATAAAAAAAAACTAACCGCACCGTTTGGATGTGCAGGACAAGGCGAATCTTCTGAGTCTAATTACTCTATGATTAGCCATAAGTGCTACAGTAACCCACAAGTGCTGATGACAGATTAGTTATAGTTAAAAAGATTTGTCTTTGTGGTGTATAGACGAGTTCTAAATTTATTTTTTAAGTTAGTCTAAAAAAAAGCTCTTTTGACATATCCAGTCAAATATCCGTTGTGACTAAAGCTGGATAACGAGCCAACTCGGTTTGGCTCGGCTCGGCTCACTCTGGCTCGTTAGGATAACGAGCTAGCTCGGCTCGGCTCGTTATCTTAACGAGCCCAAAGTTCAGCTCATCTCGACTCGTTAAAAGCTCGAGCTGGCTTGTTAAGCTCGTGAGCCAAGTATACAAAATACACAATATGTAATATTTGTATTTATCTAAAGTTCAAAAAATAGTAATAATATAAAAAGTAATTCATATAGGCACCTTAAATTTTAAAAGCTTAATATGTGCTAACATATATAATGCGGGACAAAGTAATGCAAAATTAATATAGATTTTGTTTTTTTTTCGAATGTGTAGCTCGTTTGGCTCGCGGGTGGCTCGAGTTGGCTCGTTATGGCTAACGAGCTAAAATCTTGGCTCGACTTGGCTCATTATCCTAACGAGCCGAGCCAGCTAACGAGCTTTGAGTTTTTCATCCATCTCTAGTTGTGACACCCAAAATTTGTCACCAACTAAAACACACCCTAGTCGAAATAGTTATTTTAGTGCCGTAGGTCGAATAGGTAGCAAATATGCATGCAGTTTCGTTCTGGTTCGGAACCGGTTAGGTCCCTGTCAAGGAGAGTTCCACTCTCTTCGGCTCTGCTTCTTGATTTTTCGACTGAGTCATTCCGTTGATTTTTTTTTTCTCAAACACGCAAAAGGTTTGCGCGTCTTTTTGTATTAAGACAAAAATAATTGAAAGTTATAAATAACGACGTGGCATGAATGACGCACTAGGGGAAATAATTATACAAGCTTCACTGGTACACAAACGCTGTTTTGTCCCGGTTCTCCATAGTGTAAATTGAACGGGATTACGATCCGGGACTAAAAATCGAGTGGTGAGAATACGAACCGGGATTAATAATAACCTTTAGTCCCGCCAGAGTAACACCAATGGGATGCCCCGAGGCCCAGGCCCGTGCCTGCACCAATAGAGATTTAGTCCCGGTTGGTGTTACCAACCAGGATTAAATCTCTCTTTTTTTTTTCCTTTTTTTTGTTTCTTTTAATTTCATGATATATTTTGCTTTTAAATTTGGTTTTCGAATACGATTCTACACTACTAATGATACGCGTTCAGGGAAGTTTCGAATCGATCCATGCACACAAATAAAAGTATGAAACTAAAGTACATACATTAATATGTCTATATTATATATCAAAAGCACGCATATATTGTTTTTCAGCGTTATGGTGCCACATATATTTGGAGCCGATTACAAGTTCATGGTCATACATGATGCCAAATCACCCGATTACAAAAGTTCAAATCATCTAGAACTCTAATGATTTGGAACCCAATTTTCATTGGGGTCATAGAACTTGGCGCCTTTTGTTAAGATTTCATCATTGATAAATCCTCCTAGAGTCTCTTGCATTGCATGGAGATGAGTTTTCTCTGCGGTTACGCTCTTCAAATAATTTGTCTTCAATTTGAGAAAAAGTATTAGTATATAAATAGGTATATAATAATAATAACCTGCTGCAGCTTAATAATTAAGAAAAAAAAAGAAGAAGTGTTAAAACTAGAAACATATGCTGAAGGCAACCATTCTGAGAAAATATTAAGCACTGCTCACTTGGTCAGTGCTGAAAGACACAAAAAAAAAGTATCCATCTCACAAAAAAGTATCAAGCACAAGCTTTCTCTATATAAAACCGAAGTACTGAATGTAGCTGAGACACAGTGTATATCATTGAAAGAATTACTAAGTCAAGCTAGGATAGGCAACGAACTATTTGCATTGTGTCATTGCTAAGGTAACGTTTATAAAAAATAAGTTCAATAAAAAAAAGACAACTCATGGTTTTGCGGCTAGTGTGATTGCTAGCTACATTGAACAAAATTCATAACTGTTACTACTACCTTCATCTATTTTACTGCTCCAGGAAATAATTGTGATAATTGCAGGATCAACAAAGACAGAGACCGTAGCTATAATTTGTAAAGGTGACAACTTAGTAGCAGAAATGAGGGACTTGAGTAGGCCAAAATAGCCATACCCACAGTAGAAATTATAGCATCAGAAATTCACATTTATGGTCCTTATCACTAGCGAGGAAGAAATGAGATGAGGCATCAAACTTACACTGCCTATTGGTCCTTATTACCAGGCCACTTTTCTTGAGCTGCTCTCTTTGGTCATATTGTTCCAAGTCAATTGGAAACCGCAAGAGGAAATGAAACCTTCATTAGCAACCAAATTCCAAGCCATCCAAAAAAGATCATAGACAAGTGAGAAAGGCTTCATTTTGTACTATCACACAAAGCATTTGCGCTGTCCTCGAACAAATTTCACCTATAATTAGCAAACAGATAGCATTCCATTTTCTGAATCCACTATGTTGCTACTTGATAGAAAAAAAACAAACCAAGCTTAAATATGGACACCGATAATTCCTCGCTATTTTCAGAACTTCTATTTTCTGAATTGAAACAGAACTGAAATCATACGACTTCTCTTCAGAACTAAAGAGACTACAATTCAGTTTTCATACAACTTGATTATACGTAGCAACCGGCCAAAGAAATGAACATACTCAAATTTTGTGCAGATTCACAAAAAAAAAACGATGATATCTGAATCCAACAGTTCAAGGATGCACGGCACAAAAAGAGTTGTCTGAATCTAATAGCCAAATATTGATTCATCCCTATCCTTTCTGTCCTGAGAAGAAATTGTAGCTCGAACTGCAAGGACGCCGCTGCAGACCTGCGTCAAGAAAGTTCGAATCGCGGCCTGCGGGAGATGCTTGAACTCGGCGGCCGGGCGGCGGCTCGTGCGTGGCAGACAAAGGACGTGAGCAGCAGCGGCCAAGCATGACAGCCGTCGGACGGCGGTCAGTTCCTACCCGCTGCAGCCGGGGAGCGACGAGCGCCGGCGGCCGGACGACGGACGAGGGGGCGGCGCCGCCGGGGAGCGACGAGCTGGCCGCGACGGGCGACGGGCGTTGGCGGGCCGTGCCGGGGAGCGACGAGCCGACGCACGCGGGACCAGGGGCGGCAGCGGCGGGCTGGGACGGCGCGGTGGCGTCGACGGCGCTGCGCGGCGGCGGAGTCGTACTGTGAGACGAGATCGACGGGGAAGACGAGGGACGAGAAGCCCGGGTGTCACGTGGTAATATACACCCACCTATTAATCCCAGTTCCTGGGGACGCCCGGGAGTAAAATTCTATTAATCCCGGCTGTACGATTTTTTTTTTTTTAATTTTAACCCTTTTTTAAAAGAAAAATTATTTTTAACCCGGTCAAACTTAAATTTCAGGAATAACTCTTTTGGCCGCGCCACAACTGAACACGCGTGATTTGTATTCGCGCCGCGCCATGCATGGGGCGCTCTGATGTCGCACACGTGGCAAGTCTACATGCTTTGTCAGCCGACGTGGCAGTTTCGCCGCCCTGCCAGAGATCGACAACGTTTCGCGGACTGCAGTGCGCGTCTTGGAGGAGAGATAAGTAGGAGCCCGTTCGGTTGCCATGCAAGGCGAAATAGTTTGGGGATGGTGGGCCACAAAAACAAGTACATGCGGGCCAAAATAGTTTGGGTACCGTTCACTTCCAAAGACCAACAGGTGTCACCCCAAATGAAATTACATTTTGCCCCCCTTGTTTCATTCTACACACAAACCATGCAGATGGCACACAGGCCCAATACAGGTCAATACAAAATAAACATTCATTCAACTTTGTTCGGGTAAAACAATAAATTCTCAACATTACAAACCAGCCGCACATAACAGTTCCTCATACACGTTTTAAAAAAAATAACAGTTCTCAATCATACAATGGATCCATACACACATAACAGGTTTATTTCATGTCCTCATACACACGTTTCAAACACCCGATCAATCAAATTGTGTACCGTAAAAAAATAAAGATATGCAAGCACCTCACTAAACCGATTCATGTCATCAGCTTCATCTTCCACTATTTCATCATCCGGTTGATCCTCATACGCTTGTCGCGGCACGTAATTGGCATTATGATCAAAGCGCCAAAAATGTTTATCCCTCAACCCACTTTCCCTAACGAAATTATGCAATGCAAAGCAGCAGCTTGAATAAGTTTCTTTTGCTTCTCTCTAGCATTACCCGTGTATCTCCTTCAACATCCTCCATTTCATTTTCCACACACCAATTGTCCTCTCTACCACATTCCTAAGAGAAGAATGTGCATAGTTGAATGTCTCTTCCATACCTTGTGGTGGTATGGCATCTCGAAACTCCGCAACATGGTACCTTGTTGTCGCACCCTTGAAAGGTGCTAGGTATCCCCTTCCGGTTTGCGATATCCCGAGTCCACTAGGTAGTACTTCCCCGCACAAATGTTCGCCAGATTAGTTCATTAACCACTTTAACATGACTTTGCACAACAAAACAAAGATTAACCAAGTTCACCGGAGGAGGATGAGGAAACTTATCGCTATGTCTTGTCAATGCATCGTTGAACGGCGTCATGTCGTGAGCGGATCCCGGCCACCCACTAAGCACAAATGTAAACCTCATGTCAAAGTCACATGCAACCATAACATTTACGGTTGTCACCCTTTTTAAAGCACGAGATGATTCATGTACCGTTTCACGTGGCACAACACACCGTACATGAGTACCATCTATGGCCCCTATGCAATCCTTGAAGTATGGAAAGAACCTACGGCTCCCAAGTCTTCGATGCATTTCCTTGAATTCAGGGTCCCGAGGTTTAATTATTTCAGCTGCTAGCCTATCCATACTTTCCAGTACTCTTGTGATCATGTTGCTCATAGTGGCAATTGACCTCTCAAATCTGTCATCAGCTTGCCTAACTGATTGAGGGGCCCCTATCATCCAAAGGAACATCGCTAACGCCTCCGTAGAGGTGGACTTATTATTTGATTCGAGGCCACACTTCTCGATGAGCCTCTTATGCAATCTATGAAACATGTCTGGGCTCATCCTAAACATGGTGTAACATGCCTTAGGATTGGCCAACTTTCGCATGTACCCAATCGATACCGGTACAAGCGGTGTCCCGCGACGGTGCTCTAGGCAAAGGTCGTGGAGTACGCACTCCATGAACATTGATTCCTCTTCTTCATCGTCTTCATCATCCATGGTCGGGTTGAAGGAAGGTCGCTCGTCCTCGGGGGCAACATAGCGGTTTCGCTATATTGCGGATGCATCGCTCCATAGCACCGTCGCCGTCGAGCACACATGATTCTTCGGTTGGTATACTAGGTCCTGCAGCCTGCACACACATACACGCAAGCAACAATTTTTTGTATTAGAAACTAGATGAACAAATTATTTGCTTATGAATTATTTTGTACATAAATACCTTGCTGATTAAATTATTGAGCGTCTTTGAATAATGCACTTGCATTAACAACAAGCAACACATTTAGCTTGCTGAATACATCCACACCAAAATAATTAACTTGCTATGAAATACACCATGCTACAGCAAGCAAAACAATTAGCTTGCTCAATAAATTTATTTGAAAATAAAGAACTTGCAAAATAAATAACTTGGAATCACAAATATCACATTCTTTGGAATATAAACTTCACCAACACACATATCACATTGCACTTAAGTCGACATAATTAGACATTGTTCGGACTTAGTTCAAGTACACATTTAAATTAGACCTACAAACATATCACATTGCACTTAAGTCGACATAATTAGACATAGTTCGGACTTAGTTCATTACACATTTAACTAATAGTCTTAGTTGCACCGCCAACATGATTAATAATTAAGGAGGGGTCAAGTTGACGACCCTCGATGCTTGCTCTTCCTTCCATGCTTCCTCCGGTTGAAACGGCAATCGCCAAGATCGGCTTGGATGAATGTCGCCGAGCTAAAGCGTTCTTAGAGATGCGCGCGAGCCACCCTTTGTACAAGTCCGGTTCGTCTTTGAATTGACGCCTAACTCGCCGGCATATGTTTTCGCCCATTGCTAGCTTTGCATCGATTCCCATTCCCAATGCCATCGCCGAGAATTTGGTTCCGTTTTTCTCGCAATCTCCAGCTTGGCAGTGAAGAGGTCATTTGAGATGGAGTCGTTGTTTCGCGCGGGAGAGCTTGCTCTTCGCCTTCCTCGTTGGCTTGCTAGGGGCTGCCGGGCCGTAGTGCCCGCGACCTTTGGTTCGCTTGGATGGGTTGGATAGAGGGGTGCTTGAGGTTCTTTTGCTTGGGTTTGATGTAGGGGTAGGGCTGGTCAAGGGGGTGGCCTCCCCAAACTGCTCCTCGGCCGTCGGCCCGTTATCGGTGTCATCCGAGGACTCAATTGGAACTGGGCCATCTGCAGCTGGGGGATAGTTTTGACCCAAAGAACATAAGAGCGGGGACGAATCTATCTCGCCCACGTACATTCGGTCCATTAGTTCCAAGTACGGAGGCATTCCCCACCGGTATACTTCCAATCTTTTTGGTTTCCCCTGAAAAACAGAAAACACAAGAGAAAGATGAGAAAACGTTCTTAAATTTGAAACCACAAAACACTAGACGAAGACAACGGTGGAGAATACCTTCAAGTTGGCATCCCACCACGCCTGGTCGGCCTTTGTTGTTGCTCGCTTGATCTTGTCCTACGCCGGATGCTTGGAAGCGAAGCCGGCCGGTATTTGAAGGTCCATTCGTTTTTCAGTGTCTGGCGGAAAAAAGTTGACAACTGTTCTGTGGTGTGAACCGAACCGGTAACCTCGAAGAACCTTTTCTTCATTTCAGCCCATCCAATTTTGCTCAACCGGTTGTTGGTGCAGTTACCGGCTTCTAATTGCTCGCAATACAAGCTGCAGAATTTATGGGTCTTGTCCACATTCCATTCGGCCCTATTATTGCCCCGGTTCTGACCCTAACAATGTTCACATGCACACCACGCTAGAGAGCTAAATCGCAATAAAGGATCAAACTTGTATTTGTGCAGGGGTCATAGGATATGTACCTGTGGAGTGAAGAAGTTGTCGCCGCTGTAAGTTGGGAGCTACTGAGGACGACGTCTTTGAGCACGCGCCACCGCCGCGGATGCGCCTTCCGCCCGATCACGGCGGTGGTGTGACCAGGAAGTTGAAGTGCCGCGACGTTCGGGGGCTCCACCGGTGCTTGGAAGAAGGCACCATGCATGAACGTGGGGATGGGGGTCGACGAAGACCCAGCCCGGACATCATGTACCGATGCACCATGCCTTGCATCGGTTGACCGGGAGGGGAAGAAGGAGCCGCGTCGCGAAGGCACCCGGTGCCACCGGGTCACGGAGTTGGCCATGGAGCTAAAGGGGTAGGGGTGGTGGTCGCTTTGGATCCATGAACGGGTTGGGAAGCGGGGGCAAATCCGGAGGCCGGCACCGAAGGGGCCACGCGTTGACGCCGAACGCAGGGACCGCCGGTACGCTAGGCCGCGCACGGAACGACATCGTTGACGCAGATGTGGGGAAGCCGGATGCGCCGCCCGGCGGGCGTGTTCGCCGCCGTCAAAGCCGCCGGCGACCGTTTTTTTGGCCGCCGCCGGCCGCCGGCGGTGCCGCCGCCGCCGGGGTATGGATCCATCCGATCGATCCGAACGGAAGAGCGTGGATCTAGATCCGCAGGGAGAGGGAGCGACGGCGGTGGATGCAGGGAGGTGAGGGCGCCGGGCGCTCGTCCGGGAGAGGAGGCGACGGAAGGAGGGAGAGGCCGGGAGCGGCGGTCAATGGGGAGGGATCGAACGCGAATGCATAGGGTTCGGCGACGTCCACGGGGAGGGCAATTGTGTCCACCTCGTGGGCCTGAACGGTCGTAGAGCAGTCGAAATATTTCGCCATCGTTGCGTGCCAGCCAGGCGAAATTTTTCGCCTTGCATGGCAACCGAACGGGCTCTAGGATTGGTTGTGTACGGAGTATTTCTTACTGCTGCATGTGTTGCATGTCTGGCAGTTGCTTGCTGTTGCATGTATGAGAAAAAGGTGACGTGACATGGTGGTGAGAGAGAGAGGGGATGTGATAACAGGAGAGAGGTAGGGGCTAGGATTTGTATAAATATTTTGAATAAGACAGATGGTCAAACATTAAGTTCAAAAGTCAAAAACGATTTAACTCCATGAGACAGTAGGGAGTACTTCTCTTTGCTTCTAAAAATATCTGATAAAAATATATATTTAAATGAATATTTATGTCACATAATTAGAAGTAGAAGTATAATGAAAAGATCTTTGAATCTAGTGTTCTAATAAATTTATTTGGAGATAGATATATTTTAATATATAATTGTCGGCATTTTAAAAACGTTGACTTCCGAAAAACGAAAAAAGTCTTTTATTTTGAGATAGAGGGAGTACTCCACAAACCACGCAGTCAAGCAGGCCAATGCTAGGTTAAAATTGTATGCTTTTTATCTATAATTAATCCAACTTAACAAACTAAAATAGTTTTTTATTTATAATTAATCAAATTTGAGAAACTATACTAGTATTTTACTTTAAAAAAACCTATTTGTAATAGAAAAAAAAATAAAAGAAAATGGAAAACACAAAACTCACGCACGCACACCAACACTACAAACCGCAGTCAAGCATGCACATGCAGGCACCGCTGGGCGCTGGCCTGCCTGTCCAGGGACCACTGCTCCGTCGTTGAACATAGCTGACCCGTGCCTGCTCATATAGAGTACACTCAAAAAAACATGTAATTCCATCAATATTTATGTTATCAAATGATATCATCATTACGGGTTGTAGTTTTTTAATAAATTAATTTAAAATCATAAATATTAATATTTAGTAAAAATTTAGTTAAATATACCCTACTTTTTTGTGGACAGAGGACTTATAGTTACATGTTTGGGCCTCGTTTAGTTGGGCACAATTTTTAAGTTGATAGCCCCTAGGGCCTGCCCTCCTCCCTCTCTCCCCAGTCTGCAACACACACGCACCATCGCACGACCCCATGTAGCATGCATCACATCAATCCCTCACACCCGTCACATGCACATCCCACCTACTCCCTCTGTCCCTAAATAGATGTCATTCTCGCTTCCCCGAGAAGTCAACGTTTTCAAGCGCCAAGAATTATATATTAAAATATATAAATATTTATGCTAAGTAATTAGTATCATTGAAAAGATCTTTACGTCTAGTTTTTTAATAAATTTATCCGGAGATATAAATGTTACACGTATTTTCTACAAACCTAGTCAAAGTTGAGAAAGTTTGGCCGCACGCACCCAAAACGACATCTAAAAAGGGACGGAGGGAGTACATCTCTCTTCTGTCAGTCTTCTGTCTACCATGCAGTTCACGCCAGTCTTATGTCTACCATGCACTTGACGCTGCCCGCTGTATAGGACACCGCCGCGCCAGAAGACGCGACACTGCCGCGCCATGATCTCGCCGCGCCGCGACGAAAATCGCCACGTCACCGCACCGCATGCGCATTTTTGCCACGTGTGCGACACTCGTAGCGCGCCCTCATGCATGGCGCGGCAAGAGAATACAAATCACGCAGCGTTCACCGTGGGCGCGGCCAAAAGGGTTATTCCCGGAATTTATGTTTGACCCGGGTTAAAAATAATTTTTTTTTAAAAAAAGGGTTAAAATTAAAAAAATCATTTACAGACGCTACACCCGGGATTAATATTTTAGAGATATTAATCCCGGTGCTCATCTAGACCCGGGACTAAAGATTATTTTTGGCGCGGGCGGGCCTTCCCCTCAGCTGAAATTTTTAAGCCTTTAGTCCCTTTGCATGGACCACCGGGACTAAAAAGGTTGGGGGAGGGGGCAAATTTGATTTCCCGACACAGTTATTTGGTAGTTATTTATATATTCTATATATTGCATTATAAATCTCTATTATATGCTAGTAAACTATATATATGGAAATTTTTTAAAAAAATCATATTCTACTACATTTCCGTTACTGCACACATATAAAATATGTAACCTAGTATTTTCAAACTTATAATTCTGAGGGGAGAACTCGCACGGAAATTCGATTAAACTAGAAAAAATATCAAACCAATTCAAAAAATTCTCATACTTGGCGGTTCCTGCACACAGGGCATGTGAAAGCGTGGAAAAAAGTTTGAGGCCAAAACCACACTGCAATACGCGTGGACCTCGAGAATCATGGAGAACCTAAGTGCGTAGACATTGTTGATGAAAGGTTGCGTATACCTGTGCGGAAGAATGTTGGGTCTACCGGTGTTAAAATTGTTTGAATTTTTTTTTGTGCTCATACACACCCAAAATATGATCCCACGCAAAATCTTAGGTTTTTTTCATGATTATTTGAATTACTGCATTTTTCTCCGCGCCGTGTGCGACAAACCATGGCGAGTTTCGTATGGAAAACAACATCATTTTGCACCCACCTCCCCAAAACTTCATCTCCTAGGGCATAAGAGACCTTCTCACAAAGTTTGGCACCGTTTCAGATCTTTTAGGAGGTGGACTCAGTTCAACTTATAATTACCGAGAGAACTCGCGTGGAAATTCGATTAAACTGGAAAAAATACCAGACCAATTCAAAAAATTCTCAAACTTAGCAGTTCTTACACACAGGACATGTGAAAGCGTGGGAAAAAGTTTGAGGCCAAAACCACACTGGAATACGCATGGACCTCAGAATCATGGAGAACCTAAGTGCAGAGACATGCTTGGTGAAAGGTTACGTATACCTCTGTGAAGGATGTTGGGTCTACCGGTGTTAAAACTGTTTAAATTTTTTTTTGTGCTCATATACACCCAAAATATGATCCCACGCAAAATCTTAGGTTTTTTTCATGATTATTTGAATTACTGCATTTTTCTCCGCGCCGCGTGCGACAAACCGTGGCGAGTTTCGTATGGAAAACAACAGGACTTTGCACCCACCTCCGCAAAACTTCGTCTCCTAGGGCACAAGAGACCTTCTCATAAAGTTTGGCACCGTTTCAGATCTTTTTGGGGTGGACTCAGTTCAACTTATAATTACTGGGAGAACTCGCGCGGGAATTCGATTAAACTGGAAAAAATACCAAACCAATTCAAAAAAATTCTCAAACTTGGCGGTTCCTACACACAGGGCATGTGAAAGCGTGGGAAAAAGTTTGAGGCCAAAACCACACTGGAATACACGTGGACCTCAGAATCATGGAGAACCTAAGTGCAGAGACATGGTTGGTGAAAGGTTGCGTATACCTCTGTGAAGGATGTTAGGTCTACCGGTGTTGAAATTGTTTGATTTTTTTTTGTGCTCATATACACCCAAAATATGATCCCACGCAAAATCTTAGGTTTTTTTCATGATTATTTGAATTACTGCATTTTTCTACGCGCCGCGTGCGACAAACCATGGCGAGTTTCGTATGGAAAACAACAGGATTTTGCACCCACCTCCCCCAAAAACTTCGTCTCCTAGGGCACAAGAGACCTTCTCACAAAGTTTGGCACCATTTCAGATCTTTTTGGGGGTGGACTCAATTCAACTTATAATTACTAGGAGAACTTGCGCGAAAATTTGATTAAACTGGAAAAAATATCAAACCAATTCAAAAAAATTCTCAAACTTGACGGTTCCTACACACAGGGCATGTGAAAGCGTGGGAAAAAGTTTAAGGCTAAAACCACACTGGAATATCATGGAATACGCAAATGTGTTAATAAACGAAAACGTATTTTGAATAAGAGAAAACCAAAACTACGAATTCAAGTTCTGAAAACGTAATTCTATATTACGCTAACGATGTTGGTCATAATATAATAAAATCTCGGGGTCCTTTTGTGCAAAAGTGATGTTGCCTCAAAAAAAAAGATTTAGTCCCGGTTCTATATTCCAACCGGGACTAAAGTTGCCGGTTTGGGCCTGGGCTGGACCCAACCCAAAACATTTCATCCCAGTCCTACTCTCAGACCGGGATTAAAAACTTGAGAGTTCAAACCGGGACTAAATGTCTTATTTTAGTCCAGGTTGTTGGCTAGAACTGGGACTAAAGGTTTCCTCCAAATGAAAATTGTCTCGGATATTGTTCCTCCAAGAGCTTTACTCCCGGTTGGTAGTATCAACCGGGACTAATAGGAACTTTAATCCCAGTTCAAAATGAGAAGCTCGCCTGTAGTGTAAAACGCATCCGGGACAAAACAACGTTTTTATAGTAGTGCTTTGTCCTCCCTAGTAGAAAGAAATCAAACACAATTACACGCTAGATAAACAATCTAGTCGTCAACGTCGATCAGACATGGTGGCTCGCGCGCCGCCTCGTCCACCTCGGCCCTACACCTGACGAGTCCGGGAAGATCTGACTCGTCGTCTCCTTCTTTCAGGGAGTGTGATTCTCGCCGTAGACTTTGTCGTAGTAGGCCTCCCGTTGATTTGTGAGATGATGAGAACTGAATCTTTGTTTGATCTTCAATAGGAAGTATAGTGAAGCAGGGTTTTCTTTATAAAGTGACCAATTAGCTTCCAATTCTAGCATAAATGGAGAAGAGACTAATTTTTTTTCGCCTCAGTCGTCAGTTGGCATTTTGAGGGTGTTGAGAGTGATCGTCTTTGCTCAAGCTAGATCGATCAGGATCCTGAAGTTTGATCTGTCCAGCATGCATGCATTGTAGTACTGTTAGGGAGCGCGTGCGCGTGCAGACGCGCGCAGGCGGAGTAGTTGTTAGTCAAGTATTCAAAGTGGTTCAAACATACCCTGACTGTTGCATGGCTATTGGTATCCAAATGTTGGGTGGTGCGTTGCATCCATCTCGCATGTTGCCTGGGGCTTCATACCTTGACACGTACGGGGCGATCGAGGTGATTGCGTCACTATCGCTACCCAAGTGTTGGTAGGTGTTGCATGCATGCATCCCTGGGTGTGGGGCTACCTAGACGGACGAGGCAAGGTGAAAAGAACACATGAACATTTGCTACTTGCTAGTTTTGTACGTGGCCGACCGGCACGTCGGGAGGCAACTGGGCAACCAAAGGCGCGTTTGAGCAAATAGCGGGCGCTCTAGTGGTTTGGAGACGAAGAGTGGGTAAGGAAGCCAGGACCGGAGCGAGTACCTGAGCAAAAATAGCCCGGCCCGAGTTCGACGGGTTTTAGCCCGCCCACGAACCTTAATGGACAGGGCCTGGACAGAGATTTTAAAGCCCGATAATTTTTTTCTTAGCCCGAACTCGGCCCAAAATACATTTTTAGCTATTTTGTAGTGTAAAATGTGCGGTTAGCCCGCCCAAGCCCGGGCCCGGCCTGAGCCCGGTCGGAAAAAGTTAGGCCCGACTTGCCCAGTGGAATGTCATGGGCAGGATTTTTTTTGCCCGAAATAACTGGGTTTTTTTCGGCCCGGCCCGAACACTCAGTGGGCCGTCATAGCCGAGAAAAGAAGCTGAAGCCTAATGAGTACATGCATGTTATGTACTCCTACCGTCCTACGTACGCGTCCAAGTCCAGTGCAACAGTCCAGTGCAACGAGTGTCCCATTCTGTTGAGGTTCCTGGCGGTGGTAAACAGAAGTTTTTTCAGGGCCTGCGGATGCGTGGCGGAGTGCTGCTTGGTTGACGTCCATGGGCCTCGCAACCATTTGCGGCCGCTTCAGCCAGCGGCCTGCGCCAATCGTTAACTGCGCGCGCCGACCACCCCCTCGTAGCGGGCCGGCCCAAGGCGACACAGCATTGCGGCCCAAGACGACGGACCGCGGCCAACATCCCCCTCCCGGTCTTACTGTTTCTCCCGCGAGCGGCGGCGGTGGCGACGACGGGATCCTATCGTGGCTTCTGTTTCTTCTCTGGCTTCTTCGGCGGCGGTGGCTGCTGCTTGTGGCGGCGCCGGCCACTGTTTCTTCTTCGCTGCTGGCGTCACATGCTTCTCTGGTGGGTTGTTCTTCTTCGAAACCCTAGCTGAGTATAAACGTGCTGCAATACATGTTTGTTCTTTCTTCCGATCTGGTTTTGTGTTCATTTTTCTGTGTGTAAACCCTAGCTGAGTATAAACCATGTAGCCTTCGACTGATTTCTCCATTTTGTTGGTTATTCTCCGTTTTGTACAGTATCACAGGTTCCTTTCGTCATTCTTCTTTTCTTTTTTAGATCCAACCCATAAATAGTATTGCCTTTACAAATAGCTGCAATGAATAATGAAACTGGTACTATTTTATTTAGCTGAGTACCTACCTTTTCTCCACTTATATAAAAATAGAGATAAGATGATCATTTAATTTCCTTTTATCTTCAATCTTAATATTTATAGGTTTCATCGTAGCCTTCTGTTTCATTGAATAAAGCTGCAATGTCGAGCGGGCCATTATATTTTTTTCATCTATTCATGTACTGTTTAGACCTTGCAGCTTTATTTAGTTGCGAGTTGGATTCTGCATTGCAGACATGACAGATTGTAAATCTCAGATCATATAATTTTGTAAATTGGACCTTGTGTAGGGATACCACATTGGCACCAAATCCAGCCAAACAATTATTTTGTTGCGAGCATGGACAAAATTGGTTCGTATGGATATGAAACTATAGGAAGAGAAGTCATGGATATAGAATTTATTGACTTTTGTATCAAATATGCCAATCCTCTGTCCATCTATATTTCAATGTAGCCTGCCAGTTTTAGAAGTTTATTTGTTCTGCATGCTTATCCTAGCATGCTTAGGACCCATAAATATTTCTTTGTTCCGCATGCTTATCCTAGCATGCTTAGGACCCATAAACATGAGGTCCTTGGAGCCGGTTGGGCTGTTAAAAAATAATAAAGTTTGCATACTAAAGTTATTCTTTGATTGGTTGATAGTCCTACACTTCAGCAAGTCACGTGTTCTAGTCCCTTTCTGCTTCAGCAAGTCATCCTAGAAGAATACCTCAAAACAAAATGTTTCTTTCACTCAATATTTTCTTTAATTTAATTAATTTTGTAAGTTCTTAGAACATCCGGTCTGCCTTTCTATAAATCGGTCGGCTAGTATTCAGGTTGTGGTAAACCTGGAAATGACGTGATCTAATATTCGTGTCCTTTTTGGCTTCCCAGTTTTAAGTTTCAAAGTTATGGTTGCTTTTTTGAAAATGCTAATTTGGAGCTAAAGGATGCACACGACCTTATCATCCAAAATTGGGTCTACTACTTTGTTTCTGTGTTCGCAGTTTCATAGTACCTGTTAGTGTTTTAAATTAGAAATGAACTTTTGATCTAGCTTTCCTTTTTCTTATTAAGTACAAAAGTGTTTTTTTTTTAAAAAAAAATTGTAAATAACTTGCACATTTTTTTGTCTCTTCTTGGACTTCAGATTGGATAAATAATATATCGTGCCATTAGGTGGTTAATATTTGACGTGCTCATGGCTTGTTCAATTTTGGGCATCATCATAATGTCAGGACCGCTGAATGTAGTCATTACCCTTACTAAATTAATATTGTTATGCATTTCATATTTTTTCTGTTTTAGTAAACATATCACTTATGAGTGGCTCCTCTATACATGGTATTTTTTTCTGTTTATTTCTCCATTACATTAAAGATATATAAAAATGTTACAGAGAGCAAACATGCCTTGCCTTCTCTTATTTATTTGATAGTTGCTGCTTGATTGATTAATGTAATAGCAATGTTGTTCAAGCTATTCTACCTTTTGCATCCTTGTAAGTACAAATGCATCTTAAAATGTCCCACTTTTATTCTGACAAGTGAACTCGTTTTCATCACTTTTGCAGTCAAACATTTACAGGGCCATATCAAACCTTAAAGATTCAACAGGAAGGCCATTAACATCATCCTTTTCCGGTCAATTTGGATCACTCCAGGTTTCCATCACTCAGGTTGGTGAAGATTACAGTATTTTATTAGTTCTTTGGTGCGTGTTGGATTGACCTGCTTTTACTTTTAATTCTTCTGAATTTGCTTGCAAGGCTCATACAACATTCATTGGAAATCTTAAGCTTGCAAACATCTGTGGATCATTAGCACCAAGGAAAAATTCAATGGTGGGCATTCCATCTCCATGGATGAATCTTATCGATCCATCCATGGTTATGCAATATGAATCTTGTGTTGCTGCAATATGAATCTTGTGTTGCTGACTTAATTTTCAATTACCTTTAACAAATGTGTTGTTCCATGGGTAAATATCAATTGTTCTGGTTTTTAGTATACAATGTTCCTACAGTTTCTATTTGTTGTTCAACTACCTTTAAACTAAATGTTCTTTCTATTATTCATTGTTATTCACATGACAAACCTCTGGGTTCTACCAGACCTAAAAAAACTTCTCATGATTCTACAAAGTTAATCTTTTTTAGTTGACTTTTTAGTCTGTGTATGGGATTAAATGTAGTATGGGTGGCTTGTCTTTTTTCCTGCTGGAACTATGCTTGCTTGGTAAATATCAATTGTTCTTTGAACTGATGTTCTTTGTATTATTCATTGATACCCACACGGAACTGGGGTAGCCGACAAATCTTTTGTTTCTAATTTTTCATCTATCAAGTTGTTTCATATTGTCCTCTAGAGTTCTTTAGATTTTTTTTGATGTTTCATGTTAATGTTCTTTATGAAGCCTCATAATTGTTTGTCACGAACTTATAATAACACTTCCTATATAATTGTCATGTTCTATCATGTGTGTTTCAATGTTCTATTATAATTAAATTGATGTTCTCAGTGAATTTTCTCAATTTATGCCTCTATGTTCTCGGTCATGGTTCACATGTTCTATTATGTGTGCTTCGATGTTCTATTATAAATAAATTGATGTTTCAGCCAGTCTATGCATCTATGCTCTCAGTTATTATTCCCATGTTCTATTATGTGTGTTTAGATGTTCTATTATAAATAAATTGATGTTCTTGGTGAATGTTGCCGGTTTATGCCTCTATGTTCTCAGTCATTATTTCCATGTCATGTGTACTTCGATGTTCTATTACAAATAAAGAGATCTAGAATTTCTTTTCCTAATTTCATTTCTTTTATATTCCATTAGTTTTCATTATGTGTACAACTTTTCTTATATTTTAGGGCTGGTTTCGGCACTTGGGCCGCTGTGGCGGTGGGATTTCGGCATGTGGATGGCGGCGTCGGATGGATCTAGGCACAGTCGCTGAATGACGACATCCTCTGGTCCGCCTTCTACCGGCTGGATGACCACTTCGACCTTGCCCCCTGCTCCGCCGTATGCAGCTGATGGTGAGCTCCTCTTCCTCCCCTTTCCCTTTCAATTCAGTTGTCCGCCCGGTGGCTGCAATCAGCCGGTCACTTCGTTATAGGATATATTGTTTTGTTCCTCAACTAATCTTTGAGTGTAAATATGTGCTGTGAAATCATTCGGGGGTTTTTGTTCTACACCAGCTCTATCTTCTCTGGAGAGGGGAAAACAGACTAATTTTGATGGTAGATAGGTACCAATTTCAGCATCAAGCTAGTTAATGATGGTGGCTACTCATCATTGATGGGGATTTGTTATTTTAGTGGAATTGTTTGCTACTCATCGTAGATGGAGATTTGTTATTTTATAGTCTAATTATTTTGCTACTCACCATGTTGGACTATTTTCTATCTGTGTTTTATGTGCTTTTATGATGCACCCTATTCTCTGCAAGAGAAAATCAGAACAACTAAGATTGACTATCTTGTGCTACAATGTATATCATGCACCTGAAAGTGCATGATTTTGAGTCACTGGACCGCAGATGCACCTGATCTGAACTATGATACCTTGATGAGGCTAACTTGTGTAAGTAATGAGATGTATGCTTATAGTCTATAACTATTTTAAGTCAATGTTATTTATGGGTTCTGGTATCAATATTTGTACCTTAAATTCTTGCGATAGAGTATTTAACCATGGTTTTTTGTTTGTATTTTTTTTGTTTCATGCATTTCTCTTGTTTTGTTTATTGGATGAGTGTTCTCAAAACTTTGGACCATGGATACTGATTCTTTTGTGTGCTCAAGCTTTGGACCTTATTTCTTTTTTTTTTACTTCAGGAAGGAGATGTGTGCATATTATATTACCACAAAGGCTTAAGTATTTCTTGTTTATTTATTGGATGAGTGTTCTTTTGTCTTTATAATAAGCTTTGTTGCCATAAGCTTATTATATTACCACAAAGGATATGGATGATTATTTTAGCATAGCAGCATCAGAACAGACTCAATATCCTTACAAGTTAATCTCCTCCGTCGTGTTATGATTATTTTAGCATAGCAGCATCAGAACGGACTCAAGAAGACAGCGCCGGAGGATATTACAAGTTAATATCCTTACCTCGGAGGAGATTTAACTTTCCTCCACTGTTACAAAATAATCAATATAAACTGATATTGATTATTTTGCAACAGTGGAGGAAAGTTATTTTAGCATAGCAGTCATGTACTATTTTAGCGTAACAGCTTACCAGCCTGTATAAGCTGTTCAGCCTCACTGTCTTCACATGAACAAACAAAACAATACCAGTAGATAGATGCTTAGTATCTCCGATTAATTGCACCGTGTCGTTCTAACAAGTGACCGCTTTAGTTTTTGCCTAGTAAATTAAACAATTTGCATAATTAAAGCCGCTGGCAGCATTTGGGTGCATCTGAGTGACACCTGCAAGTTTCACGTATTCAGCTCCAAAAAATTGATAAAGATTGACTTCTCTAATGCTCAACTCAATGTGCTCATCTCTTTTTTTTTTTTTTTTTTTTTTTTTTTTTTTTGATGAAACTCATCCCTTTTATTATTATTTGTCCAGGACACGGCGACAAGCCAGGATGAGCTTATCCAAGGCTATTGGAGTCTTTAGTGGCATCAATGAGTTTGGTAACTTGTTCCAGTTGGTCACATCTGCTGTCTCATATATGCGTTCCAAGTGGAATGGATCACAGGAGAAACAACCACTTAAACAAGATCTACTGCAGTTGCAAAGTGACCTTCAACGCCTTACTGATACTCTACCGGCAAAGTGCAACCTCATTGATCGAGCAGAGTGGAAGATCCATGTACCATCTGTGGCACAGCTCCTTCCAAAACTCAAGGATGCAGTGTATGATGCGGAGGACCTTCTGGATGAGTTCAGATGGTATATGCTGAAGCTGGAAATTGAGGGAAATAATAACGATGCATCTCAGATGTCTCCTTTCATAGACTTCTTTCACGGTGTCACTCATGGAAGTTTCAACAAAGTGACTAATATACAGAACAGGTTAATTCATATTTCTGATCAGCTTGAGAAGATGGGCATGCACGAGGCAACTCCACGGTTTGACAAATCGGTCAGACCACCGACCACATCTTTCCGCACTGAATCAAAGATACTTGGTCGAGACAAAGAACTGAAGGAGGTGACGAGATTGCTTGGTGTACCAGCAAAAGTCCATGGTAGCAGTAGCAGATGCAGGTCTACTTCCAAACGGAAGAGAACTGCCTCTTGTGCAGCCGATAGTACTGAACCAGTAAGGATACAGTCCATGGTTAATTCATATTTCCTGTTTTTTGACTCCAGGAAGGAGATTTCAAGTACGTCCAATCTAAATAAAATAATGTGAAATAATAGTCAACAACATCTGGTTTTTTCTGTCGCAAAAAAAAAAACATCTGGTTTTTTCTTTAGAATTTTTAGGTTTTGCATAAAATTTTATGTAACGTTTTCAATATCCATGTGAAAACAGTCTAAACATTCAAAAAATCAATTCTTTGTCAAAAAAAATTATGTAACATTTTTATTGTTATTAACAAGAAAGAAACAGTCTTTGCTTCGGTCAATGAAAGAATGACGGCACAGCAAAAAACTTGAAAAAATGGGCCTGACCAACACTATAGGAAGAAGAACAAGAAACAACAGTCAAAAAAAATCTAGGAATAAAGAAACAGTCTGGATAGAAGATGGGCCGCGCTTGGTTGAAAGCCCAGCAAAGATAGCAGGCCGCGCCTGGTCGGCGCACGCATCCGCGCCGACCAGTCGGCAGTTAACAGCCCCCAGCGGCCTGCGACAGTACGGCAGGACCTGAGTCCATGGGCCTTGCGACCATTTGCTGCCTCTTCAGCGGCCGGAGGGAGACTGGACACAAGACATCGGCGTCACTACAAAACATGACGCGTACAGCTGCCTCAACGAAATCCGGTATACAAATCATAGTTTACCAAGATAAGAACCAAAAGACAATACAGGGACCAGGGACTAGACAAGATACTCGTATCAAAGACAGAAATCAATGCATATACCAAAACTATGAATGATGGAGCTGCAATTCGAGTTGCTGGCAAAGCAGCCTCCAAAATAACAATTAAGACATGGCTCGCCGAGGTAGCCTAGGGAGCTGGGTGTTCCCGAGGAAAGAACACAAAATTAAGAACCACCAAGCATGCACAACAGATGGGACATGAGAGATGCAACCGAAGGTCAAACAGGAACAAAGCAGCACCTGCTTTGATTCTTACAGCGGGCACTGCAGCGAAATGGAGCTACAGCCACAAGTACAAACCACGATTCAAACATTTTTTTTCTTTTGGACCCCATTGGAACATTTCACAAATTTGCTCTCATCAGCAAGAAGGGGTATTCAATCGGCTCCAAACTATAGAAGTGCTATTACATCTGAAACAACACTCGGTTGTCATGCCCCACTTGCATACAGGCGAGTCCACTCCTTCGCTGCAAGACCAAAGGCTGCCATATTAGGGCATTTGTAACACATAAACATGAAGCAGAATCCACCACTTCATAGATGTGTTTACTGCAACTACAGGTACCTGTCTCAACACATTATCTAAAAAAAAGGTACCTGTCTCAACAGCTTCAGCTTCATTGGATTTCCAGTGTTTTGCAATGTTCTCTGAGAGTGGATCATCTGGATTTGGGGCGCTCAGAAGTGCCTGAATGCTGAAAACCGAACACTGTCAGGGGGCAGCATGGTAGCACACTGATATGCTAGAACCATAGAGGTAGACACTTGAGAAAAATACATATGCAAGCCAAAAATTGGATAATGTACCATCAGAAGTATGTTGCCAGAGAAACGGTAAAATGAGCAGTTACCTCAGCAGAACTGTACGTATCTGAAGAGCGGGACTCCATTTGTCCTTAAGAATGTCGAGGCAGATCCTACCAAGCTGCAGCAAATTATGACAGATGAGGCACTACTTTCTTACAACCAAAAGAAAAAGGCAAACAGTACCATTTTCCTACCTTGTCAATGTTGGGATGGTAAATTTTGGTGAGAAATCTAACCTGTAACAGGAGCAACAAAGGTAAAATTACCATCAGCAACTATTACAGCAAAGTGACAGATCGAATAAATAGAACAGCTGAAAATGAAGTTGGCACTGATCCCCATATAGGTGAACAAAAGCATTCCTTATTGGTTACATGTTAACCGTTTCCGTGTGACTACTGGTACCAGTTAAATCAGAAGTACTATAGAACCACTCAAGGAAAATGTTTAAATTATGTGAAAAGAATAAAATACAAAAGAGCTAACAGAAGAACAAATCTATCTACCATATATGTAAGAAATACAAAAGGATTCAGATGTACTATAGAACCACTCAAGGAATGCCAGTGCTGATTTTCCAGCAAAAGCATGTTGACTACAATGCAAAAATTAGTGAATGCAGCTTTACACTGACCCTACCAGAAAAAGGAATGGATAAAAATGTAGACATGAATTAGAAGAAACAACACTGGCAAGTTGAAGGAAGCAAATTTCCATTACTAAACAACTGCATGCCGTGGTGGAGCTTGGTCAAACTTCCAGAGGTGGCTAAGCTTATAGAGGTGTGCTTTAATCCAGTACCTTTGTTTAGAAGTGTGGACGGTTAACTTAATAACTTTTGCTTTTTGCAAATTGTAAAACCAGGAGGAACCGTGTCCACATTTAGCCCTCAATCAGATCTGCCCCTGACTATGCAAGGTGATATTACTTATATGTTAGACAGGAAGAGACAGCTAGCCTATAACAAAATGGAAGGAAGCCTTGGGCCTGGGCTCTGTTAAGTAACATAACAGAAATATGTTCTGTTCTTGGTAGCACACTGAATTTAATCAAGAAGAATTAAATATATCAAAAGGTTGCACTCAGGCAATAAACCAATTCATATCAATGGAGATAAATGAATACTAAAGCATGTATTAACATAGAAAATATAAATGCTAATTAAAGATTTAGTGGACAAATTCATGATTGATCAATAAATTACTTTCGGGCAGCCATTGGATATTCCTCAGGCAAGAATAGTTCAAGCTTGAAAACTCCACCTGTTCAACAAATAAACAGAAGAAACTATATCAAGCAACCAGGTACGAATGAATAAACAAAAGAAGGTTACATGAAATCATTATATGGGAACTTGTTAGTATTTGCATCCCTACTAATTATCTACACACCTCTTATTTCACCTACACTGTACTGAACACAATAGATGGTGAACAATCCTTTGCTTTATAAGAATATCGGTAATTGAATGATCGCTAGATTTAACAGGATTGGCATCATGGGCAGATTAGTCAATATAGGCCACCAGCATGAACCTAACAAGAGCCAAAACTCTTACCACTAATCATATGGCAAATAATTGCAGGTATTGAAGTGAGTAGGTACTTCTGGCGGAGATAATTTTAAGATACCCGAAAGCACACTGATAAAACTAGGTCCACTAGATGTCTAGACTCTAGAGTCTTGAACTGGCACTTGGCACAGATGAATGTATACGAAGGCGATAGGTGACCGTTTAAGTGCCATATCCATACTGATGAACCACTTGTACTCTGCTACTAGACTATATTGGTAGTCCATCGACACTAATCCACTATTGATTGGTGAATTCTCCAGAAACAAGGTGGCATATGACTATAATTTTATGGTTAAGAGAAGACACTAACAAGTAACTAACAACAATGGTCGTCTACAAAACACACCAAACATTAAAGCATTAGAAGCACACAGATTATCCATACAAAAATACGCGAAGTGAAGCCAGTCATAGATGAGGAACACCTTCATAGGGTGACTGCGCGGGTCCAAGGATCATGACATTGAAGTACCGCATGTTCTCCTCCGACGGCGACGCGCTAATCCCTGGCGCTGCACGCGTGAGAAGAAGAAAGCGGAATCAAACAACATGCTAGAGAACCGAGACCAGCAGCGCAGCAGCAGCAGCAGCCAGCAGACTCCGAATTGCACCAAAATTCCGAGAGAACCCGCACGAAATTAATCAGGCACCTGGTTCGCTAAGGAGCCGCTGCGTCTCCTGCACAGATCCAAATCCGAAACAGATTAATTAATCATCAGCAGAGATTAGCAGAGATAGTATCCGATTCCTTGGAGCAGAAGAGGAACGCGATAGATCTGGCGAGAGCGGGGAAGGGCGACCAGATCGCGAGACGGACCTTGATGATTCGGCGCGGGAGGTTGCTGTTGGCCATGGAACCGGACTGGATTGCTGAGGGCTGACCGCTGAGGGCGGCGGGGATTGCCTCAAGCTTCGCGCGGCGCTGCGGCGCTGGGGAGGCTGTCCGACGAGACGAGACGAGACGAGAGGTCAAAGCAGCCGTCAATCGGTGGGCGTGTGGGTCGGGGAGGTCGAATGGGCCGGCCGCTGAGCATGGATGGACGCCTATAAATAAATAATAAAGGGTTTAACTGGGATAAGTTTTGAGAAATGCCATTATAGTTCACCTATATAATATTTTATTTACATCCTGTGGTTCACATAAAATGGAACACTCTACAATACTCAAGCACCAATTGGTACAAAACGTGAGTGAAAATTACCCCATCAAACTCAAGTACGAACCTTGATGTCTTGGTGTGAAAATTACCTATTTTTGGAAACTAAACTGGATAAAATATGTGAAATCGTCAGTTGTAGTTGCTTCTGCTTCTTAAAATTTAAATATAAAATTGCATGGCAAACCTTTTCATTACTACTTTGCAAAAAAAAAAAGTGATTTATATTATTATTAGTACTTCCTCCGTTTCAAATTATAAGTTGATTGACTTTTTAGTTTATCCATTTTGTTAGGTATCTAGACATATTATTATAGTAGATACATAGTAAAATGGATGTAAAAAAAAATCACAGCGGCTTATAATTTGGTACGTGAGTGTATGTTGGTAACTGGTGAGGTCTTTACTCTTAGTGCACAACTCTTTTTATTCTCCGCAATGCGCGCGTCATCGAATATAATGACTGATTGTTTTTTATACAGATGTTTCATTAGAGAAAGGCTATATAAAAGTTCATGAATCATGGATGACTGTTTTTTTTTTATATCGATGAATGCGTGTTTCATGAGTCTAGTTGTTTGGATTTGCTTCTGAAGCCCCAGCCCCAGCCCCAGCCTTTGCTTCTTTAAGCACTAAGCACTGGTCTGTCAAAGATTCCTACGTAGAAACTAGTTTGGCACCATTCTGTGGGACTAGTATTACAGTTCAAACTTGAATCATTCTGTTCTATATTCAGATGATATTCCAATTGGGAATTATTCTGCTTGATTCGCTGCGCATGGCTTTCCCCTTTAGTCTCAGCCACACTAGCCGTAATGGATGGTGCTGTCGCCTGCAGATGTAAATCAGTTTTATGAGCTCTGTTTCAAATGACCTTAACAAACTGAAATGTACTGGGTGCATAGCCACTCGCAGCAGCAGTATCCCCACCATGATTCCGGTCTTGTAGCGCCTTTTTTTCTGCCTTCTGGTTTCCCAGAACAGTGAGATGGAGATGAGAAGGAACCAGGCAAATTTAGTTGTAGTTGTTGTCCCTTGACTAGTTCATGGAAATGGGCGTTACCGGTACAAATTGTCAACTCCCAGCTAACAAGCAATGAAGCATTCAAACAGTTGTTGCATTTACTCGCGTAAACTGTGCCGTACCACTTCGTACGAGATGAGTATGTTTAACTTTCACAACATAATGCAGTTTACATGCACTGATGCAAACAACGCAGTAGGCAGATTCAAAACAAAAGATGGGGCGAGGCAAGACCGCAAGAACCAATCGTACTGAAGTGCCTTCCCAAGTCAAGACTCAAGAGACCGAGATAGATCAACTCCCTATTCTACAAACCAAACATTAAACCGAGGAACGTGAAAAAGACATCGCACCACATTCATCAAACCGAACTCCTACAATCGCAACTACCTCGGAATTGTATGTTTCCAGACAAGACTAAGGAATGATTCCAAGACCATTTTCCTTACCATATTTTTTTCCAGGTCAGACATCAAGTTAACAGCCATGCCACAAAGCTTTACACTACAAACTTCTAGTCTTCAATTAATCATGTACCACTAGATTACAAACTGCCATGAACCTAAGAACAGGTCTGTCTCAACAAAGGGTAGTAGTGTTTACTACCAAGCGGTCCTTTCACTGGACAGAATGCCATCGCATGAGATTGACACTGATGATCTGCAAAGGAGTAGTAAACAACCAATCAACATATTATTTATGAGAGCAGTAGAGATAAAATTGTATCTTCAAAGATTACTTGTTTCAACAATACAAAAAATAACAAGTCAACAGCACTTGTTTTTCTTTAAAATATACATGAGAACATATAGCTACTTAACAGGAGAGTTTCACATTAGTTTGAAAGAACAAACAATAAATCATTGTTTTTCTGAGCATTATTAGTTTGGAAGGACTATTTGCCTCTACCTCCTCTATTTGGTTTGGGATATCATTCTTATTCTCAATTATGACCCAAAAGTGAGACCATCAATATCACAATACTTCACCTGTGGCTTCTAATAGAAGGTGATGTATTCTGTTGAAAAAAATGATCTGGGGACACAAGTTATATAGATGCTATTTTAGAATGACACAGAATGTAAATGTAACTCCAGAAAAAAAAAAATCATGTTAAGAAATAAGACCTAATCCATCTGGATGGCACATTACAGTTAGGAAGGAGGATCACTCAATCATTGAGCCTATTTTATTACGTATGTACGACAAAATAGATAAAAGGATTTTTGAATCATATCTTTCAAACTACCAGTGTTGAAAATTCATGCCTTAGTGGCTTTGTGCTTATAGACTTGTAAACACAGAAGGTGGTTTCACCAGACAAGCTTATTTCTTGGTGGTTGTACAAGCATCTTAGAACAAAACAGGTTGCTCCTCAAATATACTTTAGGGGCTGTTTGGTTTTCATAAGTCAGGTGACTTATTAAGTCAAAAAAAGTGAAATAAGTGACTTATTTTGCCAAACAGTCATGACTTATTAAGTCATGGGACTTATAAGTTAAGTTGGTACACCCCTACTTAAAACTTATTAAGTCATGGGACTTATAAGTTATAAGTGACTTATTTTACCAAACATGCATGACTTAATAAGTCACTCATTTTTAGTCACCTGACTTAATAAGTTCTATGACTTATGAAAACCAAACAGCCCTTTAATATATGTAAAGCTACTTTCAGCACTTCATGCCAGGAGTAAAGCATAGAATCAATCTAGACCCTCAAACCCAGTCTAGGATTCAAAATCTCAGTAGCAGGTTATCGGGTATTTTCCAGTACATGTTAGATTGTCTTGATTTAGCTAACTTGAACGCTTCATAGTTATATGTTCTCAGAAGCTTGAAGTTTCAAACAATTTCAAAGAACAATAACACAATGTCTAATTTCTCCCGGAGAGTTAAGGTCTGGAATTGGTTACAAGATCAACTAACAAACGCCGAGCACCTCTATAAACAAACATCTTACATGACGAACATTAGTTCATCCTGTGGGGTTCCATATTTTCACCGGAGTTCAGAGAGTCACACATAAAAATCATAAATATACGGCAGCAAAATCAAACAGATCCAAAGTACTTTTTTAAAAAAATCTTAACAGATCACCAGCTTAACTTCCCATCGGAAGTATATAGGTGTTTATTATAAACAAAAGCCATTTAAAATCTACATTTATATAATAACCCAAAGTAACAAGTGTCATATGCACATTAAGAATGAGTGTTAAATACTTTTAAAAAAAATTAAAAGCCTCAAGCTGGTTTGTGTCTATATTATAGAATACTTGTCAGCCTCACTCAGTTAGGATCACCTACATACATTATAAACAACTGTCTCATTCTTCTGAGCACGCCGTTTTTTTTATATCAACAGTTTCAAACACAAACACGTAAGTGCTAGTGCTTTCCTAACTATAATAAGCTAGCAAAATGTCAAAAATACTATGATATAGAATTACTTTGGTCACCACAAATACAATTATAATTACTCTGCCCACTGAAAATATTGGTTCCATTGTAACTCAACAAATCTAAATTATTGTACGCATACCATGGGACAAGTTTGAAAAGGTTATCAGCGTGCATCGTACGAAATAGAACACACCCTACCTACAGTGATATACTAGCATACATGCAGATACCTGAGATACCAACCCTACCTACAGTGATATACTAGCATACATGCAGATACCTGAGATACCAAACACCAATTATAGCACTAACAGTAACTAGAGACGAAATCATACAAGATTCTCAAGCACAAGCTACAGGCATCAATAACTGAAAAAAATATATCAGACTCTACATATTAATCCATTCTTAAGATCATAAGTTTAATCATTCAAAAAAATAACTCTAATAACACATAACAGCCTTGTCATAACTGAAACATGAGCATTATCCACGGTAAAATTACAATGTCTTAACATAGCCATTGAACAAACGAAAGGAACAGTAGCCTAGGGCAGTGCTAATCTAAAATTCAGACTTTACCTAAACTCTTCCTCAGTATCAGAGGAAGGTGGAGGTGGAGACGAAAGGCAGCGCAGCAACGGTGGCAACCAACTCCATCGCACCAGCACCATCAGCAGCACCTCCTGTAGTCTTCTTTGTACGCTTTGCTCTAGCCAGCTTCACATGGGCGTCCACGAAATTCTCCATGCGTTTCACCTCCAATTGCTTCAGGAATTCAATTCGCTGCCGCTCCATCTCAATGGCATGCTTTTGCTTAGCACTCTCCACACGCTCATACATCTCTGCAAAAGCTTCGATCGCCCTTGCTAGCTCCCTGAAACCTTTTTCAGCACTGCTGCCAGCCTCATCTCTGCTGCGCTTCTTGTCACTGCCAGAGAGCGACGACAGCGAGCGCGAAGGCGACCGGGGCGAATTGTTGTGATTGCTGTTGCCGCCGGCATCATCGGAGTCCTCTGAATCAGACACAGCAGCCGCCGCAGCCGCTGCAGCCTTCTGGATGAGGGCAGCAGCAGGGAGCGGGGACCCACGGCGGTAACTGGGTAGAGGCAAAGCCATAGGCGGCGGCGGGGAGGATGATGACGGCGAAGGCGACGGGGCCTCCGCACGGCTGGTGGATGCAAGGGCAACGCGAATTGAGGAGCCGGCGACGGCAAGGCCCTCTTGGAGCCCGAGGCGCTGAGGGTGGGGCCGACGAGGCGGTCGAGCTCGGGGAAGAAGGACCAGCCGGACGGCGCGTTGCGGGCGAGCTCGGCCTTGTACTTCTTCTTGAGGGTATCGACGCGGTTCTTGCACTGCACGTCGGTGCGCGGCGGGCGGCGGCGCGCGGAGGCTCCCCGGCGCGTGTTGACGGCGTCGGCCACCTCCTGCCACTGCTTCTGGCGCAGGTTGCCGCGGTTGAGCTCGACGTAGCGGCTGCCCCAGGCGGCGACGAGCGCCGCCGTCTCGCCGTCGCTCCAGCAATCCTCCCTGTAGGGCAGGTTGGGATTGGGCGGCGGCAGCTTGTCCCCTCCTCCTCCCCCGCCGCGCATCGACGCCGCCGCAGCCGCCGCGGCCATCGCCATCTCCCTGACCTCCATCTCGGTCACCGGCGGCCGGAATCAGATCTCGCGCCGAACCCTAGCCCGAGAAGGCGACGAGCACGGAAGTCGTGGTGCTGGCGTGAATTGGGGGTGCGGGCGGTGAGGCGGGGGCGGGTGGAATAAAAAGGACACGGCGAGGGGAGAGGGGGGGGTGGGGCGCCGGCCGAGGACGGCACGCGCGTCGCACGTGACGACGCGGTGGGGCGACCTGGCCTGACCGGCGGGGGCAGGGCATCGTGGTGACCCGATCGGAGACGTGCCGCCGTTTGATGCGTTTGACCGGGTAACCGGCGAAAGCGAGGCCGGTCGGTTTTGGGTTCGGAGTCGGAGAGAGAGAGAGGGAGAGGTGGGTGGGGATAAAGACGCGAGGCGAGGGAGAGCGAGCGCGGCCAGCCGGCCTGCCTGCAGCAGCGTCGTAGCGCAGGCGAGGCGACAGCCCACCGGGGTCCGGAGACCGGACGGCACACGGTGGCGGCAGGAAATTACTGGCGTGCCCCCGCGGGGATGGCGGGCGGCAGGGGCAGGGCGGGGAATTCGCGCGGCCTCGGGGCACGGGCGCGGGTGTGTCAGGTGGGGGCGTGGGATCGCGGGTGACTGCTGAGGCGGTCGCCGTTGGTCGGCTTGCGTTCAGGCGCCGAAAGAGGAGGAGGCGAGGAGAGAGGTGGGCGGGCGAGGAGGGGGGAGGTGAGGAGAGGAGCGGAGAGAGAAGACAACCACTCCTCGGCTCGGCGCGCTTGCGGTGCGGGGTGGGTGACGGGGTCTGCTGGGGCCGTGTGTGTGCGGGGAGGCGGGCAATTAGACTGTCCGCAGTCATGCTTCTCCATTTACCTACTCTATACATCCCGGTCATCAAGATTCCTTACTTTACAGCACTTTCTCCCGCACTCGTCCTCCTTTATATCTCTACTCTATATCAAATACCATCAATAGGACCTACTTATGATTTTTTCTAAATATATCCATGTGAGATCTAGTTTTGAAGAATTTGTTGAAACGAATTCAACGGTGAAATCAGAATTTAATTTAGTTTTTTGGTTTTCAAGTTATAACATTTTTTAGGTAAGAGAAATTGTGAGGCCCGCTGCTGCCGCATGTTTTCTCTCCCACTCCGGCCTTTCGCGCGCATGCTGCCAACCATACCGGAATTGTCGTACACGCGCCACAGATACAGGCTGCGAGGCTGTCGGGCGACTTAGCGAAGGCCATGCAGTAACCCGCTGCAGCCTTTTTCCTTCTGTAAACACCGACGTGGACGGTAGCGTGGGTTTTAGAGCGCACCGGTGCAGGCAGTCTTATTGTCGTCTCTGTTGGTGGTGGCGACTGGCTGGCGTGGCGACGTTGCCCGGCAAAGAGGACGGCACGGCGCGGCGCGGTGCGGCAGATTGCGGGCGCTTGCCGCAGCGCACCCGGCTGGACGTGGGGTCTGCCGCGGTGCTAATCACTCATCGGCGCATCGTCTTCATCCGTCCGTTGCAGATTCAAATATCTCTGCATCGTTTTCACATCTCTATGAGACGTGCAGCCGTCAAAACTTACTTCTCGGCCTGGGTTTAACCGTTTAAGTGGATAATGGTCATCTAGATTGAACATATAAATCGAAGCGCCCACATGCTTTTTCTCGTGCCGATGCGCGAAGCATGTGGGCGTGAACGCGCAACCCATCACATGTTTGAATTTGTGAATTAATCATATCCATGGACTCGAGACCCTATATATATAGTTCGACAAAGGGAACCCGATTGTCGATGGACAAAGGGATCTAGTTCTGCGATGGTTATACAAAGGGGGTTAAGATGCGACAGTCGCAACATGACGATAGAGGCGGTTGAGATAGACGGTAGGGCGAGACAGCTAGAGCGCAACCCATCGAGGCGGTGGAGACGGCAGATGAGTGAGGCTAACGATGGGGTGACGCTAAGCGAGTGGTCTTTGGTGTCCCCAGTGATTTGGGGGAGGGCAGGGTCAACGGTGATACCTCGAGGTGGTGCGAGCCACTGTTCACTGGCAAATATGGAGTACATAAGGAGTGCTAGCGGAGTACTCATCGATGCGCATGTGAGGCGTTGAGGTCGGGCAAGGGCGATTGTAGAACCAAGAGAGCTAGGGCTTAATGTTGCGAGGATGCGAAATAGAGGAAGACGGGCTGCACACTTGCCGAATAGATTGTGTGATCAGTCGTATTTTAATTGTGTCCTTAGCTATTTTGTTTGGAGATGATGTATTTGTTTAACATGGGTTTGTTCTAGACGGGGACTGTTTACACATGTGTCTTGTCGGGAATTGATACTTAATGTGTGCTAATAAGGAGGTTAAACCTATCTAAACACCTGTTTTGCTTGTGTGGAACTGTGGATCACATGTGTGTAAAGTCTTAACGGTCGTTGCTTGCCACGCCGAGAGACTACAACCAGCACCTCCCCGCACGTCACAGACTCACACGGTCACGCAGGTGGCAAGTCTCTTCACCTGCAGGCTGCAGCTGGCTTTCACCTCACCGCCGCCGTCTTTCCGCCGTCTCTTTTGAGTCTTCTTCGCTGCGGGGTTGCGGTGGCTTTCACCTCACCGCCGCCGTCGGGGGTGAAGCCACGTTAACGACCATGGGTGCTTAGACACTCACAAAAATTCAAAAAATCATTAGTAGGAATAGATTTTCACCATTGTTTTAGTTTATTTTGCTCTGGCTTCGTCCCTGGCCGTCGTCCTCTGCTGCTGTCTCTTAGTCTTGACGATGAATCAGGAAAGGACCTCCCTCATGGTTGGCCAGTTCGAAGTCCATAACACCGCCGAGAATGCGTAGACGCGACCGCCGGAAATCGTCGTACCTACTCGCTCGGAGTCGATAACAAGGACCGACCGGGCACCACAGCTTGGCAGCAACGAAAAGTACACGTACCAGCCGCTCGACACCGGTGGCCGCCCCCGCCCGCGGCTCGTTCGTGATGAAGGCCGGCCACGCCCACGCGCGTCTCCGTTCGGCGTACGACGTGGCCAGCGCGCGCCTCTCCCGAGGTAGGTAGCCTCCACGCCCAGTAGCACCCAGTAGCACAGCCCCTCCCTAGAGTAGACCACCACGCGCTGCCGGCTACTCGGCTCGTGCCGTGCGACCGGCCGGCGGGCAGAGAAAACGGAGCCATTCGGGTTGGGGTTCCGGCGGCAACATTGAATTGGGACGGGCTCCTGCAGTCCAGCTCCTCTCACGCACCACGCCGCAGTCCGCGCAGCCCCGCCTGGCTGTCACGCACTGGCGCGGACGGCACGGCACGGCACCGAACCGCAGCGCACGCGCCGAGCGAGGCCCGTGGCGGGCGCGGCGTGGACTTGGGAACCACCGGCGCCGGCCGGCGGGTGGGGACCGGGGACCCTCCCGGGCCGCGTCCGTCCGTCCGTCCGTCCTGGCCAGCGCCCAGCGCCGCGAGTAACGCTCGGTTGCTTGTACCCCACGTCCCCACCACCCACCCATCAATTCCCGGCCGGCCGGCCGGCCCGGTACCAACACCAACACGTCGCCCGCCCGTCGGTTTGCCTTTGCCTTTACCTCTCCCCGTTTTCCGGCTGGCTGGCCGGCTAGCAGCTGTACGCGTCTCCGTAGTCCGTATTAGCCGCCGCGCCGGACTCTGCTCCAAGTTGCCACGGATCGGCCTGTACCTGGATCCGGCTGTCTTCGTTGAATCGCGCGATTATTACCAAGTTCGTACCACTACATACACACTCCTCCTCTCTGCGGCTGCGGCGCCGGATACAAGAGAGAGAAGTCTCCCTCTCGAGCCTAGGTAGGAGCCAGCAGTCAGATCTCAGACGCCGCACCGGGAACGCATCATGATTATTCGTATCGCACGCCGTCGCAAACGAGGACTCTGTCTCCGTCTCCGTCTCCATCTCAACGGCGCTCGCGTTGATCCGGCCGGCGGATCGTGACGTGGCCCAACCAATCTCCGCCGTCTTGCGTGCATGAGTGCATCTGTGCTCGGGAGCCGGCCGGATCTGACCGACGCCGTGTCACGTACTCAGTCACATGGTGATGACAGGAGAGACTTGTCCATCGCCGATTGTTGGTTTGAGTCCTCACACACACCGGCCGGACAGCAACGCGAGGGCGACGGAGGGACGGGCACACGACGCTGCCTGCCCGCTGGTAACGCTCCGGTTGGGCCGGTGGGCAGGGCGTTCACGCCACATGCATGCGTTGCACCGTTCTCAGGAGATAGACAGCAGCACGGTTCCTGCGCGGAACGGCGGAAGCGTTTTTTCCAGCTTCACTGAAAACCTGCTGCTACAGACCGGGCAGCGGGATACCTTACCTAGGGCGGACGGCCGGTGGAAACCGTGGAGCACGCCCTACGTCCGTAGGAGGCAGCACAGCAAGGCTGTGTTGTAGCACTGCCGTAGGAGCCTCTCATCTCATGCACGGCTCCCAGGTTTTCAGGTCCTTTTTGCAATGCAATCGGGTCGGCCGTCGGGTTTCGGCCAGGCTGGACTCTGAAAACAAAGCTCGGGGTTCAAAAACTGGCAAACTCTGGTGCCTGTGCCTTGCCATTGAATCGTCAGTGGTCACCGGCCAAGCAGTGACGCTGACGCAGCCCTGCCCTGCCTTGCCCCTTGGCCCTGTAACCACGGGAAAATGTTTGTTCGGCCGTGAAAAACCAGAAATGCAGGTTTGCGTCGGTTTTCTTTTCACGAGGAGAGGCGGGCGGAGGACTAGCCGAGAATTCGGTGCCTCCATAGAACCGCCATCCATACGCAACGGTGTGCCGTGCCCGCGGATCAGACGACGACGAGCACGGCAGATCAGGCCGTGGCCGTGTTGGGTGGGGAACGCAGGAAGGCATGCATTGCAAACTGAAACTGTTAATATCTTCAGTAGAATCTGTGTGACTGTGTGCACACAAGTTCCATCAGATTTCCAACTCTGAAGCTTAAAATCACTCTCACAAGTCTGAAGAGAAAAGGCAGGACCCTGGTCTGACGTAACTGGTGGCCAGGGTTCCGGTCCAAGTCGCCAGGGCTGACTCTGACCCCAACATTTGACTGAAGCGAGCTCAGTCGTGAAATCTTTGACTGAAGCAATTATTGGGCGGGCAGTCAAAAATCAAGCACGTCCAGGCACGTATATAAGGACACTGCAAGCGTCGTTGGTCGTTACGCTTACCCCAGTCACTCATGCCTCGGTGAGCTGCTTTGAAGACTGCAGGTTATAGGAGTACTGTAGGAGCAGAGCAGCTAAGTTTGCAGAGATGCTTGGGAGGAGGAGAGGAGGTTCGTCACCCAAGCCGCAGGAACCCAGCAACGCAGGAATGGCCGTCGCTGCTGACACCGGCCAGGGGGCGGCGACCGGCGTCTTGCAGTTCGTCACGCAGCTCGGTAGGCTTAACTGAAACTCCTGCTTCAATTCCTTGGCCTAATGTTCAGGAGAAACCGACTGATCCTTTTGCGTTTCGCCTTTGCAGATGAGTCTGCTACGAAGAGGTTGCAACGCATGAGTCAGAGGCTGAGGCTGCTTGAGCAGCAGATGGAAACGCTGGAGACCGACGTTACCAAGGCCAGCAGGGATTCGTACGAGTAGCTAGTAATCTTAGCGAGCTGCAGCCGAATAGCTTGTTGCCTCCAGCAACTCTGTGGGCGAATTCAGATGGCCAGTCCATCAACCTGTGTAATTTCTCGAGCTATAATTTTAGAAGCTTCGTGGATAAATTTGGTGTCGACATTCGACAAATAATTGCCTATATTTGCAAAGTACACCCAACACAAAATCAAATTGCATAGTAAAGGTTACAGGATGGTGGTTCTCAAAGAAAAAGGAAAAGCATTAGCTCCTCAACTAAATTCCCAGCACAAGTTACGTCTATCTTCTGTCCCAGAAACAACCCTGCAAAGCGAATATATGCGATTCTTTTACATAGCAGAAACCATTCCTAGACCCAAACCGGAAGAAAAGATAGCCTCTCAACTGCAAAAGTGGGTTTTCAAGGCCTTGTATCATATTGATGTAATGCTTTTATTTCAATAAAAACTTCCTTTATTAAAAGAAAAAAGCTGTCATTCTGCGATATGAAGAACTTCCAAACAGCATTGTCACTCACAAGCTAGCTTTGTCCCAAAGCTGCTAAGGCAGATGGCGAACGCCTGAAATGCTGAGAGCGGCTGGCAATAATCCATGGTGAAGATGTCATCACCAACCTTACCGAACTGCAGGAGAACAGTTTCCGCATCATCGATGCTATCGGGATGGCTTGGGTAGGTTGTAGCCACCAGTTGGAAATTCTTGACTGATGCAACTGTCACCCGTCCATGGAAGTTCAAGCACCAGCATTGCAAGTGCTCATGCCACCGTGGAGCGTTGTTTCTAAGCACAGTGCTACCCGTTTGCCTCAAAGACTTCACCTTGAGGGAGTTCTCCCAGGTCTCCTGAACAGAAGGGCACTCAATGGTGCAAAGCAACCTCCTAGGCCCTCTGGATTTAAGCAGGTTGTATTTGTAGGAAACCTGCCCAACATCAAAGTTTCCCAACGATACTTGGGGGGCTGATTCGCCTACTTCCAAAGCGCCGAATAGATCGAGTGCTTGACGCCTTTTGCGCCATCATAGGGTGGTTGACTGTCATATATTTTGAAGTTCGTTCGCCAAAAATCAGACCTACAATGGGTGCAGCAGAAGTATAGTCAGGCCCAGAATCAAAATTGTCTGCACCAAGAAATCAAATGGAGAGTAGAGTAAATACTGCAAGATATAATAAACACATCCTTTTTGTCCCTGATAGAATGATACACAGCTCTCCGACACGGTCTAGAACAAAAGAAAGAGCCGCTTGCTTATAATTCCTAGAGACTGTTGGCATGAAGAGTTCCAACCCACAAGACCAATGAAAAAAAAAAAATCCTCCTTTGTTATTAAGGAATTAATATATAACATATAACATGGATAATGTAACACTGCCGAGCAGTGGCGTTTCAGATTTCAAAAGAAGCACATTGCGAAAAAATGGTGTCAATTATTTGAAACGGCGATCCACAAGTAAGCTAGGATCTAGACACTTTGTAAAGTTGGTGATCTCCAGATCACGAATTGTAGCAAACGTAACCAGGTACTTATTTGTCTGCTTCACCAAAACATAATTAAAGGACATCCATTTCATGTTCTCCTTAATTTCCCGTAAGGCCTACATAGAAGACCTGTTTTGAAGAATCACAGAAACACAGTAGCCCGAGAATAAAAACACAAAATAACTACCATCAGGTATTATCAATTGTCACTTCTTTAAACTCAGATGAAGTTTAAAGTTCAGCCCCTGTCTGCTAGAAAAGAAGGGCTTGCAAGATTCACTAGAAGGTATAAGCAAACTATGAGTTGCAAGAAAATACCTCAATTTCCCCACATATGCCTTGTTTCCTTGTGAAATATCATCACCATCAAGGGAGATAATATACTCTATATGAGCACCCCTCCTAATCCTTTTAGCAGCCATGAGAAACTTTCCTTTGTCCGTGGAAGCCATCAGATCTTTAAAAAGTACACAACCAGAAAAAAAAAAAAACTTGTCATAAAAAAAAGGCTTATTGGTGAATCAACAAGGAAAGAACGGTCATGGGGCTTTGGAAACTAAGATGCACAATTTGCATGCAGGGTACCCCTTGGCTAGGTGTGAAAAACTTGTTGATGGGGATAACTGTGATGATTCAAGCCTGGGGGATTTTGTGTCCTCAAGCATCAAAGCAAGAGTTCTCAAGAAAAGTGAACAAGCTGAAGAATATTGCCACAAGACCCCCGAGGATCTCTGGATGAGACAAATAACTGATGTGTGGGACGTTTACATGTTCAAGTGAAGAGGAAGCTGTCAGAGACTCCGCTCCTGTCGAGATGAAAGACTATGGAAGATCCTGATTCGCGTTGGAGAACAAGTACCTAACCTGATTAAAGGAGTTTGCTAGCTGTTATAAGCTTGATACTTTGTCGTTGGTGCTTTGCTGGCCTGTGCGCTTAAGCGCCTGTTATTCTTTTTGGATTTCATAGACGGTGCCAACCACCCCAGAACTGTAAAACCTGAATGTTTTGTTTGTCTTTGGTAATGCTAAAGGCAGCGGCAATGCTGCCCTAGAACTCTAAATAAAAAAAGAAAGAACGGTCAATGTAAACCAACATGAATAATGTTAAGCAAGCATGTGTTTGGTACATTATTCTAGTGATCCATGTGAACTTCTGCCACTAACTTATCCCCACAATCCTCTTGTGTTCTATCAGATATCATGTCCAAGGTGCGTAAATCTTTTCTCTGACTCTATCAGCTGTTGCTAAAAAAGAAATACTTTAACATGCACTATCTTGTTGTTACACTGAAATAAAATACACAAGTAAAAATAACAAGTTGGTCTCCTTGTGGATATTCAGTTCTGAATTGTGCACAGAAGCAGTTCAGAGTTCAGGCACAAGTGCACAACATTTAGTAATGAAAAGCTTTGAACACATACATTACAGATCTTAGAACAACTGAAGCAAATAGCAGAGCACAAGAAACATTCAGTAAACTAGGTTTATGATTACTCGTACTGCATGCCAAAGTGTTTTTAAGACTAAATTTCTCCACTAAGACGAAAAAGAATAAGTGAACAACAGAATAAACTTACTGTTTGTCAATCCAAGGTAGAGATAAAACATAGAATTCTTCTTGTTTCGCTTGATGAAGCATTGGATTGGAAAGTCTTTTGGCCCTGGCTGTTTAAATCAAAAGAAAATGGAGCGAAAAAGGATTAGTTAGAGCTGCCAAAAGAACTAGACTTGATACACGAATCCACTGTTTTAAACCCTTATATTACAAAAACAGCAAAGCTAAATTTCTGCTAAGCTGCTGAAACCCAGAGACTGATGTTAAATCTTTCAGCATATTTCAAACAAGATTGTGAACTCAAACCTATATAGTTATATCTAAACTATTGCAATATTTGGAATATTAGAACATATATACAGGAATGATGTACTTACTGTAAGTAAAACATTTGGTACTGATTTTTTCCACCACGGACGAACCAAATTTCATCATTACTCAAAGTAAAGAAATGTAAGTAAAACATTTGGTACTCATGCAATGCAAATGAATCAGATTGTCCCTGCATTAGGCGATATCCTAATCAATCTGGGGATTCCCCAAATCCTATGTTGAATGGCATCTCTACAGCTCTATCTAGTGCAGCAGCGCCCTAGAAACCCAGACCCAGGCAATGGACTCCTCGCGGATGAACGGAACCCAACTTCCGAGAGTGTTCCTCACCTGCTTCAGCGAGGCCAGGAAGGTGATCTTCCCGGACTCGGGCAGCGGGCGGACGACCGTGGCGGTGACATCACGCCATCGCCTGCAGACGCAGGCGCACGACACCACGTCCTTCCGCGCCGGCCACCGCTCCCCCGCCTGACGCCTCGACGCGCCGCAGCACCTCGGCCAGCAGCTCCGGCAGCAGGCGCGCCCACCCTGTCCTCCTCCTCCACCACCGCCCCTTCCTGCCTCGACCCCTCCTCCCAGTCCCGGGGCACAAGCGGAGCCGCCATTTCCCGCGCTACGGCTGTCCCTGTCCTCTCGCCGGTAGTGTGGCAGGCACAGCACCGCGCCGTGCGGTGCGGGGACTGCTAGCCCGTGCGCCGCTCGAACGGGGAGACGACGGAATAAATGGAGTCGTCGCGCGCTTGCCGCGGGAAAGCGGATCCAGTGCACGATTTCCGCTCCGCTTCTAGAAGATCTGCTACCGTCCATTTGGATTTCGCGTGTGGTGGTGGCCCTGGTGGGTGAGGTGGGTACGAGCGCACTCCGTTCCTGTCCTCACCCACGCTGGAGGCTGGGCCGAGCGGGAGCGCCGGCCGCGTTTTACTTGGTCGTCACCGGTGACCGGAGGAGACTCGATGAGGTCCACGCCTCCACCGGGTTCGGCCGCTGGATATGATTATGATTCATACCAGAGGTGGACAGCAGCGATTGGCAGGCGGGCGTCGTGTCTGGAAACGTTCAGATGTGTACGCAAGCAACAAGTTTTATCAGTGTGGTGAGAGCGCGTGTGAGAACCACCGCCTGCTGGTAATGGATCGAGACATTTTTCTTTTTTTATAATCCAACTTATCCCTTTCTATTATTATTAATTTAAAATTATATATTTTTACGGTTCAATAATAATCGATCTGATCCTTAAAATTTACTAGGCTAAATTAGAGGGTCTTCACCACTCACAACCATGGCACCACACAAAGAAACTTTGCACGCCACCGTCTCGAGATTTGCTTCCTTCAGAATGCACTGCACAACTTAAAAACAAAGCATGGGACCATGTTTTTTTTACCTCCGCAAAGGATTGCGCATCTTTTGTATTAAATAAAGAAAAAGTGTAGGTTACAACGACACGCCATAAACTGTACAACCAGTTTAGTCCACCCAGAAAAAGATCAATACACTATTAGGTCGGGCCTCAATAGGGTTTTCATGTCACGCTTTCCAACAACATTCCGGAATTTGGAACAAGACAGAAGAGTTTCATCCCCATAAAACTCTCTCTACTCCCATAAAACTCTTATCATCTCTTTTATCATTAATACAGTGCCACATCAGCCTAATTAATACTCATAAAACTCTTATGAAACTCCATTAACACTGTTCTTACTAGCTAATGTGGCTCTCTCAATGAGATAGTTTCATTTCACCGTTTCATAGGCTTATTGTAGCATTTAATTTTTGTGTTCTCACTGCGATCAAATATGCTTGATGAACTTGTAGTCGTTTGTTGTGTTCGATCAAACTTATCACGTATATGACTGCATACTAGAGATCAAACTAAACACATATACGTACGGCTGCGTGCCAAATAAACATGGTCAAATTCATTTACGCAACAGGACTACCATGCATGACGAGGACAACGACGATGTCCTCTGTGCACCTCATTCTGTGGGCTCTGTTTGGGCTTTGGACTGGGGCCATGAAATCCCTGGTTCCTCCCACAGTCCCATTACATCTATCCCCTTTTGATTTTTCTGGAAGAATCAGATTTGCACCTGCACCTTCATGAGTCCGTGACCGTTCTAGAATCGGATGGGATGGTTGGCCGTGTGGGCATGTTTCCCGGCCACATCCTAGAAATGGGCTGATGCTTTACCTGCAGCAGGTTGCTATTTTCACGAACAAATCGTCCCAACCATGTGATCGAATCACAGTTCACACATAGCTTCTGGAGCCTTCGTGGTTGGAAACAGACAAATATCCTTTTTTTTTTCCCAAAGCGGGGGTTTTTTTTTTTTTAAGGAACATGTATTAATCTTGGTGCATTACAATCGACCCTTTTACAAATAGAAATTCCAAGAAAAGGAAAATTACAACGGCACAAAACAGGTTCATCTTCCTCGCTTTCAGAGATCCGTTCGTCACCGCCGTTGAAGCCGCCCAATCGCCGTGGGGCACTGTGAGCCAAACTCCACAAGGTGGAGGCCAGAGGAGGACTTACTTCTAGGCGACCTCCAATAAACCGCCCCATCGCCAACTCCCGTGACTCATGACGATCCTTCGATTCCTGGCAACCCGAAAGCAAAACTCAGATTTTCACCAAAGAACATCTTCCTTGAGATTAATAGGGTCAACAACATCATCACCGAAGAAGACGACGATGGACCGGGCCTGGACAGTCTGGGCCTCTTCCGTTGACGCCGGAGAAGCCGCCATCGGAGAACGGAAGAAGCTGTGAGAATTTATTCCTCAAGGCCGCCGCCGCTCCGCATCGCCGGGCGCCGCCAGGAAAAAAAACCGCCAGAGGAGCCACGCCCATACAACATAACTCCGCCGCCAAACATCGACGGGCGAGCAAACCCTAGACCTAGGACTCGATCAAGACCGCATTTAAAACGTTGAAGAGACGGACTTCGCTTCTTCGCCACCACCGCGGCAGCGAGGCCGAGGCGAGGGAGAGGGGGCCATTCCGGCGGCGGCGGCGGCGGCGGCGCGGCCTTTTTTTTCCGCGAGAGACCTAGGCGGCGGAAGTCCCCAAAGCGGAAGTCCCCAATTAGCTCTCTCCCGATGCTGAATCACAATTCACAATGGCGAGCGATTTAGGAGACCTACTCTCTTAATCGTCGTTGAACGTAGGCGCTTGGTTCTTACCATGTGTTATTTCCTGCCACGTATCGATTCTTCGGTCTTTTCACATTGTGGCAATAGAAATAGTAATTATAGACCATTATTACTTAGTCCAAGTACATTGCAGTCGTCCTTGTCATGATACCGCACAATTTTGTCAATGGTGATCAATGTTGTTAAGTTTCTGAACATCAGCGACCTTCTTCCGTTTTTCGTCAATCCGTGCGCTATGTGTGTTCTTGCACTAGCGCAAAACCAAACGAACAGCACATCACATATAGTAATCCGGCGGTGATCTTGTCAATCTGATCGATATCCATAAACACCCTCCATCCCTAGGTAAATAAAACCAAAACAACGCAAATAATATTTTACACAAATTAGCCTCCACTTCTGTACACGGATCGATCCCACACGTTCGGCCGATCGATCTCACCGAACCTTCAACCACACACCCATGCTCGGCACGCCCTTGACCACCACGAACAGCAGGTAGTAACCCCGCGGCGCCAGCTCCGGCTTGCTAGGCGCGTCCACGCACACCCTGTAGCTCCGGCCCTCCTGGACGTACGAGGTGATGGCCAGGATCAGCAGCCGCTGGTTCATGGAGTAGCCGTGCGTGGTGAAGGGCGGCGCGTACATGGTGACCTTCACGTCGGCCTGCGCCACGACGCGCTCGAAGATCGCGGAGAAGCGGAAGATGAACGGGGAGCCGTACCGCATCCCCTCCACGGGCAGCGACGCCAAGTCGACCACCGCGCGCTTGTCCGCGCCCCCTCGCAGAAATAGGGCGGGGTGTACCGCCCACGCGCACCTCGGTGGGGAAGTCCACGTCGCTGAAGTTGTACGCCGCGTTGGTGTTGCCGCCGGCCACCAGCACCGTGGCGTCGGGCAGCACGGCGCTGGTGGAGTGGTACATGCGGGCGATGGTCGACGACGCCAGCGCCCGGAACCGCGGGCCCTCCTTCTTCCGCGGCGAGTACAGGATCGGGGTCAGGATCGGCTGCCGCCCGAAGCCCCAGCCGGCGCAGCCCTGGCGGCGCCGCTCAGCAGCAGCAGGTCGCCGGTGGGGAGGATCAGCATGTCGCCCATGACGCGGCCCACGGGCATGTCCTCGCTCTGCCAGTGCGCGTCGGGCCGGGCCAGGTTGATGCGGGCGCAGTCGCGGAGCGCCGGCAGGAACGTGTTGTTCTCGCCTTTCCTGAAGGCCTTCTTGGGCGACCCGCCGCAGATGACCACCTCCGGCTCCGGGTCGCCAGTGACGTTGCGGAGGTCGAGCGGCAGCAGCGTCGACATGGCGGACCCGGGGTAGCTGCGGCTCCCGCCGGCGAGCTTGGGGAGCTCGCGCACGATCTTGCCGATCTTGTGGTCGAAGATGACGGAGCGGTCGTTGGCGAAGAGGAAGAGGTTGCCGCTGGGGAGGAGGTTCACGAACGGGTACAGGTTGTTCTCCACGTCCTCGGTGGTCTCGCGCAAGAACGGCAGCCGGACGGCCTTGTCGTTGACTTGCCGGGCCACGGGACGTACTCGTAGCTGAAGGCGCGGCGGCCGCCGAACAAGATGAACCGCCCGTCCGGGAGCGCTACCTGCGTCGAGTACCATCTCCCCTCGGCGAAGCTGTTGGGTTGCTCCTTCCAGTCGCAGGTGTCGCACGGGCCCAGGGTCCTCACGACCCTATCGCCCTCGAAGTAGCCGCCGGTCTGCACCAGGTTGCCGTCCGTGTCCAACGCGCCCGACGAGCACCAGGTGTCCGTTAAGATCTGCGCATTGCATTGCATGCCATCAAAACCTGGGTCGCGGTTGCATGGCACGACTATATATGGAGGAGAAGGAGATTGTTAAGCTAATAACCTTGAGAGGTCGGAGGCCGCCGGTGTTGTAGTCGAACTCGACGGAGTGCGCCCAGCAGTCCATGGTGCCCTCCTCCTTGGCGCGCTGGTCGATGCGGCAGTTGTCCTGGGGCAGACGCATGAGTGACCGCCCGGTGGTGACGGTGTCGAACATGACGGCCTTGTGTGTGGCGCATGACGGCTATGTGCATGGCCGACACGCCGGAGTTTCGCTGACGATGGTCCACGAGCCGATTGGCGCCGCTTTGTCGACGGCGAGCTGGACCCGGTCTGCGCGCAGCCTTGCTGGGCGGTCCCGGGCGGCACCCTGGTGAGGCCCGTGGCGGTGGCGCGCGCGCCCGCCTCCTCGCCCTGGGTGGGCGCCGCCTCGCTCCCTCGCGTGCCCTCGGCGTTTCTGGAAGTAATCCGTCTCGGAATGCATCCGAACATGTTGAAGATGTCGAAGAACGCCGCCGGAGGAGGCGAGGAGGAGGAGGGCCACGGCGATGACCGCGGGCGCGGGTAGGGACCCCATTGTGGCGGGGCGGTGGCGGAGAGGTTCAGGAGCCGGCCTCGCCCCTCCCTCCGCCTCCTCATGTGACCGCTTCCTCTAGTTATTCCGGCGCCTAAATTTGGGTCGCCTTCGTCGACGCCGCCGGCCGGCGGTTTCTAGCTCCATTCGCCGGGCGCCTTCGGCTGCCGGGTGCGCCGATTTCGCTGGAAGGCATGCACAACGCCCGCTTCAAATATAGCGCGAGCCGCCGCGTGGTCGCATTACGCCCGAGTAGTCCAACCCATGCAATGGCGCTGGCCGGGTGACGTGCTCGTTGCCACGGCCGCCGCGATGCACGAAAGGAAGCCACGAAAAAGAAAAGAAGTTACACGACCGCATTCCGATTTAGCCTGGCGGTGGCTGGGCGAGCATGATAAATTGTGGGGTTTGGCAAATTACCGGATTTTCTCCACAAAAATTACACAATAAACTACCGCTTCGTCGCTGTTCTAAATGTTGAGTTGTTTTAGCATTTTTAGATATATATATAAATTTTCCCAGTATACACTACACTATCACGCCAAGGCTAAAATTGGCACCTAAATTATCAAAATGTCCAATTAGGTCCTTAATCTTCTAATTTCCAAGTCAATCTCATCCATGCTCCTTGATTACTCAACCCGTGGACAGTTTCAGATGCAAAATGACTCCTGCCCTCCCTAATTCCTTTACCCGCCCCCTTCACCGAGTTTTCTTGACATAATTATGATGTCGTGAACACTTGCATTTAATTTTTCTAGACATAAAACACATTAAATTTGTTTCAGGACATGAGAAATGACTGGCTTGAACAATTTGTTTCTGCATTCATTCCACATTGTCTCATACATTGGTTACACAATGAGCCATAGGCCACAAGCAATTATAGTGCTGCAACAAATTAAGATTACAATGCACTCTCATTGTTCACTAATAGTACATTTCAGTTCACGAATTTGTTGTTTCTCTAACGGTTGACCAACATACATATGATCCCATTGTTTGGCTAACTGTTGGTACAGCTCAGGCATGTTGTGCCTGATGGAAACAAGGTCATGAATCACCTTCTTTGTTGTTCCTTCAAATCACTCATCTATCGAGTAGTTGAAATCACAGGGATGCACAACACAAAATTGGGGCCAATCCAAGCCAACATGTTAGTCGTGTCCTCACCACAGTTCCCACCAAATGTTGTTCTAGAAGTGTTTGAAGCATCACCAAATCAACAAATATTTATCAAAAATCAAAGCAACCCCGATTCAAATCAAATGTAGCCCCCAAACTTACTCACCTCCATTGCTCGTGTTGCTTCATGCATGTTATAACTGGATGCTCCGGGATCCACCGTTGCTCCTCTTCTTGGCATCGACCTTTTTCCTCCAGCATTCCATCTCCCATCCCTAGATCCATCCATGGAGACATAGGCACGGTGACTGTTGCCACCATAATGGATGAGCCACTAGATGCAGGACAAGGGGGTGAGGAAGGGAGAGAGAACTAGGGTCCCGACAAGCCTGAACTCCACGTGCGCCCTAGTGTGAGAGGGCGATGATGAGAGGGAGACCTAGAGGGCGACGCCTCCTATACGGAGGAAATGACAGACATAGAGAGAAAACACCATGAAGGGGTGGTTGGTAAAGGAATTACTAGGGAGGGACAGGTGAGTCATTTTGCATCTAGAACTGACCACATGTCGAGGCTATCTAGGAGCATGGACAATATTGAGTTGGAAATTAGAATATTATAAACCAAATTGGACGTTTTGTTAGTTTAGGGGCCAATTTGAGCCTTGCATGGTAGTTCAAGGCAAAAATGGCCATTTCGCCACTAAAAATTTGATAAGACACTAAAGAGACATTTATAAGGTATCATCGTCTATTTCTAGTAGAATATCCGAAAAGAGAGGACATAACCTTTGCAAGTGGCCTCTTTGTGCAAGGAAGACACAACTGTTTCACTTGGCACTACAACAAATGCTCCTACAAATATTTTTAAAGTCGTCTTCCTAGTTATTAGTTATATTTAATTATTGTTTGGTGCCATTGCTCTTGGGTTCCTCGGAAGGTCCTTTTCTATCTTTTTTTTTACCGACAAGTGTCATAATATTTTCTCTTTAGAAAGTTGGTAGTCATGGACCCTCGGTGTTACCCTAGTTGTGTATCTGTAATTATGTTTTTACCATTTTTTATGATATAATAAAATCGTGACAAAACCTGTTGATGATCCTTTTAAAAACATGTCTAGATATATAGTAATATATATCTACATACCTAATATTAAACCACCTTTTTTTTTTTTTTTTCAGGCCCTCCACTAACTAATTGAATGTGGATAGGCTCTAGATAGGACTTCTAATCCAAAGACTTTTGTTTGATATTATCAAATAACTAAGGCTTTTTGTCATGAGTAGCTTGAACAGGAATCCAAATCTGAATAGAAAAGAATAAAAATAGAAATTGTGCAAATAGTGATGAGTAGTTTGGATAGGAATCTAGATCTAAACAGAATTATAAAAAAATCAAAACGGGTCAACTTTGTCGTGCTCCCTCTTCTTTCACAGTTTCACGCCTGGATCCTGGCACACACCGTCACCATCACAAACATACACGAGAAGTTTCTTCCTCTCTTGTCACATTATACAAAGTGAAGTGAATACATATTTAAAGATGACATCATCCACTTCAGCTAGTAAGACGATACATACTACTACCTCCATATATGCACAAATGAATGAACATTTAAGATTTATTTGGACTAATAATTATACTTTTTAATTGCGGAAATAGCCAATTTGGCAATGGGACTGGCTGACTTATTGCAGCAGCAGGTGGATTATGTGACCCAACATGTTCTAGCTGTTATGCAGTAGAGATTATGTTAGTGTCATAAAAAACAGTAAGGAATGAATATACTGCAATAAGTAAAAAAATATTAAAATAAGTAAACACCATTTGTTGTTCGCAAGTCCTCGAGTTGTGACCATAATTTTGCAGCGGCCACATCTAATTTTAGTATCCACTTTTGATGCCTTGGTTCCTGAGAGATACGACGAGGACGAAGCGTAAAGAAAGAAAGAGCGAGCAAAAACGGAGCAAAACGCCGTGATCCGGTGGCTTGGTAAAGGAATTAGGAGGGGCAGCAGAGTCATTTCACATCTTCACCTGTCCACGTGTCCAACAATCCATGAGCAAGGACGGGATTGAGCCTGAAACCAAAAGATTGAGGGCCAAATTGGTCGTTTTGAAAGTTTAGAGGCCAATTTGAGCCTTGGGTGATAGTTTGGGGCCAAAATGGCTATTTCACCTGGTCCAAATCCCATTTATTGATTTATCTCAACACGTCTCTTAGTACACGCTATCTATCATTAGCTTACTTGTAGCAGTAGACTGTACAGATAGCACTGCTCCAAGTCAATGCCTCGCGTTTGTCGCTGTCGTCGCGGAGTACTTATCTAACACTAACGTTTTGTCAGGATCGCCTCTTGTCTTGTGCAAAGACTGCAAGCCATTGAATCCTTCCTCTCCTCCATCCATTTCTATCCATACCGTGACAATGACCGATGATATATCTACTGTGTATACTATATTATAAGCCTCACCAACTACCAACAAAATATATGCAGCCAATCTACGCAGAAAGAGGATGTGTGGCAAACAGATCGAAGAGTTTTGACGGTGCAGACTACCAACAAAAATATATGTACTTACGCAATGTGGGCAAGAAACAGCCATGGAAGACCCATTCGGCGGGCAGGTGATCGACGCGGTCGTCGCCGGAGTCGAGCGATTGCAGCGGCACTAGCCTGTTTGGGTTGGCTAACCTCACTCGTGGAGCGTGCTCCTGAGCCGTGACGCGCCCCGTAGCCGTAGCAGTAGAGTGCAGCACGCCTCGGGGGCCCCGCGGTCTTGACCGTCCGTGCCAAACGTTTGTATTCTGCTGCGCGCCTGCCGAAACCGACGACTTGGTCAGGGTCAGGGGACCAACCGCAACGGCTCTAGCCTCCTCGGCCGTTTCCTCCCGCGCGGCGCGTGGCGTGGGGTTGCCGCGTTCGGCGTCGGCGCGGCCCTCTGCCGCCGCAAACCTCGCTAGAAATCTCCCCAAGGTCGCCGTCGTCGCGGGCGCTAGTCACGGACAAGTTTTCGGCGATCGAGCGGCCGGGGTTGCACGCCACGCCGCGGTCCTTGTTTCGGGCAAGCTGCGACGACTGCGACGCAGTTTCTGGACTAGTTTCTGGTGCGTACGCACTGAGGTTCAGTTCACGTGGCTGACTTGCCGGCCGGCGTGCGCGCCCCAGTACCACGGCGGCTGCGATTAAAAACGCTACGCGTTCGTGTTGGCGCGCCACGACAAGAGGATACGTGCCAGTGCGGACGGACGCGACACGAGGCGTCGAGGCGTGCCATGGAAGAGATCGATCGACGATAGCGGTGGGCTGTGGGCTCCGTCTCTCCGGTGGTGTTTTTATTCCCCAGCCCCACTGGCCACTGTGCCCCAGTTATTGAATGAACGCATCGTTGACGAAACTTGTGTGTGTGACGCTGCCTGCAACTGCAGCTGCGAGCAATTCAGCAACGGACTTTGCCGGTTTCTTCGCTCTAGTCGTTAATCTCTCAATCAATCAAGCAAGCAAGCAGCCCAGTCCTCCATTTTTTGTCACTGGACAAAGAAAAGTGTGTGTTTATTGGCTCCTCCAACTACTACCGCCACGAAGCAACTCCGACTCTTTCCTCATCCTCGTCTTCCTCTTCGTTCACACTGTAAGCTCTTCTCTACCCATCCCCCAGTTCTGAGCTGAGTTCCCATTTCCTCTTCTCAAATCTCAACCATGCATGTTCTTCAATCAGTCGTCGCCGGTGATGCGATGCAATAATCACGCATGCCACCTCTTATCTTATCCAGTGTTCTACTAGCATCTCTAAGCTTCAAAACATGCCGCCCCGACGACGCTGATGATTCTGCCATGTGCATCAGATCATATCCCTTTTTTTTTTTCTCTCAGGAAAGAGGGCATCAAGTAGCGGCTACCCGATCATCTGATGCGATCGATCTTTGGGCACGCCGACGAACGATGGACGCGTCGAGTTCTCTCCCTGCTGGTCATGTTGACCCTCTATTCTGCCATGACCGCCGCCGCCGCCGCGGATCTGCCGGCGGCGCAGCCGAGCCATCGGAGGCTACTACTGCAGCCGGACACCAATCTTGCCGCGCTGCCTCTGCCTGCAAACGGTCATGTCGTCCCAGACGATGCTCATGTCCCTGCTCATGGAACCGGCTCTTTCCCGGCGGCGTCTCCCAATACGCACGGTGCGAAGAAAGATCCGAGCGAGGCGGCGTCAACCACGCCGGCGGCTTATCTGTCGAGATCCATGAGGTGGCTGTACATGGTTCTTCTTCCGGCGGTCGCCCTGCTGTCGGTTGCTGGACTAGCGTGCTGGCTCCTGTGTCGTAAGAGTGCAGTTGCGACCATTGGCCCTTGGAAGACTGGACTCAGTGGCCAGTTGCAGAAAGCATTTGTTACAGGTATTGCTACTAGTTCGTTCATATATGTGCTCAAAATTATTCCAAAGTTACATCCCTTTTTTTAAAAAAAAAAAAAAAATCATCTCTGTAACTTCCTAGAAGAAAAAAAAGAGGGTGGAAGATTCACTTGATACTTTCCTGTCTGAATTGCTCAGATATCTGCAACTTAAGCTGCTGCCTGTTGCAGCTAACCCTGCTGATTCTCATGTTCTTTATCAGGAGTGCCAAAATTGCAGAGGTCAGAGCTGGAACGTGCCTGTGAGGACTTCAGCAACATTGTGGCGAGCTATCCACACTACACCGTCTACAAAGGGAACTTTGTCAACTGGTGTTGAGATTGCCGTGGTATCCACCATGATTACATCAAGTAAGGAGTGGTCAGAGCATTCAGAGACCTGCTTCAGGAGAAAGGTTATCATCAGAATTTGGCCCGTTTATTTGTAAAATCTGTTTGTGTATTGCATATTGGATTGAGTTACTTTAATAATGAATATAAGCAGATAGACACCCTGTCTCGAATCAACCACAAGAACTTCGTCAATCTTCTTGGCTTCTGTGAGGAGGAGGAACCTTTCACCAGGATGATGGTGCTCGAGTATGCGCCAAATGGGACACTTTATGAGAGCCTTCATGGTATACAGAAACTCTTCTTGTTAATTCAACCACACCATTGAGCAGTGTTAGTGTACGAGTGATTAACAATTTTGGGGAAAAAATGTTGCAGCCGAGGATTTTTTGAGCACATTGCTTGGCGAGGTAGGATGCGGATTATCATGGGACTAGTATACTGCATCCAGCACATGCATGAACTGGACCCTCCTGTGGTGCACCCTGATCTGCAATCCAGTTCCATACTCCTATCTGAAGATGTTGCTGCCAAGGTAAATACATACTCCTATCCAACTTCATCATATTTCGTTTCAAATTATAGTTCGTTGGACTTTTTTGACACTAAATTTGACCAATCGTCTTATTCAAAAAAATTTGCACAAAAACAGTCAAATTTATGTCATTCTTAAATATCATTTGTTAATAAAGCAAACCACAACTAAAGAAGTGATATTTTGCACAAAATTTTGAATGTGGTCAAAGTTGAGGTTGAAAAAGTCAAATGAACTACAATTTAAAACGGATTTAGTACTAAATAAATTAAACAACCATGCTGTTTAGCATCAGAGTGAAGGAACGACAACATCTTGACCTTCCAACCTGAGTCGTTGCTGCAGATAGCGGACATGAGCGTTTGGCATGAAGTGATTTCTGAAGGCAAAACGAAGCCAAATGGCGAGCTCGACCGTCACCAAGAACAGGTGCGTCCGCTGGGCTATCAGGGGAATGTACATAGCTTCGGTGTTCTACTGCTTGAAATCATCTCAGGGAAGCTTCCATTTCCATACCCCGGACACGAGCGCTCCCTCGTGAGCTCGGTAATCACGACACTATCCATGGAACGTCATTTCTAATAACTGAAGGGAAAAAACCCGTCATTTCTAATAGCTTCGGTTATGTTTCTTGTTCCTAGGCTTTGGACTGCATAGCCAACGATGACCGGAGTATGGCCTCCTTGCTGGACCCAACACTGGTAGATCACAAGGAAGATGAGCTAGCGATCATCGGCAAGGTGATCCGAGCCTGCATCCAGCGAGATCCGAGGAACAGACCGAGCATGAGGGAGGTCGCTGCCAGGCTGAGAGAAGCCATAGGCATCTCGCCGGTCGCTGCGATGCCGAGGCTGTCTCCGCTATGGTGGGCCGAGCTGGAGGTCCTTTCCACCGCGGAAGCAAGCTAACTGGCAACAAGAAACAACCCTGCAGGCTCTGCATACAGCAGCTGCTATGCAACCTTTGTGCATCGTCATCAACTGGACAACAACAACTGCTGTGCGTGCATATCCATCTCCTGCTGTAAATGTGAAACTGCAGGAATAGTGTTAATTAGTAGTAATAATCCTCGTGGGCCGACGCTTTCGACCACCCCGTTCACTCACCATCATGTCTGAAAGTAACTCTGAAGGTGCTAGTGTTTTGGCAAGATGCAGAGGCATGCCAGGACGAAACAAGCTTCTACTAAATGCCACGCCGATCGCCATGGCCGGCAGCCCCTGCATATAAAACCTCCATTATTGATACCTACCGAAAAGGAGAAACCTGATCTTGGGAGCACAGCACAGCACAGCACTATCCACATTGTCTTTTCTCTCCCAGCTCCAACTATTATAATCCAAACAAGATGAGGCCGGGCCGTCGAGAAGACTCCCCCTGTTTCCACATCCAGCAAGCAAAGCTGAGTGAACACACACACATGAATCATGATTCGATATCGTCCCGTGCAAAATATTTGTAGCCATCCAGATGGTGCGTTTCACATTTTGTATAGATTCCATGCGCTGAAAAGGTCTTGTCGGCACCCCAGCCGACGATCACGATATGGACCTTGTCGGCTGTCAGTTGCCGATAGGGCGCCCGTCGGCTTTCCTGCGGCCAACCGGCACAGTCAGCTCGCGTCATCAAAAGCTGAGCTGACCACCGGCAACCAACCAGACGGTGACCCATTGGCACGTCGGGCCACATGTCACCCCAGCCCACCGGCCCGGCGTGACGACGTCGCCGTCCAGAACCAGACGGCCAGTGCTCTTTGCGCACATGGCCCCCGCATGTGCGCCACCTCGCGACACCTCATACGCCCGGCAGCAGCCGTCCGTCGTCCGTTCGCCTCCGTTCCACGGCCGCACCCTATAAATCCCACCGCCCACGCGTGGCCGTCGTTGACACACCGAACGCCGACGCCGCGCGCGCTTGCCTGCCTGTGCCCCCAGGCCGGGCGCGGGCGGGAATGGAGACGGAGGCGGCGGCGCGGCGCTTCCACCTCTGGTTCCGCGGGCTGCGCTCGCTGCGCCGGGACCTGGCGTCGGCCCGGTGGTCGGACGACGCGGCGGGCCAGCTGCCCGCGCTGGTGGGCCGCTTCGTTGCCCACCTCGAGTCCTACTGCGCCGCGCGGGCAGGGCTGGACCCGGTGTGGACGCTGTCGGCGCCATGGGCCACCCCGGCCGAGCGCGGCGCCGCGTACTGGCTCGCCGGGTGGCGCCCCACCACGCTGGTCCACCTGCTCTACACCGAGTCCGGGCGCCGCCTCGAGACGCAGCTGCCGGACCTCCTCCTCGGCGTGCGGTCGGGGAACCTAGGCGACCTCACCCCGGCGCAGCTGGCGCAGGTCGACGACCTGCAGCGCCGCACGGTGGCCGAGGAGGACGCGATCGCGCGGGAGATGGCGCTCGTGCAGGAGGGCCACGGCGTCGTGCCGTCGCCGGACGGGTCCGGGGTCGACGTGGCTGGCCTCGTGCGCAGGGCCAGGGCCGTGCTGGACAGGGCGGACGCGCTGCGGCTGCGCACCGTGAAGCGGGCGGTGGAGATACTGGAGCCCGCGCAGGCGGCCGAGCTGCTCGTCGCCGCCGCCGACCTGGAAATCGGCTTCCGGGAGTTCGGGCTCAAGCACGAGTCGGGCCGGGACCAATGACAATAGGGATTCCATGACAATATGACATGACTGGCCCAGTTTTCTCGAGCCCTGCACTGCCCCGGCCTAGACCAGTTTTTCTTGCTCGTCCCACCATTTTGCCAAGTTGTACCGGGCTGGGCCGTGACAGGGCATGAGAACATGAATAAAATGCACGAGATTGACCGAGGTTTTGATGAGAATTAAGTTTGGTGTCTCTTTTCTCGATGTTCTTGTTCTTGGCTCGCAGCGCATTCGCAATCGTTTGCGCCCAAATGCTGATCAAGCCGTACTACTTGGAGATTCTCCTTCGGCAAAAGCAATAATATATACAGAGTCACAAAATCACTATCACAATAAGATCCCAACCGAGCCTTATGCATATATCATTATATTTATCAGGAAATATTTTTTATATTGCAGCTATTTGGTCCCATAAATGATGGTTTTATTTTGATCGAAGTTCAATTGTTTCTTGCGGATAAAGTTAAATTGATTAGATTTAAAATAGACCTCAAACTCTAGTTATTTTGGAATGGAACCAGCAACTTTTGCCAAAAAAAAAAAAAATGAAGCTCAGACACCAGATGTCTGCATACAAGCAGTTGCATCTCCACACTCTGCATGGACAGACGAAGCTCACACACATTCTGCATACAAGCATTTGCATCTCCACATACAAACTTTTTTTCTACTACTCATTCGAATAACAGTATAGAACCTTCCAGGCTTTCCATAATAAGTAACAAGTTCATAACTAATGCAGCAGATTAAAAGTAGCAATGGAACACAGCTGAATACTAAAATGCAAGTCTGCGAAATCTCAAAGTAGCAATGGAACACAGCTGGAAACTAAAATGCAAGTCTGCGAAATCTCGTCTACCACAATGTCCATAGCTAATGATCTTCCAGGAAATTTAAGGCAAGATTTCAGGAAAGGCAGATGGAGCACATCACTTGCCATCAGCGATAGAGCATGCTTGGGTACACCCAGAAGGGCTGCAGTGAGATGTACCAGTTCCTCTTGAACACAAGGTCATCAGGGTCATTGTCTGGATCCCACACAGCGTCTGCATCATCACCAAGCCCATGCAACACCAAGGGTGGATCATAATACCCATAGTACAAGCAATTGCTCCTCCCATTCCATCGCCCTAAGCTGGCGCAAGAAAACGCCGGGCTCCTCACATCACTTCCGATAAACAGCGAGTAGTTCTCCAGCTTCTTCACCTCCACCCAAGCTGCTGGCACAGTTGACATGTCGAGGCGAAAGGGTTTGTAATTGACAGGTGCTCCATGGAACGAAAGGCTTGTGTAATGGTCAACCATCAGGAGCATGTCACCACACACCACAATCCATGGCCTTAGATATGGGCATTCATCCATGCCATCCCACCAGATAGTTGGTATCTCCTGCAGACCAAGCTGGGGGGCTAAGGACAGATTGTAGAGTCTGTAGGAGTAGTCCATTGCAATGAGCTGACCATTGAACTCCACAATCTGTTCAATCCGTGAATCCTTGAGCTGTAGTTTTGACCAAGAATCACTTCCAATCAGCCAATCAAGCAAGAAGCGCTGACCGCCCTGTTTGGACTCTGCGCAAACTAGGAGGTGTGAGTTTGGCGATGCAAGGGGAGCTGTCAGCATGCCAGAGTTGAAATAAGTGTTCTTGCCAAATGGAAATGGGAGCTGTGGTGGTAAAACTTTGGCACCAGTGAACACATCCACGACAAGACAATTTCTTCCGCGACCACAAATCAGCTGCCCATAGGAAGAGCCAGCAAAGTGCATCTTGTCAAATGTCTTTTCGGGAATCTGGCAGCGAAGGGTTCTTTTCATGTTGGCTGGATCAAGGACCTGGCATGTGCGGAGCTCGTGGCCATCATCACTCCTGGAAGGTAGATTAGGAGCACAGACACTGATATGGGGCCGGATGAGGAGAGGTGGAAGCAAGGTGCAGAATGTGGATTTAGATGGGTATGAGGCAAAAGCGGCACGCCAGGAGCGGCAGGTGCTAGCAAAGGCGAGGAGCTCAAGGAAGGAGCTCAACAGAGGAACAATAGAACGGAGCAGTCCTTCTGGGAGATCTGCCCACCCTTGAAGTCCACACACAGCAGGGGTCGTAGTGGAGGCAGAGGCACCAGAGATTTTGCTTAGGCTTTGCATGATGTCACTCTCTGCGACAAAGTAAACAGAAAGAGAGAGCAAGTTAGAACTAAATCAAAATGAAAAATAGATTGTTAACTTGCTGACTTAGATACAAATATTTCAGTGTATGTGTTGTAAAAAGTACACAAATCTGAAGCCACTTGTTAAGTTGTTTATACACTGTTATAAACATGGAGTTCTATACTCTGAGTGAATCCTAATGCTCAGGCTAAGAGGTCACCTAGAAAACATAGTTTTTACCCAAGCCTTGTTTCAATTCAAACTTTTCTGCAATGCAACCCAGCTAAACCCATCTCTATTTCAAAGCACGATCCAGTAGTGAAGCATGGAACAAAAGTGAAAACTATATGGCAAAATGACCAATATATGCTAAAAAAGTGCATGTTATTGTACCATTTGCTGATCAACCATGGCATACAAAAAATATTTCAATATCCTAGGCTGAAGTCCCCACCTAACATAAAATTGGACTCTCAATGAACCAAGTAAAAAAGAAAGAACTCAGTGCTACATGCAGAGCAAGGCTGCCTGCTAGATATTAGCCAACAGGCATCTGAAACACATAGAGGAATTTGTTGTGTTCTTCAGATTAAAGGCTTCCGATTCTACTTCCTACTTGCCTGGTCCGCACAAATGCCACATAAATGAAAGAAAAGATGCAACAACTATTCAAATGGCCTAAATGCACAATAACATACCAGAACATAAATACAATAAGCAATTTTGTGCTTCTGAGTTTAAAGAGAGCATAGGCTTAGCATCAGGTTTTAAAGTGGACCACATCAACAATAATCCAAAGTAAGCAACATCAATGATAATCCAAAGCAAGCAACATCAACGATAATCCAAAGCAAGCATAATGCAGGCTGCTAAAACACCTTGTTGTTCCACGGAAAACATACTACAAGACCAGATGTTTTACCAATAATTTATAATGACAAGGATTAGAGCCTTAATAAAGAAAACATACTACAGATTCACAAATATTTCAGATCAACCGTGACATACACAAGGATTGAAACTTGTATCTACTGTACACACATTTTCACATTCAGTAATAAACCTATTCATTCAGGTTTATCGACAGTTCGACACTAGGGTTTGACCCGTTCCGTACATCTTACAATCACACCAAAATCCAATGCAACCCTAATCTGAATAGCTCTGTTCAAGATCAAATCACAGAAACAAACGCGCGATGAAATTTATCGGCTTGGTTTGTTGAACAAACTGAAGCACTAAGGAAGGGAATGGGATGCGCATGAAACAAGAAAGAATTAAAAAAAAATCAGGACGACAGAGTGAGGGTGCAGACCTTGTAGAGTGAGAAACCTTGTCGAATGAGAGTGCAGATCTTTTCTAGGAAGCAGGCGTCGATCGCTGACGTCAGTGCCGTCGCCTTCGCCGGCGGCGGCGAGATGACTTCCCCTTTCTCGTTTGGAGTCGTCTTCCCAATCTGCCGCTCTTTTATGCGCCAAAATTGGGCCTTGTGGGCCAGAGCCGTAGAGATATCACGTATTGGAAGTTTGGCCCAAAATGATTAAGCTTACTACAACTGGCCCAACAACCTCTGGCAGTTTCAGAATTTCGCACTCATTTGTTTTTTGCGATTATGCACATTTTCTATCCAAAATAATAAAAAAATTGACTCGCACTTGAGTTGAGTGTTGAAATTGGACTTCAGTTATTGTTTTACTAGTAGAATATAATTTTTTCACATCAATTCCAGTTCCACACTGCTGCTATGGTTTATTTCAACTGTCGTTCTTTCGTTGTCGAACAAAAAAAAAAAATGTCGTTCTTCAAGAGGCAAAAGTAACCGCAGTGAGGAATTTCATTTGTACTCATCCACCGATCCAAGACAAGCAGGACAAGAAGGCCAACGCCACCATTGACGGCACGGTCCCTGTCATTATCGCACGAGCAGCGCAAGATTTCGCTGGCCGTGGCGCCGTGCTGTGCTATCAAGGCGTCCGTGCGTGCGTGCTCTGCTCATCATATTTGGCGGCCAGCCAGCCAGCCGGACGGAGACTCCGGCGGCCGCGCACGATAAAAAGCCTGGCGGGCGCTGCATGCCCGGCCTTGCCGTTTTCCAAGCTTGGCGTGGGGGCAACCACAAGCCGTGCCGAGAAACCAACCAATTCTGCTCCGCCTGCCAGTCTGCCACCCACGAACACCAACAGCAACCGCAGCTTTCCAGCAGAATCGCCCGCCCTCCCCTCTCCCTCCGCTCCTCCATCTCCTCACCTCCCGAAATCTAGCCAGCCACCGCCCACCGCCTCCTTCCCCTCCTCTCGCTCGCTCGCTGCCAAGAAAGAGAAGGCAGGCGCCACGTTGACATTGCGGATGCCGTAGCGGGCGGAGGCGCGCGCGTGGCAGCCATGCGCTCGTGATGGCCCGGCCGTTCCAGAAGATCGGCCACGGCCTCGAAAGGTTCTCGTTCAGGCGCCGGAGGTCGTCGTCGTCGTCATCGTCATCGTCATCGTCGTCGTCGCCGCTGTCGCTGGCCTCGGACGACAGCATGGACGCCTCCTCGATGGAGGCGCCGGCGGCGGTCGGGGCCGACGCAGCCTTGCACTAGACGGGCGCTGTCGAGGAGCTGCGGGTCCAAGGGGAGCCGGCTGTCCGTTGACCTTCCGCCGCCGCTGGCCGGAGGCCCCTTCGGATAAGGCGGCAGCCGGGAGCTCGTCGTCGCTCGCGGTGCCGCCCAAGCCGGTCCGGCATGAGGGCCCGCCCTCAGGTGACGGTTCTTCTTGGACCATCAACCAACGCTCGTCGTGCTAATTGCATTTTTGTTGAAGAAATTATTTGCGTTTGCAGATGCGGAGATCGTGAGGGAGAAGTTCTCCAAGCTGCTGCTCGGGGAGGACATGTCCGGCACCGGCAAAGGGGTCACCTCTGCTCTTGCCCTGTCCAACGCCATCACTAATCTTGCAGGTAATCAATCCCCTTACCCTTTTTTTCCCCTCATCAAGAATCCTTTCTTTCCTTTATTTTTCTATAAACAACATTTATTTCCTTCTGCGGTTTCACAATTTGAGCTTGCTTTTGCCCAATTCTAGCGGATCAACTGACCGTTCTTTCTCCTGATGCCATCTTTTCAGCATCTGTGTTTGGTGAGCAGCGCCGTCTGCAGCCCATGGCCGCCGACCCGAAAACTCGGTGGGTCAAGGAGATCGACTGGCTTTTGTCCGTCTCCGATCACATTGTTGAATTTGTTCCTTCGCGGCAGGTCGCCGAGAATGGGACCTGCATGGAGGTAAGAAATTCTCCCCCTATTTCAGTACTTGCTGTAGCACGTACCATCAAAGTATTCAGCTTCATTGTCCAATTCGGTTAAACAACATTAAATAGCAGCGCCTTAAATTGACACGTTCTCATGTCAAACAGATAATGATAACCCAGCAGCGCCAAGATCTACAAATGAACATCCCTGCATTGCGCAAGCTCGATGCAATGCTCCTTGTAAGCATGGGCATGCTCTTATCTTGATCATTACTGAACAGTTTTGACTTCAGAGGGATATCTGAAATTCTTCTAACTTGTGGCATTGCGAATGTCTCTTGTGGAATAGGAATATCTTGACAGTTTCGAGGGTAAGCAGGAGTTCTGGTATGTGTCCAAAGATTCAGAAGAATCAGGGAAGGGAAACATGCCGAGGCAGGACGACAAATGGTGGCTCCCAACTGTCAGGGTCCCTCCTAATGGTCTGTCAGATGAATATAGGAAATGGCTTCAGAACCAGAAGGACCTTGTTGCACAGGTGCTGAAGGCAGCAATGGCCATCAACGCTAACATTCTTATGGAAATGGAGGTTCCTGAATCGTACATGGAGTCCCTACCAAAGGTGATCCTTAAGACCGGATTGCTGACGTCTTTGCTGTATTCTGTTTACAACCATCTAACAATATACTAACTCTAGAAATTTTTGTTGTTATGTGTTTGCTAGAATGGGAAGTCCACCCTTGGAGATTCAATGTACAAGCTTATAACCGACGATTATTTTGACCCTGAAGAACTTCTAAGCTCCGTAGACTTGTCTGATGAACACAACATTGTTGATCTGAAGAACCGAGTGGAAGCCTCAGTGGTCATCTGGCAGAAGAAAATGACCCAAAAGGACAGCAGATTGTCATGGGGGCATAACGTCAGTCACGAGAAGAGGGGAATGTTTGAAGGGAGGGCAGAGAATCTTCTTCTCCTGATCAAGCACAGATTTCCTGGCATCGCCCAGTCGGTTCTAGACATAAGCAAAATTCAATGCAACAAGGTACAGAAAGCATTCGCAATTACCATTGCCTTTTCAGATACGCCACAGTGCTTTGTTTACTCACATAACTTGTGTACCTCCTTCTACCTTTTTTTTTTTCTTCATCAGGATGTTGGCCTTGCCATTTTGGAGAGTTACTCCAGGACTCTGGAGAGCTTAGCTTTCACAGTCATGTCTCGAATCGATGATGTTCTCAGCGCGGACTTGGCCACTCAAGATCCCAAGAATGCAGAATCGACGAGAAGAGCCAGTTTAACTTCAGACGACACCGACAAGGTTGTCTCGGATGCTAAGGCCGAGGTAGAGAAGATGGGGAGAATGGAACCAGTATCGCCGATGCTATACGATTATGTGGGCCCACGGGACCAAGACCTCAGCACATATATGAAGGAGGGTGCTAACGGTGCAACTGCAAAGCTGACAAAGATGTCATCAGTTGCAAACAAGAGGTTTTCATACCTTGAGAATTTGGCTGCAACAAGAAGCCCAATAGCTAGACACTAGCTGTTATAGGGGGTGTGAGGATAGATGGATCATGCCGCCACAGAGCATTCGGAAGAAAAACTTTGTACATAGCACAGATGTCCAAAGGATTATGATGACATTTGGGATTGAGGGTGCCAATGTGATGTCTTGGCATGCTTGTACATGAACTAAATCATAAGATCATAACTCATGAGCTGGCGTTCAATGATGTCCTGTGGGATTTGTACTTGTATTATGGTTTCAAAAGATAAGGGCGGAAAAACAGTGTGTTTCTCTAGTAGCGCATTGTTCAGTTGAGCTTGTCTTTTCTTTTCTTTTTCTAGTAACGCTTGCTATACTTATTATGGTTACATGAACTAAATCATAAGATCATAATTTCCTATATTTTTAGAAATTCCAGTCCTCTACAAAACAACAATAACATAGAAAAAAGTAGCCCGATCGTGAAAAAAAAAAAATCATTTCTCAGAATGTTTGACTACAGCGAACGTTTGACTAACGATAACATATCATTTATTTATCAAATGGATTCACACGTCTACATCATCACCAGCATCATTTTTTTTTAGGAGACCTGCATCAAATTAATACTACAGCGAACGTCTGACTAACAATAACATATCGTTTCTCAGAATGGATACTAGTTCACACATCTACATCATCACCGGCATCTTTTTTTTTCCCTTTTTTTTTTTTTTTTTTTTGAGGAGACCGGCATCAAATTAATACTACTACGAAGGTTTGACTAACGATAATGTAACATATCATCGACTAATAAAGTCAAAGTTCTTAAAGCGCAAACAATATCACCGAGACCAAGCCCTGGCTTTCTTAATCATTTTACTAGGAGGACTCTCTCCTGGCGTTCTTTGCGGGTAAGAAGAAGGAATACAAATAAGTTTAGATGTGAACCACTAAGAATTTGGACTTGGAGATGCATTTGTATGTTGCTAGTAATGTAGGAATATATTCAAAAGTAATATAGATGTATTAGCACAATTCCAGAGATTGTATCCATTGTCATATACTGTATAGATTATTTAAATTAATGTCTCAACTATGAAGTGAAGTAATATTGAACAAAAATATTTAAATGGGTTGGATACAACATTTGTTAATGGAATAAAAAGAAGATAATCATTTATTTCAGGAAGTGCTCGGTAGCCAATTGAATGCCTTCAATTGTTTTGTTGACGTCTGATATTGGGATGAACTTAAAAGGTCACCTGTGTTAAGAGAACGTAGCATGTATATGTTAGATATCAGAGTTGAGTAAAAGAACTCATACCTATGTATGCTAGCCAGGGCATAGAAGCACGGTCTCGTCTAGGGCTTTCAGCAGGTTCGTGATGCAAAGCCAGGCGACCACAGCCATGCGGAGGAAGAAATGGATTTTCTCCGTTGTCCATAACATTGGAACTTACAAATTTATAAAATTATCAAAACTTTAGAACGTATAAAATAAATCGATGGCAACAATTTCCGTCCAAGCACATCATATGTCACATACGGATGGTATATATGTTTATGAGAATACCTGATTTAATTTGAAGATCTAACAGCTCAATAATGCATGGACTCAAGAAATATGACACATGCACCAATAAACCTGCACAAAATCAGAGTAATAGCAGATGAGTGTAGATCTTGATCATTTGGAAATTGAAAATATGGACGGAACAAAACACAAAGTGGCACCTTGGGATTGGGATGATAATATGAGGGTACATCCACATGGATCGGAGTGTACTGTAGTATGCTATATATAGTACATAGAAGACAACGCACATGAGGGGGTGCAGGAACATGGAAAGGCTGGAGAAGAAAATACACGGACGCAGTAGTGGGTTAATTATGGCGGCGTTGTTCGAGTTACGGCGTGAAGTGGAGGAATACGGATGGTGGACGTTGATGGCTGATTATTCTTACGGAGGTGGATGCATGTGGGCCAGGAGAGGATGATGACGTGGAGGGCTGTGGATCGAGAGAACTAGGAGAATTCCAAGCGTTCTTTGGGGGAATGCGTGCAAAGAAAAAATACGAAAAAATGTGATTAGATGTGACTTCATTAATATACGAATGAGTTTACTCCGTAGCGTTGTTGCGGGTACTTTGTAGCGTTGTATATGTTTATAAAATTAGAAATATTCATAAAGGAAAACAATGAGCCATTTTTTGGTAAACTCTATCAACTATATATATTCATGAGGAAAATACACATGTATCAAAAATGTTATAAAAGAGGACGGCTTCTATCTAGTCACGTGATTTAAATTTTTGTAAAAAACAAACAAAAGAAACACACACATAGAAACACATATATTGATATATACATACATACTAACATAAACAAAAAGCTCTCACACAATCTTTGCCCAGATTTGCTTCGTTCTCTTCCAGTTGCGTCCAACAGACCACGCCGCCGCCGCTGCGGCGCCCAACCCGTCCAGCTCCTGGCATTGCTTTGATCAATTTCTCAGTGGAGATGGCATCTGCACTTCTGCAGGTGTTTGTTGGACCCTGGCCTTGGGACTGGGAGGTAGTAAACATAGACTGTATATAGGGTCGGAAGAATTGGGGCTGACAGAAAGGAAATGATGGGTCAGGCGTTTCACTGGCAACATAATGTTTTGAGGCTTTTCCATAACGCATTATAAAAGTTTGCAAGTTCTTGAAAAGTTGGAATGGACAACTGTGCCACGCTTCGAACTTTTTATGTCCATTCTTTGCCGCCGATTTGGCCATAAGATTGTCGAATTGGTGTGAAAAGTCAAAAATGTCTTATGTATAAATATGCCATTAAATTTTTTTTGAGCATCTTAGCGACTTTGGTGAAAAAAACTCAAAACTAGAAAGTTGTAGATCTTTTTTGAGATCTATAGTTTTCATATAAAAACTATCTTCATTTAATTTCGCAAAAAAAGATATTTTTTCCTATGATTAATATGTATAGAAAAATTATAGAAAAAATTATATCTTTTTTTTTTTTGCGAAATTAAATGAAGATATTTTTATATGAAAACTGTAGATCTCGCGAGATCTACAACTTTCTAGTTTTGAGTTTTTTCAGTTAAAGTCGTTAAGATGCTCAAAAAAAAATTTAATGGCATATTTATACATAAGGGTCGACTTTGTACGCTAGGGCCAAGACGACGAGCGATGGCACAGGTGTCCATTCCAACTTTTCAAAGGGGTTTGTGTGGAATCTAATGGCGTATGGAAAAGGTGTTTTAATGGCAACGCTGCTATTGATGACGCTCCTCCCGTTCGCTTGCCGGACATAAGGTCGAATTGGTGTCGATGGTGAGTTGGTGCCCGCCCCCCCGACCCGTAGCACGGCAGCCTCCATGCCTCCCGTGGCCCCGTCCGGCCACCGCCCCTCCAAGCCCAAGACGACCCCTAGATGATCTACGCGGGTGGGAGATGACGATCCGCCATCCCCGTGCCGGGATCTGCCGATCCATGGGCCCTCCCTCCGGGGATTCGTGCCCCAGCTCGCCGGTTCCGTCTCCGAGGCCGCCGGCTTCGATGGCGACTCCGTCGGGTTCCCAGGTCACCACCGACGGCCTGCTTCCTGCGTGCCCGGCGGTGCCATGGCAGGAACCGCCTCTGCTCCCAGGGCCGCGGAGGAGTTGCCGCCGGCCAACCTCGTCGCCCCTGGCGGCCTCAGGCTGCGCCGCTCGCGTCGACTAGGACGGGGCCGCCTCTTCCTGCGCCTCGTCCTTGGAGGTGGGGCTCGGGGATGTCCCGGCTGCCACACCCTTCACCGGCGTCGGCTCCAGCCTGCCTGGGCCCCTAGGCGAGGGGCTGGGGGACGCTGTCCTCATCGATGGCGTCTTCGACTTTGGCAACGATGAGGTGCGTGTCTCGGATGGGGAGGACGACGAGGATGACGACGAAGACGACGATGACGATATTGAGGATGGCGAATTCTTGCCGGCGCCGTCCCTCAAGTGCTCCAGCTCGTCGGTGGCCGTCAACACTCCGACAGACACCCCGCCGTGCGCTTCAGCTGCCGGGGAACACGTCTCCCCCATGCTGCCCTCTGCCCAGCCCCTCTCCATGGGCAGGGGAAAGGCACTTCGGTGGAGGACGGACTCGTTCGGTTACGACTCCGACATCGACGTCGACTCCCCCGGTACCGACGCGACCGACCTTGGGGTCACCATGGGAGCTGCTGCGCCATTGTTGTCCTGCGACGCGCTGGAGGAACGACATGGTTTGGGTGTGACTTGCACCCAAGTCGTGCCACCAGGGACCTCCAAGGCCGGCTTGCGTCCGCGGCGTAGGGCCATGGCCTATGCCCGGGGGCGGGGCCGGCCATCGGGAATGCGAGGGTCCCTGCGCATCTACGCTTTTGGACCTCGGCCGGCGCTGCGGGTCCCGGCCACCAGCGCCTCGGTCCGCGGCGGCGGGACCAAAGAGCCGCCGGCGCGGTGTGCTCGCCGCCACCGCCTCGCCGTGCCCTAAGGGGCTCTGTGTGACGGCGACTTCGGGCCCCCCGTTCGTTAGGTGCGCTGGCCGGGTCGATGCACCCACCGCGCCTCTCCGAGCCCGATGCAGATGGGTTTGGGGAGGTCCACGGTCGTCGTCGCCGTCGTCGCCCGGCGCCTCAACGCCACGTCCTCGAGGGCTGTACCAGGGCGACCTTGCCGGGCCTCGCTTCAATTGCCTTCGGGAGGGGCACGTCAAGGCGGGGCTGCGGGTTTGTCGCGTTGTCGCACTTGCCGGTGCGAGGGACATCGGGGCGCGCCTGCGCCGCGACAGCGCTAGAGGTCGGCGCCAAACACGCCGCGCGGACCCTAGCCTTGCGCGCGACCACCATGGTCACAAGAAGTCGCCCGCGACGGCAGTCCTCGGCCGTGCCGCCCGCCACCGCCCGGGAGGAGCCGCAAGGTGCGGGGGGGTGCACGGACCTTCGCCGCCTTCCGCGACGTGTTGGCTTTGGGCTTTAGGCCGGTGGAGGATTCGTGTGGCCTCCTCCTCTTGGCGACGTCTTCAACGTCGCCACTGGGCGCCGCCACCTCTGCCGGCACCCCTCGCGCTAGGGCGGCCGTGTGTGTGCGAGCCTCCGGCTTGGGTTGATCCGATGATCGGTGAGCTCGAGGCCTCCCTCGCCGTGTGCCCGCCTTCTCGCACTACCTACCTCTCTCGGAGGACCGGGAAGTGCGGGTGGCCCCATCGCCGCCTCGTGCGGCCCAGCTCGCCCGGCCGATGCGGAGGCGTCGGAGGTGGCGGGGAGGACTCGCCGCCGACCGATCTGCAGCTACCCGACGTCAACGCGGCACCGCCGCTGTCTCCGGAGGAAGCCGCCGCCATCGCCGCGTTCCCATCCACCGTACCGACGTCTCTGTTGCTTCTTCGTGTCCCGGGTTGGGGTTGTTCGCGACGTTGGACCGGGGAGGTGCCATCCCTCGCCGGTGAGGACGAGGTCGGCCGATTAGTGCGTGACAGACTGGTGGCAGATGTGCGCCGCCGACGCAACTCCGCCGTGGAAGCGCCCGATGGTAAAGCGCTCCAAGACACCGGGTTTCGAGGCTTTCGCTGCGGCGTAGCGGCCGGCCGGGCGGCCAAGCCACGGAGCCCAACGCGACGCTACTGGCGCAGAAGGTTCTTCTACGGAAGCTCGGAATCCATGTACATGAAGACGCGGTGCCGGCCCGACATTGTGGCCCAGATTCAACGCGGCGTTCAAGGGGACATGTCGGGAGCAAGCAGCAGCGCCTGAATAAAGCCGCTTGGCGGAGGCTTCGATGTGACCATGTTGGACCTCAACCTTAGCGGTTTGGAGGATGAAGTAGGCGCCTTGGCGCAATGCTGATTGCTCCCCGTTTCTGGTCTTTGTCGCAAGTTTGTTACAATGTAATCCCTCCCTGTAGATCCAGTAGTTGGTAGGTTGTGGGAGGTAACCTTGGTTACCTTTCACATCTCGTTGTATTTGTTAAAACTCTTTCTGCTTAATGAAAAACGCGCTTCGGCGTGGTCTCGAAAAAAATCTACGTGGTGGGATGTGGTCGTCTGCTTGCACCCCATTAGATGAAGCTCCAATTTTCACTCTATACAAACGAAAGACATGTGAATTAAGCTTAATAAAAAAATAGGGATCCTAGAAATAGACGTGCTAGCTGCTTGATGTCCTTGCGTGCGGGCCTAGAGCTATACCTGGACATCACCTTTATATATACTGCAGCTGTGCGTCGTGGAATAGGAAGTGGATGGGACAGAATTTGAGGGGTCACGTGGGATGAGCGCGTGGCTGCAAAACTGCTGCTCCTTAATGCCCGTCGTTTCATCAGTAATGCGTTTCAAGAAAGCAGAAGAGGGAGAGGCTGAGAGTTGCTGCGTTATTGCGGGTAAAGATAAAGAGATAGGCTGACTGATCGAAAAAAAAATGAGAGGTGAAAAGGCGGATCTGAGAAAGGTTACGTTGAGGGAAGGGATAAGGCCGCCAGGACCGACGGGGAAGAAACGGGACAGAGCCATCAACGCTGCTAACACCGTGGCAATTTCAGTTACCAATAAATCTAGCCAATCGTAACAGGCAGAGAACCCCCCTGGTGGGGGCTCTCTTATAGAATGTTTAAATTTGATCGTGACGGCCTCTTCTAATGTTACTCTGCTGAAAATCTCTCCTTGAGCGATGCGCTCCTTCCACAAAATTGCAGGGAAGAGCAATAGCTTGAGCTTTCAGGGCATGGAATTCAAAAACAAATATATGCCGGGAGGCATGGCGCAGATTAGTTTGAACGGCGAAAGTGACGTCTCTCCGTTCCGTCGGAGGAAGCGGATCAGTCAAAATAGTTTATTTTTTCATGTAGCAGAATAAATAATAATCATCAACAAGTGAAACACACTTCAAAATATTCTTGACGTCGACCCGCTGTTGCTTTCTTTGCGACGTCAAATTGATTGTGTTACACAAGTTGCTGTCTTGCTGACATACGTGAATAAAAAGCACAAAACTACCCAATCAGCAGGCTGCAAAAATTCAAACACAAACTACATCATCACATCAGGGAAGACCAAAACACAACTCCTGTAATGTACCAACGATATTTCATTTCACTGCTCCTGCGAACGATTGGAGTGTCAACAAAGAGGATCTTGGAGTTTAAACAGAGTACAAGCTCATCATCACATATCTAGAACACAAACTGGTAATATAATCCTCATATACGATAAAGGCTACTCTTCGCCTACAGATCACTCTAATGACAGCCTTGAATTCAATGCACACTAGGCTACATGAACTATGAAATTACCCTCCATACTAGTGACATATTAATGCAGTTGCCTTGCCAATGCACTACGACGCGATAAAACGCCGTTGGCATCCCTCAAACTCCTTGTCCTTCTGTACTCGATTTCTGCATCTGAGCAAGAATGCCCAGGGAGAGATTTCTTCCTTACTTCTATGGGTTTTAGAGATATTTCATCTGTTGTCATTCTGAAAGGATGACCATCTTTCGCAACACCCTCATCCTCAGACTGATGACCTCCTTTTGTTCCTGCCATTTGAGAACAGAAACACAATAAGCATTTGTGGAAACAGAAACATAACAATAGTAGGGGCATAACAAATTTGTTCCGATCAAAATCTGGGTGTCCAAATAGCCTGCAATATGTATTTCAAGTCAGCAGATTATCATTTCACAGTAGAAAGAAAAATCTAATGTTACCTCTGAACACATCCAAGCGCAGAACTTTATTTGGAGAATCAATGGCGAGCTGGTTTGCTGATTTCTTTGGACTTGTGCCATCTTTGACATAGGTACATGATTTATCCACCTTCTGAACCTCATTAGGCAGATCACTAAATGGGCAGATCTCAGTAGCAGGAGCATTGTTTCCAAATGGTGATATACTGAATGACTCATCAACCACATCTGGTATCCCCACATAAGACTGGGACTGGACAATTTCATCAGCACTAAACCCAAATGAAGCTCTGTAAGCTTCAATTTCATCGGCATCTTGCTTGTCCCTGGATACACTAACCCTCCCACCATTATGTGGAAACGTTTGCTGAGCCTGGTCCAGGTAGAATTGAGCAGATGCTGCTGGCGAAAAGAAATTGCTGCTATCTAGCATACAGTTTCTCGGGGTAGATGGATCCAGCCCAAAAATATTGGTTGGTGAGGTCCGTGCATATGGTGTGTCACAAGCAGATCTAGAGGTCTTCCACTGTGCATTGGTGTCTTGCTCAGGAATGGGCGATGCCCTGAAGTATGGCGTGTCGCAGGCGGACCTGGAGGTCTTCCAATGCACAGGAGGAACCTCTTGCTCAGGTATAGGTGAGGATAGACCAGTCCTCGGAGTTACTGAAGCCGGTGAGATGAGGCTGCTGCAAGGGCTTTCGGGGTAAAGTGGGTAAGATGCCTGGAGTCCTGAACCACCAGAATAGGCTGTTGATAAGAAAGGCATGTTATGCACCTTGCTGGCAGTTTTGATATCCATAGAAGAAGAAAGAAATCTAGCATATGGAACATCTGGAGAAGAAGGTGTAGTTGCATGAGCTAGTTCAGGTGGTGGGGTCAACGGTGCTGTGGATGGCTCAGTTGTGTAAGTTGAGAAGACAGGTGGCGAGACAAGTTGAGGTTCATTAGCATATGGCCCAACAGCGAACATATTTGATGTTGGACCACCAGGAGAGTTTGCAGATACAGACAGAAAGCAATTCGGGGATTGAGCAGTCGAAGGAAGTGCAGAGTTTGAGAAGGATGCTGGTGATGATGGTGGAGCCAGAAGAGATAAATTCATAGGCATATTTTGGTTTGAATTGGCACCAGATTGACCATTTCCACGAGCATTTGATCCATTCCCATCAGAAGTACGTGCTGCAGGAACAATTCTTTTCCCGCCCTTCTGCGATCCGAAACATGATAAGCCTGAAAAGCAGCCAGCCCATCTACTTTGCTGTTTAGAGTAGAGAAGCACATGTTAGTCCAAGCAAATAACTTAGTTGTCACTGCAGAAATAAAAAGAAAACACATGACAACAAAATTTCAAAGGAGCAATAATCCATACTTTGTATATTAAAAAACATTTTTTACTATCATTATGGGATAACAAATGTAAGTGTTTCGCAAAAATCCAAAGGTATTCACAAGGAGATTTTTTATCATAAAGCAAGGATTATCCCAGGTGTAAAAGCTATTTTCCCCCCACTTCAACTTCAAATGGGTGCGAGGAGGGGTAAAATCAAAAAGTTATTAGTATATACATTCTCCAGAGGAAAGGTAAAGCAAACAGTGCTCCAGAACTGAACAAAAATCGAAGGAATGCAAAACGTGTGCTTTACAACATAGCAAAATCAAAATCCAGCTGAACAAATTATCTGATATAGGAGCAACCAAGCATATATATAGTACTGAAGCCAAATTATTGCTGGTAAAGATGCCCAGTTTCAGGCCGTAACTACTGCAGGGCAGTACAATTCGTACTGAGTAAGCAAAGGCTGGGCCAAATTGCCAATCTAGGTCATCAAGGCCTACTAAAAATTCCGGTACTGATCCTGTCGTCCACACATCTAAAGCATGCAAGGGAAAAGCTGCAGCTAAAGCACAAGTCCGATTGCATCCTCCCATGGAACAACAAGTCGTGAAGTGTATGTACCCTGTCCTGCTGTAGTAGCTGGGAGTGGAATCTGGCGTCGGCTGAGCCTGCTGCCGTCGCGGCAGCACTGATGGCAGCTGCACCATTCCCGCCCTGGTGCCACTGCCGCTCCCAACTGAAGACATCCCTGACTGTATACACGCACGGTTGCTCGGGATCAGAGGCGGACCCAGTAAATGGCATGGGTGTACACAAATACAGCCGATAATTTTTGCAGAGAATCGAAATTAGTAGGCATAATGCGCGTACGCACCTGTAATTAGATCAGATCCAGCTGCAAGTAGCCAAATAGCTTAAGTTAGGGTTTGTGTGCTCGGTTTCGCGCATCTGGACGGGAAGACAGGAAGTGCACATACCTGGTGGGTGCTCGTCGTCGGCGATGGTCCCGACGAAGGCCTGGGAACCTGGCGTAGGTCGGCGCCGGCGGTCGCCCAGTCCTCTCCACGAGAGAGAAAGAGAGAGTGAGAGTGAGAGCGCACGAGGGGGGTGAGCCGGAGAAGAAAAGGCAGGTGCCGGTGGTGAGCACAGCCGAGTTTTTTTTTCTTCAATTTAGCCCTTCTAAAATACATTGTTTACACAAAGGTCCATGACGTGGTTTTTATTACAACTACACAGGTTTGCAACAGTGTACCTTTTTTTTTTAAGGAAATACTCTCTTTTTTTTTAAGATAATGAGCAACAATGTAATCTACTTGCTCGGAGCATCTTCACACCTTTAAAAGTTACTATAGGAGATTAATAAAACATAAATAAATTCTAATTCTTCTTCTTTCTCTTGTGGTTCTCCTCCCTCTTCATAAGGCCTTGTTTAGTTGCACCTATATCCAACTCATCATTGTGCGTTGGATTGGCTAGGGTGGAAAATTGATTAGTTTCCACCATAATTCACTTCAACACACGTGAATTACGGTGGATACGAGTACAGCCAAACAAGCCCTTTAAAGTATTAAGGTGAGATTTCGAGAGGTTAAGAAAAAAACCTTGAAAAAAGAGATTGGAAAGAGGATCTACCCTCTTTTCTATCTTTCCAAGAAGCCACCTATTTTTATTTATAACCAAATATATATAAGAAAATAATAATAATTATCATTAAACATGTTTTCATAATAAACTTATGAAGATACGATTGTTGCTAGAATTTTATACAAACTAAGTTCAGATTAAGAAAATTTGATTAGCATTAATTTCATGGCGACCTTCTTTTTAGAGGGAGAAGTAAAGTTTAGTTTAGCAAACTGGTGCTAAAGCTTTGTTTTTAAAATTTTAGAAAAATATACTTAAATATTAAAAAGAGTATGTTTCTAACTAAATTTCTAGAAACTAGCGCTTCTAGTTAATCAGAGGTCATGACGAGATCGTTAGTCTTAATCACGCTCTATATATATTGGAGGGGCGCTAACTAGACAAGTTGACACGCTTAGAACACTTTTCACATAAATCGCCATCATCAACGGTGGCACCACACTAAATTATGCCAGAATGAATGATATGCCTGAGCAGTCTAGTCGATCAAGCTACCACCGAGAATGTAACACGTATTTGTGTCCCATTGGTTGTTAGGTGTTTTTTAAAAAAGTTATTTTTGATCCAAACAAATAACCACGTGTCTTCAAAATTTTCAAGTATATGATATAAAAAGGCATAACTTTTGATTGCACGTGCCATCATAGTATCATACTTGAAAATTATCTAATTCATTCATAGTTTAAAAAGTAGTACTTTTATCATGTAATTTCTTAGTGTATATATGTTTAGGTGAAATTTGAAGTTTCTTAACAAAAGAGACGCTCAAAGTTAAGTTTTAAGGCAAAACTAAATTTAAAACCATCCGAAACAAACCTTGGTAGACTTGATCATGGTGCACGTAACGTAGCCGTTGTCAATTTCACTTGCCGTATAAATATTCCAACATCGTAATTAGAAAGCAAGGCTCTTTTTGTCTAATAAAATTGTCAATTACATCTTAGTTATAAAGTATCTGAAATCTTTGTGGATTGATGCATTTATTTTCTTGTCATGGATCATTCAACGACTTTTCAAATGGAAAGCATCCACTTTCAAATATGGTTATGAGGAAAGGATACATACAGAACGTCAGATGATGATACATATATAAGAGCTTAATGGTCCTCACACACCAATCAACGAGAATGATCGAAAACGATGGAATGGCCAGTCACGTAATGATGTAGGTCACACACAGCAAAGCAAGTATAGACAACGTCGACACTCGTCATTGATGAATCAACGTATAATAATTATGCAAGACAAAAGTGCTGGCTGGCTCTTATCTGTTGGTGATCAGTAGAACGCCTTAGCATTTTGTTGAGTGTTTTATACTGTTTTCCTTGGCATATACAGCCGAAAAAAAGAGAGCCGTGCATTGAAAAACCGGCAAAAATAAGGTCTAGTAGAACGCTTCTTTTTAGCGTTGACCCATCTGTAGGGTTTAGGACATGCTTCTGATGACCGCCAAATGTCCTTATATATAGTAACTCTCGAATTTGTAAACTGTAATAATAACTCCCCTAACGACTTCAGAATCTGCTAATTTATTTAAAATTGAAATCGGTAGCTTGCAACAATTCATTGTTCAGGAATAATCAATAGCTTAGCAGACTAGCTTGTAATCTCGGTGAAACCGTGAAAGAACTTGACCAATTCCCATGTAAAAAGCAGCTGCTTGTCATGTATTTGTCTCGTTCGCATGCAATTATGCACACACAGCTTGACATCTTTTCAGAAAAAATAAAACACGATGTCAAAAAAAAAAAAAAAAAAAAAAAAACATCAACAAATCGACCTCCATTTGTGTGGGTTAACCCTGTTTTACTTAGCTTTGGATGGCTTTAGGTTCTCCTCCGTGTATTATAGTGAGGAGTTGTTTTATCTCTCCCTTCAAAATAAACTAAGAGTATCTATGAGAGTCTAAAACATCATTTAAAGATATATTTAAATAAAAATCAGTTTCCTTATATTTTTGTTCTCCAAAAGCTTTTCTATCACTACATAAATTCTTTTGTGAGGCACTTTTTTTTTTAATCGTGGCGGGTTTTAAAAAAATACCACGGTTAATGGAGGCGAGCCAGCCGTCCAAAGAGTAAACTGCCACTATTAATGGATTAACCGTGGCGGTTTTTGTAAAATAACCGTGGCAGCGGTTAATGGATTAACTGTGGCATTTGTTGTAACATAACCGTCCGCACGGTTAATAATCATGGCGATTTTTTGTTATTTAACCGCCATGGTTAAGTATGGGCTATAAATACAACCACCCACCACCCCCCGCAGCTCCTCCTCTATTTTTTAAGGGTTTTGAGCTCCAAAACCCTAAAATTGGCCATTTCTTAGGGGGAGGTTTTCCCTTAGATTTGTTGAAGGGTGGCACGCAAGAGGTTGATGCTTACTCTCTTACCCTAATCCCTCTCTCTTTTGCACGATTTAGGTGATTTTTAGATCTAGATCCAAATGTAGGAGAGAGAAATCTATTTAAGATTTTGGTGCTTTTTAGGTGCTTTTCCTCTTTCTTTTAGGTGATTTAGGTGCTCATTTAGGTACTTTTCCTCTCTTTCCATAATTAAGGTGATTTAGGTGCTTTTCATCTCTTTTTTTCCGTGTGAGGACATGGACAAAGGGATTGGATATATATCTTGTGCGCATTTTATAGAGCTAATTTTGTTCTCCGTATTTAGCTAGAGAGAAATCCAGGAATAAAAGGATATCAATATTTAGATATCCAGTTTAGAGAAGCTTTTGGAACACTTTTTTTTTAACTAAAATATTTATCCTCAATCAATAAAGAGGCTCTTGAAGTTGCTCTAAAAGTTAGTAAAACCATTACATTTTTAGGCTTTATCATTGTCTTTGGCTTCTCCGTGGAGCGGTAAGGACATCAAGAGTGTTTGAAATTTTGGTATAGCCTCGGATCCCACTATCTTTGGGACCTTAAGGCCAACTCATGCTATGTGTAGAGACATGGAAGACATTATTGATGGATCTCGCTAGGCAAGAAAAAAGAATCGTGATGTTCGTGGTGTTCCTCGCCTTTTCTAGTTCATTCATGTCGCGCGCATAGTGTCGACTCCATTTTCATCAAAGTGAATTTTCCTTTCCTAGCCGCTACTCATCGTTTTTCGTGTCATCCAAGTAGTACCTGTCTCTATTGTCGTGGTTGGTTGTGTTATACCAATGTCCTCCCTCTTATTCTACATTGCCATGCACGTCCATCATAGAAGGGGCATGCTATGCGAGAAGATGGACATATAGAGCTTAAAAACTCTCTTAGTTTTTACTCTCTCCATTCTAGATTATTTTCCATTTGACTTCTCTAAATACATAGATTTTGTTATGTTTGGATTTACATTTATGTCTAGACCGCGTAGTAAAACTAATGTACCTAGATGACCTAAGTAAGCAGACCTGAAGACTCGTATATATAAAAAGAAAACAAAATAAAAGAAAAAGAGGGATGCAATCATCATCGTCGTCGTTCATTCCCGTGGCAAGAACGGGGCCAAAGGGTACGTACAGTACGTTGCAAATGAGAGTGGTGTGGTCAAAAGAGCAGCAGCTCCTCGCCGGCCGGCTCGCCCCTCCTTTCGCGTGTGTGACGATAATGCGCAGCCTGCCGGGGCCGCCGGCCCGGGTGGTCGCCATGTGACAGCTTGTTGGTAGTAGCGCCTCTTTTGGTTTCGTCCGTCGACAGTGACGCGGCGCTGGTTCGTAGCTCCCCACCACCGGCCGGCAACCTTTCTTCGCATGCATGACATCGATCGTCACATGAACATGTATGATGTGGTAGATCGATACGGATGGCTCATGGCTGTGGATACACCCACGAAGCTCATGCGCTGAATGCTCATTGCTCGGCTGTTGACAACGACGCTCAGCGCAGTGTAACGACACTACAAAAGTGTTGCCTCCGAGCTTGGGAGACAATTTTCTTCAAAAGCTTGGGAGACAACGGCATCCTTCACACCCCTTGTTCAGCATGTTTCCTTAGTGTTGCCTCTTGCTTCTTGCTGAACTTTACCGATTGAAGAAAGCAGCAAAATTTGGAGATACAAGGGAGTTCGCAGAAGGAAAGAACAATACTTTTTTTTTTTTACTTGGCCACTTGAAGGCTAACGAGGTTCGATCTAGCCTCGATGGTGAGAGAGGGCTTCAATCAAATCTTTCTGGTTCACATGCAAGAGCTGTACTATAAATTTTGGACCTGTAATGTATAACGATAGCTAGAAGCTAGTATGTCCTAGGCTCCTTTTTTTTAAAATCTTCCGATCGAGCAGAGATCAACAAAAAAATTGTACACCAATTCCCCCACCAACATAAGGAAATCAACATTTGCAAATGTCGACAACACGGATTGAATATCTGGCACAAAGGTTTCAACCTAAAACATGTAATAAGCGGAGAGGAGTTCATAGCCAACAAGGAATGGCACCAAAGGAGCCTAAAAATGGTCTACCATCATATATGTTCATGTGACGATCGATGTCATGCATGCATGCCTAAAAATTTAGATACAAATTATGGCCCACACGATGTAGTCTACAACGATGGAGTAGATGGTGCTGGTGGGCATTTGGGGTTGCATGTCGCACAGTTGGACCTGCAGTCTTGCCATGTCTCGTGGCAATACTCTTTCTCAGAACCATTAGGACAGCAGTAGCAGGAGCTCCCCTTCACCGGTACGAAGTAATAGCACCACACGGTGACGCAGAAGTTGATGGTAAGCTTTGTCTCATATGATGATGTAGAGTTGACGGGAGCCGTGATAGAGCTCTTGGAATCCATCGGTTCATAACGGCCTACAGTATTTTAAAAAACGAAGATCATTAATATAATAGAAGCAGAGCAGCAGCAGCAACCAACAATCGTCTACATGTACTGACGATAGAGGGGGCACAAACAACATACAAAGGATGTAACAAACATATAGCCCGCATATACAAGCAACATGATCACTCGGATCATGTGCAAACCACTTCTTCATGAAAACTCGTGTAAACCATGGTAAAATTATCATCTAAATTTATTAAAAATCACACATGTAGATGATATGATAATAGCTAAAATATCTTGTCCAAGCTTCGACTTCGATTGTGAGATATAAAAATAACAAATTTCTAACAAATCATCTAGGCAACTTTTAGCTTGAAGATTGTTATTTTTATATCTCACAAACTTTTAAATCGAAGTTTGGACAAGATATTTTACAAGGTTATGTATCATCATATCATCTATCTATGTGATTTTTGGTGAATTTAAATTACTTTTTTTTTCTTATAGTTCGCACAGGTTTTTTATAAAGGGTGTGGTTCACACCTGATCCGTTGCCCACTATCATATTGCCCCTCATATATATAAATAAAATAAAACAATACAGCGGAGTTCTTACATTGTGTTTGCATTGCTAGAGATCCGAAAAACATAACGCACAAGAACATGGTCATCGTTATGCTATTGCGCCTCATGTTAGATCCCGTCAAGGCCGGAAATGAGCAATGAAGAGGCAGATCACGTGGGACTTGAACGATGAGTAGAGATTCCTGGCCTCACCTCACCCTTTATATGGTATACTAGGATCATGCCCGTGCGTTACTACGGATGTTATACTGTTCATTTGACACTTCGCTCAACAAGATTACATGCTTCCAATAAGATTGGCGAGACTTATACTCATGATAGTTGTCACTACTACGAGATTGATTTTTGCGTGGTGTTCGATTTTATTTTCCGTGGCGGGCATTTGAGAAAAACCGCCACGGAAAAATAGGTGGTCGGCACCCTCCCGCTGGGAGGAAAAACCGCCACGGTTAATCGATTAACCGTGGCGGTTTTTGTAATTAGCCCGCCATGGAAAATAAAGCCCTAATTTCAGCCCGCATAAAGAAAACCCTAGCCCATCGAGCCCAATCCCCTTGTATATATATTCGTGAGTTAGGTTTCACTCATCTCTCTCGGCCGCTCCCATCTCTTATCTCCACCTTCTCTCCACCGATGCAAGGACGCGGCGGGCCGGGACTCCACCGTGGCGCACGGGGCCGAGGCGCTGGGGCAGCCCTCCACCGGCGCGGACCGGGACGTGGGGCGGCGGATCCCGGCGGCGGCCATGGGGCGACGGATCCCTCCACTCGGGCGCGGACCTCCACCGGCGGCGCGGCGTTAAGGGCGCCCCTCCTCCACCAGTGCGGACCTCCTCCCATCGGCGGCGCGGACCACCGGCGGGCGTGGACCTCCTCCACGCGGGCGGCGTGCGGGCGGCCCCACCGGCAGCGGCGGGCGCGGCGACCCTCCATCGACGGATCGGTGGCGGGGGTCCTGCCGGGCTAACGCGCGGGATCCGTGGGCGGGCGCTCCTCCGCGCCGCCTGCGGTGAAGCACGCGGACGAGACGGGACTGCGCGAGCCGCATGCGGGCCCATTTGGGCCCGGATCCGGGGCGGTTTTTTTTTTTATTTTTTATCCCGGATTTTCCGTGGGCGGTTTTTGTTAAATAACCGCCACGGTTAATGGATTTTCGTGGCGGTTATTTAACAAAAACCGCCGGTTAATAGATTTTTTAACCGTGACCCTAGGCTGCGTGGCGGTTTCAATGCCCGCCATACGGAAAATTCAAAAAACCGCCACCAAAGTTCAATTCAAGAGTAGTGTGTGTGAGAAAAGAAGAGAATGGTATACCACCGTTATAGACCTTAGATTTTGTATTTTCTATATGCTTACAATTTTTAAGCTATCTTTGTTTCCAATCGGTTTAGATAGTTATACTTTGTATGAGAGAAATACTTTCTTTTTGAACACGAGTTTGATTGATCCCCATAATCCTCACCCTCTTAAAATGGATGGTGCATGTACCATAAAAAAATATAGACATGTGGAACTAATCGCATGTCAACTATAATTCTTTCTTGAAGAAGAAACCCTGAATAAAATTTTATTTGTTCAAATTCAAATATCGTGACTAACAAAATATTTATATATTAGTGATTCATAAATAATACTTTTTAATTTCAAAATGTTTGCATAGTATGGATACAAATTCTATCTAGGGAGCTAGTGAATCAGGGTATCTCGAAACATCGTGGATGCAAAATTTAGCTACATTCATCAAAGCTCACGATTGCTAATACAACGCTTTCAAATTTTCTCATTAGCGGCATTGAATTTTTAATAGAACCAAATCGAATCTATGGAGATTTGTTTAGTTTTTTTTTCCTTCTGTAGTCTAATCATGTTCCTTGCGCTCACTTGTGTCTATCAAATTTAATCTATCGTGGTACCAAATATTTGATTATATCTTCTTCCCTTATATTTTTTCTTATCTAATGTGTGTTGTTCGAGATATTTGTAATTATAGGAAGCGCGCTACCAAACGATGTCATCTTTGACCAAGCTTATAGCAAAAAGTATTAGCATTTACTCCATCCATATGGGTAAAAAGAAGTTGTTTAGGACAATGACACGGTCTCTAAAACACAACTTTGACATCTTGTTATTATAAAAATATACATGGAAATGTGATATATGTATACTTTTTGTGAAATTATTTTTAAGTAAATCTATTTATATAAATTTCACGTTTATAAACTCAACAATTTAAAGTTATCGATGATTTATATTCCTAATGTTTGACCTAAACCTTATCCAAAATGACTTTCTTTAATAATTCAGAGGAAATATGAAAATATATTTAACAACTAATCTAACGTACTTATTTTGTCTCATAAATCTTTTGTACTTTTTCATATAATTTTAGTCAAAGTTTGTCATGGTTGACTCCCTCGGATATGAGAACTGCATGTTATGTGGAATGGATGAAGTACATCTTTAGTAGTACCACAAAATTTTTATTCCTACCATAGAATTTTTCCCATCCTTCCGATCATATCCATTTTAAGTTTTTTTCTTTTTTAAAATAGGGTCGAGGTCTTCATCGTGCACACACGGGGACGCATGGGAACAACCGTTGATATCTTTTTCGCATGCGGCATGCAAATCTAGTGGGATGAAAAAAATAGTTTCCTATTCTTAGCATGCGGGAGCGGGGGGAGGGCCGGAGCGAAGCGGGGGATGTATACGTCGCCTCGCCTGATAGGGGTCTATGTTTAGGTCTTTTTAGTAGTATAATATAAGATATAGAAGCGCTGCATGCCTGGCTAGCACAGATTAGAGCAACGCTTTTAGTTTGCTGTTTAAAGCCTTCACCCGCCTCCTTTTAGATTCAAAAAGAAAGTAATAGTTAGCTGCCCTATTTAGATCAAAAGAATTACACGCTATGGGTAATAATTAGCTCCTTTAGATTCAAAAAGAACTAATAAGCAGAGATATATTAGCTCCTCCGTATCCAAAAAGAAAGTAATAGTTAGCTGTCGTGTTTTGAATCCAAAGAATTACTGCCTCCATATTCAAAGAGGAAGTTATTTTAGACAAATTTGGGTTAAACATTGAGAATATAAATCATGAGTATCTTTCTAATTGTTGAGTTTGAAAATGTGGAAATTATGTAAATAATTTTTTCTTGAAAAAAGGCTTTGCGTGGTACACCTAAATAACGCGTGGACCGTTAATCTAGATGTATTTTATGGAGTAATAATTAGCTCCTTTGGATCCAAAGAAGTCATAGTTAGCTGCTATGAAGTACTCCCCTCCATACTCAAAATTCTTGACTTCATAGACCTTATTAAATAGACCTTCTGGGTGTTTCAGGGGCAATGCTTCATCAGTTTTTTGTTAAGGGAAAAACGGGAAAAATACCCCTTAATGACTCCCGATTAATAGACCTTCGGGTGTCTCCTAGCGACAAAACTTCTGCAGATTCGGTGGCTAGTGCTCGAAGTCTGATGCAGTGGTCGTCAGGAGTCTCCAACTACACTCTCTTTTTGGCGGCCTTCACGATTTGGCCCGCTTGGAGGAGGATAGCGGCTCCCCAGCGGGTAATGGAGAAAACTTGTCGCTTGGTTGTTGTCCTAACGCCCGTCGAGGCACCGGTGGGCCGACCCCACGGACACGCGCCGGATCGGGGTGGACTCAACTACCGCTCCCTCTAGAGTGTAGTTGAAGGAACTGATGAAGTCCCAAAGCAAGGTGAAGGCGTCCGCGGCAAGGTAGGCTGGTTCTCGGCCGCCCGATGTCCATCGCCGCAGCCGCCGGGCCGATCCGTATGCGCTGGTAATGCGCGCGGAAGCGCTCACGTATCATTCACGCCGCGACCTCGCGGCCACCTCGGCTTGAACGAGCTTTCTCGCGAAAGCCGAAACGCACCATGCGCTTGACGCAACAAGGGATAAAGATCAACACTACCGGACCACAAAGGAAGGTGGCGGCTCGATGAGGGGAGGCTGCGGGCTCATCGAGCATCGCCCACCCAAACAGGGGGCTCCGACCTCGCCGGCGCTCAAGCGCGGGCGGAGGCCACACCGGTCGGGCGAGAGAGGGTCCGTTGTCGGCTCCACTTCCCAGTAAGACCTTCTTGACCTGAATCTCTCGATTTGGGTCACGACGGCAGACAACGCCCGCGATGCGCTCACTCTGTCGGCACCCGGTGGGGTGACCCTATGGGAGACATGCGGTCGGGGTGGACTCAACCCGACCCTAGCGGCTCCTCTAGAGTAGTTGAAGGAACGATGAGGAAGTCCCGCAGGGTAACGGTGTCCGCGCCACCGATGTTCGCCCCGCAGGCGATGTCCGCCTCGTCCGCAGGTCGGCGGGTCGCGAATCTCCGCGTATCGGGTAGTCGCAGCTAAGGCGCCTGCGTAATCCTCGCAAGGCGAGGCGCTGCACTTTCACGCGCGGGCGCACAAGGGATCCACCTAACACCGCCTTGACCGCAAGAAGGCGATCGGGCTGATGAGGGGAGGGGTCGCGAAGCCATCGAGCATCACACCCAAAACAGGGGCTCGGTAGCCCGCCCCTACTGCGAAGTGGGAGGTCCACACGTTACCCACCGGCCGCCCACCTCTAGCACATCTCC
>JADLZK010008968.1:0-123574 GCA_015847255.1 Hyparrhenia diplandra
CACTGTTGTTATTTCTTCAGCTATTTTTTTGAATTTTCACCGGGGGGGAGGCGTTCCCCACCTGAATTTATTTTCAAAGCAGCCCAAAACGGCTCGTTAAGATTTACAAAGTTTTGAAGAGGAAAAGAACAACACAGCGCCCCAGCACCGGGGGAAGAGTGGCATAACCACAGAAAAAGAAAACACTAGCGAGAGGAGAGAGTACACCAAGACACAAGGGCTCTTCAACGATGCCTCCAAGGAGGTGAATGACGCCATAACGTAATCATCGTCATCCATACAGAAGCCTGGCGAGGCTTTCGTCCGAGCCCTGTGTCGAGGAGAAGCAGTTGCAAAGGTTCTTCAGTGACGCCTTCAACAAGGAAAATTCGTCGCTAGCTCGGAGAGATCGAGCTGAGCTTTCGCCAAAACCTTTGCCGCCGCTTCAAGACCCACCACCAAGGGATCCTAGGTGGTAGCCGGTCGCCGCCACACCACGAAGCGGGGAGGCGCACGCAGCGGCGGCGCCAATGACGAAGAAGGGTGGGTGCCGGCCGCCACCACACCGCACGGAGCCGTTCAAGGACTCGCCCGTGAAGGAGGGAGGCGCGCACCGGCAAGCGTCCTCACCCGGAAGAAGTAAGCGTTGGTCGGCCGCCGCCCGCCGCGTGGAGCCAGCGAACGGACTTCGCCGCGACTATGGGAGCGCGGCCCGACAAGCATCCCAGCGTGCGATCGCCGCCACACCGTCGCGAGCCGTTCGGGACTTCGCTGCGGCCGGAGGGGCGCGCACGCGGGCATCCTCGCCCGAAGGAGGGTGCCCGTCGCCGCCACACCCTACGGAGCCCACGGTTGGACTCGCCGCACAGGTGGGAGGCGCCAAGACCGACACCATCGGCGACTATCACGAACCTGTCATGGCCGACGCCCGTCACGGCGCCTCTTGCCCTCCCAAAATGGCAGCGAAGGCCCTCCCCAATCGAGCAGCACACGAGAGGGAGGGCGTGCATGATCGCGCGCCCCGCCCGTCGGCAAGACCACGGCCAAACAACGCGAACCATGCCGCACTGGACCTCGCACACGCCGCGAAGAACACGGGCACATCGCCCCACCGCCGGCGCGCCCGCGCCGGACCACGCGCCCGCAACGCCTGCGAGAACCACGAGAACAGACCCGAGATGGAGTCGCGTAGCACCACTTACGCCCAAGAAGCGATCAACAAAGCAAGCGAAGAAGACGCCCGAACCGCCTTCGCCGACGACCGATGGCGGCGCCCCCGCGGGGCGGGGGCTGCCCCCAGCCCCACCGCCACCCGGTAGGGTCCAGCCATGGGATGCGGATCCGACGCCCGGCAACACACCGACGATCATAACCGGCGGCCGGACGGCGGCAGCGAACCAGCCTAGGAGTGGGTGTAGAGGGAGGGCTGCGGGGAGGGGGCGCCGCCGGGCCACGAGCACCTCCGCGCGAGGCGCCCGAAAACCCGCCCCCCCGACGGGTGTTGTTGCCGAGAAAGGCAGCTCCCCGCGGGAAGCGAAGCGAGTGGCGCGGATCCGGCCGCGGGATGGCGGATCCGGCTAGCCGAAGACGGAACCGCCGCCACCCGCCGCCGGCGCCGGCCGGGCTCCGGCCGTGCATCCTCCTCCGCGCCGAGACCGACGCCGCCAGGTGAGGCCCGCCGCCACCATCCTCGTTTGCCGCGCTGGGCATCCCGGTGGTTCCTCCGGTGGCGGCGAGGCGGAGAAGGAGGGGTGGCCGGGTGGGCGGCGGCGGCAGCTAGGGTTCACCCCGAGCCACCCGCGCGAGGGACGACGCGAGGCCTCTCTATGTCCGGGGCGGACCAGCCTTGAGCTCGACGGCGACGAGTGCTCTTCGCCTATATTTTCGATTGAAATAGTTCAACCGAAGAGAATAGATTTGGTCACTCTGAATGTTTCTTCTCTCCAATATGGTGAAGATGTTTCCCATAGCAGTTACATGTGGCAATACTTTTGTCCTTAAGCCATCGGAAAAGGACCCGGGTGATTTTTACTTTATCATCAACATTTATCAATTACTCCCTCTATTCCAATCATAAGACGTTTTGGCTTTTCTAGATACGTAACTTTTGCTATGCATTTACATAGACACTATGTCTAGATTCATTGTAAAACAAGTATTTGGAAAAAGCCAAAACGCATTTTATAATCTAGAATGGAGGGAGTACTTATAATAAAATATGATCTTGCATTCAACTAGTCTTTGTTTAAGACAAATAGCAAGCAGCATAAGCATTCCCTGCACCCCTCATTGCCAAGTCAACTAGTCTTTGGGCAGATCCTTTTTATCTTTATCCTGTTCCTTGACAAAATTTGTTATTGTCATGATATATATGAACTAAAATCTGAAAATATACATGGCTGTATGCCTACTTGCTTAGCTACCATTGCAGATTAGTAACTAAGTTGCATGTTTCTTTACATCTAATTAGGGAAAACATACTCATATGCAATTCTTTTTTAATTGTAAGGGCTATGCATATGATTACTGATTTTTATTTGTGGTGTGCACCTATTCACAAATTCTGTTCGCGGTGGTTTGTAAATGCAAAGTGTCTTGTATGTTGGAGATTAATTTGTATTCTTGAGGTAAGAAAGGCCAATTTGAATTGGTTAAGAAATTAGGAGAAGGGTGTGGAAACTAGATGGGTAAAAAGAAGAATAAGTGAATTTGGATTTTGCTATGAGCTAGCGATGAGTTGTAAAGTATTCTAGCTAATGCTTAGTTAAGCATGAGTTGTAAGTGGTAAAGTTGGATTTGACAACTTGTATGATGGTTTGCAAAGTCTATATAAGGACTTGCATACCTCCTTTCGTAAGCTAAGCTAGCGAGGTCCGTGGTTTGACACAAATGTAGAGTTTATATTGTACGGGTTGCTAGCTTCGGATAGCCTAGAGCTGTATGAATAGAAGCTAGTTAGAAACCTAGAGAGTGTTGTGCTAGCTTCAGATAGCCTTGAGCTGTATGTATATTGAAGCTAGTTAAAAAGCTAGAAAATTAGAAGGTTAGTTGAGTGTTAGCTTCGGATATGAAGCTAGAAAGCTAGAGATCGAAAGGGAGCTAGCCCCGAGAGTAGCCTCGAGCTGTATGGGAGTGTTGCTAGCTTGTCTCAAGCTTTAGCTAATCTTGAGCTAGCTAGATAACTAAGAGATTGTAAAGGTTTCTAGCCCCGAGAAGGGTTGCTAGTTTATCTCTAGCTTTAGCTAGTCTTGAGCTAAATGTATCTAGCTTCAAATTATGGTTGTATCCTTATTTGTGTGTGAGAGGAGGTAATAAAGATAGTTTGAAGAATACCACATCCCACTCATTTATCGTATCCAATTTCTAACATTGTAAGTCCTTTCCTCTTAATGAAATACTTGCCAAGGCATGTTCGCGAAAAAAATATGTGGTGTTTACCTGTTGTACCTAAATTCAATATTTGCACAAGTGTTATAAGATATCGCAAGGAAATGATTTCTATGGTAGTAGAGAGTCGCTTACCACACTGGCTCATGAGAGGGTTAAATGTAGATTATAGTTTGCACTACAATTCTTTTGAACAATGGAAATTGAGTTACTCTAGCATTGATACATTAATGAAATATGAAGAGCTGAAGATGATGCATTACAAAGTAGCAAATACTATATAAAGTCCTTGAAATTGCTTTAAGTTCGACTAATTTGGATTGGAGATCTTATGGTATGCTCCGTTTTCTAATTGTTATACTAATTCAGGGGCTGCTATGATGCTTACGGAGCTAGCAATGGAAGCTGGTTTGCCTAAGGGTGTTTTGAACATTGTTCATGGTACCAATGTATGGTATTCTTATCTACCTTTCTATTTTCGATAATATGTTTCTCAGTTGTCATACTTCGCTGGTGTTGGTAGTGTACACATAACAAGACATGACAATGCCATTTTTTGGGCAATCTTTGCCTAATGTACTCGAAGAAAATTGTGCGATCTTATATTTTTTCCTTTTAAAAACATTAATGAATTTATTCTGCCGACATTCATATCTGTTAGATTGTTTTGTTCTAATTGCTTCACCAATGCAGGATGTTGTCAACAATATTTGTGATGATGAGGATATTAAGGCTGTATCTTTTGTTGGTTCCAATACTGTAAGTGAATCTAGTGACTTATTTGTTTCTCTATTTGTTGCACAATTTTTTGCATCAATAATGTGTTGGATATTTTTTTCGCATAATATTTTGTTTTGCATCAACCTTTTCCTTTTCATCGTTGTATGTCATTAAGTTACTAATCCTTAATCCTTATTAAAAAGGACCATTGGACTGCTCGCAAACATGTCTCACATGTCTAATCTTTTGAATCAACGTTGTTGTAATGCTTCAAAATCTAATTAATTTTGATCTTGACATAATTTATCTATTTTGAATTTGTCAAGATTCTAATAAGAGCTATGCATTTACACAGTTATTTGTTATTGTATTTATGTTAATAACATGCTAATGTGTTGTCACAATATTATAAAGATGCATTTATAAACTCTAGTGGAAATTTTTACATTAGATTTTCAAGTATATACTACATTGGAATAATGATGCTTCTAGTGCTGAAAGCTAGTCCCTTCCTTTTCTCAATTGAGCAATACTTTGTGATTTCTCTGTCTCAGGCTGGTATGCATATATATTCTAGAGCATCTGCAGCAGGCAAGCGTGTTCAGGTGAGTTTTTATCTCTGCTGACTTTGAGTCAAAACTGTTTTTATTTTCTACCTTGTTGTAAGTAGCATGATCCACAACAAATGTTTCTGTTTCTTTATAGTGCAATATGGGAGCAAAGAATCATACAATTATCCTTCCTGATGCTGATAGAGATGCTACATTGAATGCCCTTATTGCTGCTGGATTTGGTGCAGCAGGGCAAAGGTGCATGGCATTGAGCACTGCTGTTTTTGTTGGCGGTTCAGAATCATGGTATACCCTATTCAGATGACTTTTTTCCTTGTATTGTCTTCTGAGGTAGCACAACTTACCAAAATTTGTCCTAGGGACTAGGGAGGATGAATTAGTCAAACGTGCAAGTGGCCTTATTGTTAATTCAGGAATGGTTAATGATGCAGACCTTGGTCCGGTGATCGCCAGACGGGTATGTTTTTGACTGCCTCCCATTTTGTGTTATTTGTATTATGCGACTTGTGGATACCGTGTCAATAACTTTGTGAATGTTAGTCACATAGACTTACCTGTTTTTTCTGAAATACAAGAGCTGTTTTTCCCCATATGATCTGACTGTTGAAAGATTAAGAGGAGAATACATTGCATCCTCATTCCTCAATTTGAAAATGATTGGACCATCCGAACTTTAGAGTTTAGACCTTGATGAGCAACTATTGGTAAAAAGGAGATCCACATAAGTATGATATTCATGATTTACCTTTTTGAACTTGGATGGGACATGAAGACCTTTGTTTTGCCGGAGTAAAGTTCAGGGGCTGTTTTTATTGTCAAAAAGTGTCCGTAAAAGTGTAAATAGGGTTCTTGACGCCCTTCACTTGTATGACCTGAATATTGAATAGAATTTACTGGTAATCAGTGCTAACATTGAGATGACCTATCGCATTAAAACTAATTGGATAGGGGATTAGTGAGTGACATTACTTTATCATAGTGTGACTTTGCTTTGTACTTAAGCACCTAGTATCGAAGTTGATCTCTCGGCCTCTAGTTAGTTCAGGATTCAGGGTCATTGAATGTTTTTTGGCACATAATCATATGCGAGTTATCCAGTTAGTATTTATGAATGACTGAAGTTACTAGCTTTTGTGTTTGGTTGTAAAACTATTATCGGCTTGGGATTCATACCATTATCACAGTTAGTAGGTTCTTCGATCAAAATGAACTTTTCGTTTTTGTTGCGGAGATCTCTTATCTTGCAGTCTTACTTCACTACCCATGAAATTTCTAGCTTCGTAATTTTGGGCGTTTGGGTTTTCACTTGTTTCTTTTGTGCTAACATTCACTAAAATCAGGCAAAGGATCGTATCGTAAGTTAGTCCAAAGTGTTGTTGACAGCGGTGCTCGTATATTGCTTGATGGAAGAAAGATTGTGGTAATTTCAATAATCCAGTTGTTTATACCCTGCCTGCAGTTGTACTATATCTTGTTAACCTGAAATCTCTGTAATATGCAGGTTCCTCAGTATGAAGATGGAAATTTTGTTGGTCCAACCATTCTGGCTGATGTTGAAAGTGACATGGAGTGTTACAAGGTAGTTTTCAGAATTTGGTTATGAAATTTAACTATGCATCTCAGTTGTAGGATTTGGGGTCATGGAGAAGCAGAACTATTTGTAGGATCTGCTGTTCGTACATTTCAAGAATTAAAATATGGAGTGCACTGTAGGTAAATTGGTTCCAAATTGAAGTGCAAACCTTTGAATATGTTTGACAGTTGACACAACCATTATTGGGAGCCATTATCCATTGTGAAAATGCACATTCTGAATTGTATAATGCTGATGCGCCATTTAACATAATCCCTGATTATGACTGGAGAACTAATGTTCCTCAGCACCCCACAATGGGTCACAAATCATCTACTTTGCATAATGCGTATTCAAACTGCAATTATGTTAGTTTCCACCTTCAAGGCGCTTCCCAAAATCCCCATAAGCGGATTATCCTTTTGTGGTGGTAGAAGCACATATGCATGTAATAATTAACAGTTCTTCAGAAGATTTATTCATATTTCTCAGTATCAGTGGTAGCTGCTGCATACTTCGTAAGCTATGTGAAGAGTCTTACTCAAATTAAGTATTTTCTCAAGTCTCAAAAACAAACTTGAAAAGATTGTATAAATTGGAGGTCAAATATGCTGTCAGTTAGCAAGTCATTCCCAAAATAAATCAAGGAAACTTATCTTGATGAAGGTATATTGATTGAAGTTGAACCTTGCTAACTTATTGAAACAGGAGGAAATATTTGGTCCAGTGCTTCTCTTAATGAAGGTATGCTGAATTTCTTTTTTGCTTTCAGCATCAATAGGTTATGCTGTGTTGCCATTACTGACCCTCTTTTTTTCCCAAAAAATTTCAGGCAGAGCGCCTGGATGATGCTATCCAAATTATAAACAGAAACAAGTAATATCTTGCTATCCAAATTATAAACAGAAACAAGTAATATCTTTCTCCTCTATGCCTGTAGATCTGAAGCATTCCTTGCAATCCAGTATAAATATTTATTTGTTCCTGTCTGCAGGTATGGCGATGGGGCTTCCATATTTACAACTTCTGGTGTCTCCGCCAGGAAATTTCAAACCGACATTGAAGCTGGCCAGGTATAGTATGTGTCATTTTCAAAAGACTATTACCAGATTGCATTGCATATACTACTTGAAAAAAAGAAAAGAAAAGAAAGAAATGGTTCCATTCTGAATTTGATAGAACTAGGATCCAGAAGAAATGAACCGACTCATGCAGCATGTATTATTATTTATAATTTTTTTATGGTTTCATTTGCAGGTTGGCATCAATGTGCCGATCCCAGTTCCCCTGCCATTCGCATCAATGTGCCGATCCCAGTTCCCCTGCCATTCTTCTCCTTCACGGGCAGCAAAGCTTCATTCGCAGGAGATTTAAATTTCTACGGTGCACCCTTCTCAGCTTAACACCACTTGATCCTTCCCCATAGTTTTTTTGAGCGTATCCGTCCCCATAGTCACAATGGCACTGATGTCATCGCTATCAGTTATGTTTGCGAGTAACTAACACAATGGCATGGGATGTCAGGCAAGGCTGGTGTGCAGTTCTTCACCCAGATCAAGATGATCACGCAGCAGTGGAAGGGGTCGCCGGCGCAGCGGGTCTCCCTCTCCATGCCCACCTCGCAGAAGTGAGACGTCAAGGATCCTCACCCCACTCTCCAAAGCTTCTCCTCCAGACAGACCCATGCATCACGCGTGGCCACCAGTTGTTCAGGTGCTCGCTCGCTCTGGTTGGACACCATGCATGCACATTCAAAACATTACCAAGATTTAGATATGAGCGCTGCCCATTCTGCTGTGTAAAGGTTAAAGAATATTGTAAAAGCCCCAGGTCTGTAGATGGAATGTCGTGTAAACCTACAATAAGAGCAGAAATAAAAATGTCGCCAATCGCCATGCTGGTTTGTGGTTTTTACCTGTGCGATTTTCCCTCACAAATATGGCCTCGACACAATGACACCTGGCAACCTACATCCCCGGTCGTCTTGGCCAGTTGGGGGTTGGTGCCTATAATTATTATATTCAAGAGAAGTAGAATATAAACCTGTGATCTCCACTAATTTTTGAATTATTAAACTGATAGGAATGCAATAATATTTTAAAAACAAGAATCTATTCAATCATGACCTGCATTATTATACATTGCTTACCGTACAAGGACTTGAGGAGGCTTATGGCACTGAAAACATAATTTCACACTCTGCCTAGTCTTTGATACTTTTCCAGCTTTTGTCCAATTCATAGATAAAAGGATCAGAAACAATGTAGCACAGCTATGCAACATATATCAGAGTATATGACACAAGGTGACAGATTCTGCTTCAGAGTTCATACAAATCTTTACAACAAATTGAAGACTCAGAACTGAGCAAACAACAAAAGTTTGGCGAGTTCATACAAATGTTTACAAAAAACTGAAGACTCAAAACTGAGCAAACAACATAAGTTTGGCAAACCACTCCACAAAACACACCACAGTATGTTCCATTTTGTAGAAAAACAAACAATAACTGGTTGTAATATAATAATAAATATTAGCACAGGACATAAAAAGCTTAGCATCATCTTCCTGAGTATGGAGAATGAGGTTCCCCATCGCCACCTTGTGTATAGTGATGATGTGGATGCCTCTGCCCTTTGGGATAGGAAATCTGTAGCATGCAAATTAACGTGGAAGTCTGAAACACTGGTCTGCGTAGTCGAAGATTCCAGCTTGTACTAATGATCAATGACCTGCCACATTAACAAAGGTAGGAAAAGAAGCGGCTATTAGTTTAGCGTTCTGTTAGCAAAATGGTACTGCTTTACATGTGCCACACAGGTTACCTTGTATATTTAGGCCATAAAGCTGAGGCAAGATGTGATGAATTAAGCTTGAATCTCCTCGATCTCATTCGCCCCACTGCTGCTGGCCTCATTGCTACCTTCAGAACTCTCTGCAATTTCTGGCCTCTCGAAAACCACCGGCTCCTGGCCGCCGACTGACACTACAAGTGTAACAAAAAAACTGTCGGGATGCTCCCAGGCTTCTTTTCTCACGACGTTGATCGTGGCGTTGATGCACGGGCTGTCTCCTCGAAACCATTCGTTGCATTTGAACATGACATGTTCCAGGCTCACGAGGTGCTTGATACCCATAGCCATAGGGGGGTCTGTATCTGGTGGGCCACCGTAGAACTGGAACTCGAAAAAAAGACGGCACAGCCTCGGCATAGCTCCTTCCTGGAAGGTAATCCGTGGCACTGATCGGCTGTCAAAATTGAGATGGCTGAGCTTTGCGAAACCTCCACTGCTGATGACTATCGGCTTTCTGGGGACAGCTTCGAACCTTAGCTTGAGGTCCCCAAGGTAGGGCATCTCCCGCAGAATCTTGAGATCCTGCTCCTCCTCTAGTTTGCAGATCCTGATATCCAAGGATCCAATATTGTTGAAGTGCTCTGTGATCCACTTCGGAATGTGCATGTGCTTCGTGCCGACGACTAGTCCGCCATCACCAATCCAAGTTTCTTTTGAAAAGGACAGGATCTCCCCGGCTAGCGATGACACCAGATCACTATTCTTCCAAGCTCGGCGGACGCACTCAGGCAATCCCTCCAATTTTGAAAGCTGACCAGCTTCAAAGGGTAGTGTGCCAAAATTCGCATTTAGATTCTTCAGTTTCTTCAGTTCCCCGATTTTCCTTGGCATCTTCCTCACCTCTGTCCCCAACAAATTTAGCTCTTCCAAATGCTGTAGCCTCCCGATATCCCGAGGAAGCTTTGTGATTGTACTAACTTCACCCAAATCTAGAATCTGCAACCGCTGGAGATTCCCAATCTCACGGGGCAGCTCTTTGATCCTTGTTCTCCTCAGGTTCAGCGTCTCCAAATGTAGCAGTTTCCCAATCTCCTTGGGCAGCTCTGTGATCCTTCCGTTGTAACTCAGGTCTAGATTCTTCAGCTGCTGCAGTTGCCCAATGTCCCTAGGTATCCCTGAGAGCTCCTCGTTCAAACTCACGTCCAGAGTCTTCAGTTTCTTCAGTGTCCCGATGATCTCCCAGGCCTGCCCTCTGATGTTTGATTGACAGATGGTCAGAGTCTCTAATATATGTTGCAGGTTCGCCAGCTCCCTAGGCAGCTCTGCGAGCTCTTTGTTCCAACTCACGTCCAGAGTCTTCAATTGCTTGAGGTCACCGATCTCAGCAGGTAATCGTCTGATCCCTGTTTTCCTCACCGCCAGTGTCTCCAAATACTGCAGCCTCGCTATCTCTGCTGGCATCTCAGTAATCTTCAATGGATGATACGGCGGGGGCCCCATTTGTAATGGCACTAGTGACAGGTGCCTCAGACGGAGCAGCCCACACATATCATTGATATGTTGATTCTCAAGAGCCCCATCCGCAGTGTAGGCTTGAGCGTCCAACACTCGCAGGTGTTGCAGATCCTTGTAGGGGACCCTCTCGGCATTTTTATAAACGACAAGGGACCGGATAGGATGCCAATCAATTCCTATATCACTGCTTGGCCAGTTGTCATCAATACATAGCCAGCCAACTGGAGAGGATGGAACGCCATCAGAAGTGCAAGTGATGAAACTGTCTTCTCGCAACTTCTGTCTAAGGTAATTTCGCATCATGGGGTCTATTTTGTAAATGGCGTACCTTTTTTCAAGAAATCCCCTACTGACAAGCTCGTCAAAGTAATCTTCTGCTGCCTCCTTGCCAACAAAACCTTGAGCGATCCATCGCCTGACCAACTCACCCCTCTTAAAACTGTAACCCTCAGGGTATATGCTGCAGTACAACAAGCAAGTCTTCAACATATGATGAGGAAGATGGTTGTAGCCAAGCTCCAAACTCTCTACCAATGCTTCAAACCCTGGAGTGTTCTGAATCCCATTTCTCATAACTTGTTCCTCAACCCTGTCTTGCAGACCAGGTGTGATCAGTACACACAGCCCTTCTTGTTGTTCCTGACGCTCTCGCTCCTTTGCCAATGCCGAAATCATACAAGCCACTGCTAACGGCATACCACCACACATGTCCACAATACGATGGTTTTTTTCAAAACCTTCTCCAACCATGTCAGGCTTCATACCTATCATTTTTTTGACTTCATGATCTAGAAGATAATCAATTTTGTACACCAAGGCATCAAAATCATCACGCCACTTCTCAGTTATAGCAATAACACGACTTGTTGTGACAATTCTACTGCCCAGATCATTATCTGGAAGAGACTTCTTGATGGTTTCCCATTCTCTGTAATGCCAGATGTCATCTATTATAACTAGGTACCTATACAAGTTCAAAAGAGACAATATTGTTAAGTGCACTACGTGACAAACACACTGTTTCAGAGATCCGGTATACATCTCTTGTATTGGTCACTGCCTCGATCGCAGATAAGCACTTTCCAATACTACAGTATAGCGGCGTTCTTCAAAAAAAAAAAAATACTACAGTATAGCGTCACAAACCATACCTACTATATAGAGCCTTATTATATATACTAGCAAATTTGCCGTGCGATGCAACAGAAAAAAATCTATCACACATATCAATGGAAAACAATGAGAGAAATAATACATATCTATTTATGTTTTATCATTTTTATAAGAAACCCAAGTCTGTAATTTATTTATTATATAATAAATGGCATCTGCAATATAAGTTAATTTTGGCAATAAAATGATAATGTTCTATTAAGCTTGTGTCAATTTAAAATACCACATCTACAACTTCTTCTCTAGTCGCAAAACACAGAAATATCTGAACTTAAATACAGAACAACTTTAATTTTTAAACTATCCAGTATTGCTATAATTAAATATTGAACACTATGGCTTTCTTTGACATGTCATTGATTGCTTTGTTCGTCGATGGTCGATGATTATGATGATAGACCCCACTCAATTTTTACATAGCACGTTAGTTCGATCATTGCCGATTTTTAATGAGAATAAGTTCTGTTTGTAATCAAAACTATATCAATAAATCGATTGTGTGAAAGGGCATGTAGCCTAGTGGTTACACGAATCTCAATGGCACATTGGTTCTGGGTCTGACTTACTAATCGAACGCGGACACTTGATCTCCTAGAACTTATTGGACGTGGACACATGGATAGCGAAATCGGGTAAGATGCGAACACATGAGCTCTGAGTGGAAGATGATTCATACCAGATGCGGATGTGTAAGTAGAGATCTGAGACTTGGTATTATTGTGTAGATGATAACGTTACCGTCCTTTTAATTGTATATATATAAATACTCATTCTAATTTTATAAAATTTATTACTCATACCTAAAATCACGGAGAAATATACTACTCTCATCAATTTAGTTGGTAATTTTTAAATCTCATAGTTGTAAATGGCGAGATCAGAAAATCATCTTCGGAGGTGCTCGTACGGGGAACATGTACATGTACGTGTGCGTTCAAATTGATAAGTGTATGAGCATGTATGATGGTTTGTGTTTTACTAAGATTTGCAAAAAACCAAGATATTTGTTTATTAAAAAGCATAACTTTTTCCACGTGAACTTAGAGATAGCTCATTATATTTTTATTTAAGGTTATTTTTGTACTGAAACAATTGATGCTATCATTTTTTTATTGGACCTAGCCTTCCTAATTTAGGGATGAATTTTGATTAGTTATTTTATCCTTATAAGAATATAAAGAAACGATTCCCTTTATTAGTTTTTTTTTGTCGGAGAGGATATCATTTATGATTGGTAGCGGGCCAAGCTACTTTTTTTTTCTTGTTTCTCCCGTGGAGACCGGAGAGGAGATCTGTTAGGATTTGTACGGAGCGTTCAGGTCTGCCTCTCACCCGGACTCTGGCATGCGTGATATATTTGGGCGGAGGCAAAGCCGGAACAAGACACGGAGACGGAACTGGCAGGCTGGACGAAATTTTTGGGTGGAGGACGGAAATTTTCTCTCTTTATTAGTAGGTATAGATAAAACTTAGTTTAATTCCACTTCAACATACGTGGATTGAGACGCGTACCAAACAAGGCCTTATAAGTCATTCTAATTTTTTTTTTGAGAGTTAAATCATTTCAAGTTTGACTAATAAAATAATAACATTGATGATACGAAATAAGTATCAATAGATTCTTTATTAATTATATTTTCATAGTATACCTATTTGATGACATAAATCTTTATAATTTTCTCTATAATTTAAATCAAACTTAAGATATTTTAATTTTTCAAGAAAGTTGGAATGACTTATAATTTGGGACGGAGGGAGTACTTTACACACACGGGGTAATGGGAGAAACATATTTTGCACTAGATATATGCCCCGTTTGTTGCATCGGGGTCACAATTTTTAAAATTATGGACGCGTGAGCTCCGGGACTTCTCGTATCGGACGCGGACTCATGGATCCGGTCTTCATATCATAACCGGGTAGGACACAGACGTGTGAGCTCTGAGTGGAGCATGATTCGTATCAGATGAGGACGTGTAAACAGAGATCAAGATTTGGTATCGCCAGGTAAATGATGACTTTAGAATCTTTTTAGGTGTCAAAATGGCTACTTTTTATTTTCTAGTGTAGGAAAATATTAGGAAAAATATCTTGTAATTAGATCTAACATACACAACCAGAATTTTAGACTTCTCCTAGTGAGGTGGAATTCTTCTAGTGTTTTAGCATTCAAAATTTAGTATAAATTTTTCCTACTAAATGCCTCCTAGTGAGATTCTTTTTTCGAAAGCGAGGTTGGCTCGTATTTCATTAAGAGAAAACGGAATGTTCCAAGTTACACGACCTCATGGCAAGAAGACAGGGAGAGAGCGCAGGTAACACACTGACACAAGGCACCGGCTAAAACGGTGGAGCTAGAGGTTGTATACTAAGAAAACACAATTGAGCTACAGTAGGTCGGGGCGTGGGGAGCATACTAGAGGTGCTCAACCGTCCACGCCAAGCGGCGACCACGCAAGGGGAAGATCTTCTGGACGACCGCCCTCTTGGAAGATGGAACGGAGTCCGCAGTGGCTCGAACCTAATCGCGATCGTCGCATCCGGCGTGGTCGACGGCGCGCCCGCCGACGACCCTCCCACTTCTCGAGGAGGACGCGGCGTGCGTCTCTCCGGGGGGGTCGCGAAATGCCGACCTCGCGGATAGACGGTCATCGCGCTCGGGAACCAGGGTCGCCGCTGACCGCGGCGACACGCCGAGCACGTGGCGGACGCGATCAGCGGCTGCTCAATGGGCGTCGCAGAGTCGAAGAAGGCGCCGATCGGCGATCCCGGCGGTACGCCCTGCGTGTAGGCGGCAGAAGGCGATCCTGGAGGCGTGGCGGCAATGGGTGAACCCGGTGGCAAGGCGATCGGGCCGGCGTCGCGGCGAACCATGCCGCGGGCAGACGCGCCCGGGGTCGGGTGACGGGGCGGCTGGGTGGAGGTGCGCCGGCTGGGATAGCCGATGGCGAGTGCCGACATCTGCGGTGCAAGTAGCCTCCAACACTTGTGCTCCCGCAAGCGTAGCCGCACCATGCGAGGCGGCGATAGGGGGGATCCAGCCCATCCTGAACCTCGAGAGGGGCAGAAGACGGGCGCGCGACAAGCAGGGCTGAGAGCTCATCGAGCATTGGATCAACCCAAACGGGTGGCTCCGCGCTCACAAACGACACAAGCTCGAGTGGGTCCGGGAGAGGCGGCGGTGTTGTCGGCGCGGCCATGAGCGAGGGCCCCGGCATCCTCCTCACGGCTCACCGCCTCAACGGCAATGGGGGGCTCCTGTTGGGCGCCGTGCCGGTCCGGGGGGCCACACAAAGCCTCCACCCGCCGAGGCCCACCGAAACTCAACAACGGCGGTGGGAGGAGCCGCCTGCGGCTGGACGCCCCAAGAGCCCCGCCAATGCCACCGCCGAGATGGCGCGGGCGTGGCTCCTGCACACAGCCCCGCGGAGGGGCGCTGGGGTGGGCGACGGTGCCGATGTTTGCGAGTTCCTCGCCCGATGCCTCGCGGCCGGCGCGCAACGTGCGCAGGGACGGGAAGAGCACCGGCAGCGATGTGATCCCCGCCGCACAGCTTGAAGCAGAGGTCGACGGGCGAAGGCAGCCACAGCCGCCGGCGGCGAGGGTGCGACGGAGGACCTGGCACATGTTGGCGACGACAGCCACCAGCGGTGGTGGCCGAAGGCGCGACCGAGGCACCGGGCGGCAGAGGACACGCGCTGGGCGGCCGACCGCCGAGCCGCAGAGCGGGCACCCCGGCGCCGAGGGTGCCGCAAGAGGGTCCGTGATCACCGTTGGTGGCGGCACGCCACGCCGGTGCCCGCTCCGCCTCCTCGCGACGAGGGTGCCGGGCCGCCGCAGGCCGGCCGCCGCGCTTGAGGCCGGTGCCGACGGCGTGCACTCCATCGATGCCGACGATGACGCCCGAGGCGCTCGTGTTGGGCATGGCCGCGCTCGCGCCCGGGGGCAGCCTCAGCTCCCGGCGAGGTGGGGACGGCGAGACGCGCCGCTAGCGACAAGAGTTGGCCTCCGGCTCGACAAACCCGCCCTCATCGTCCGAGCAGTCGGTGATGGAACCGTCCCAGCCGCAATCCCTTGGGTCTTCGGCCGAGGGGAAGTAGGTGCCGCGATTCGGGGAGAGGGCCTTGCCCCTCGGCCGCCGGCAGCCCCCACGGCGGACTCCATCGGGAGGAGGTGTCCGCCGCGAGCCGTAACACCGCGCAGCCCACCGGACGTGGGTGGCGATGGCACCAATCCCGCCGGGGGACGCCGACGAGCATGGGGGCGGAGGGGCGCACTGACGAGGTGCAGGGCAACCACCTCCACGAAAGTGGCGCGGGTGAGCTGGGGCCGGACATCACCGGGCGGTGGTGACAGCAAAGACGAGGGCAAGGGGCGCAGTTCCAATCCCCACGGCGAGCAAAGCGAAGGCGGACCCCACCGGGCGAGGACAGCGTTGGCGTGTGGGGGCCGGGGCGCGGCCTCGACGCCCCGTCCATCGGGCGTAGGGAGAAGGTGTGGGAGGGGGCAGGGGTCGCCGGAGTTGACGACGGCGGCGGCAGTTCCCCGCCCGAAGGTGCCTCGAACCCGGCCCCGCCGCGGCTGCGGGATCCACAGTGGGGACGAAGGCATCGCGGCCGGACGGGGGTGCGACGGGCGGCGGCTCCTCCCCCGGGCCGTGCCGCCGATCGCCGCCCAGCGAAGTCGGGCGGGAGGTGCCCGCGAAGCGCCCGGCGCCGGGCGCAGCACAGAGAGCGCGGCGACGGTAAAGACACGCCGCGCGGCGCCGGATTCGCGCCAACGCAGCAGGTGCGGTCGCCCGCGGGCCGGGCAAGGTGCCGCAGCAATGGATCCGGCAGAGGGGGCCGCGTGACGGCGGATCCGGGGCGTTGGAGACCCCGGCGACGGAGAGACAAGCGGGCCCGGGCGTCGACGACGGTTGCAGCGCTGGCGGGTTCGATCCCGCGTTCCATCGGGAGGGCGGGCAGGGAGGGGATGGCGCCACGCGGCGCCCGCCGCGGGGGCGGTGGCGCGGGTCGCCGCCGACGGCGCAGCGCGCCGGGCCGGGAGGTGCCGGAGGCGGGGCAGTCCGTCGGGGTTGGATTTGGCGAAAGTGTTGTGTGCCGCAGGGAGAGGGAAGGGCAGTGGAGGTGGACTGGGAGGTGGGGAGAGGAGGGGCGGGTGCGCCGGCGCTGAGGTGGCAGCCCGGCGCCGCCGGCGGCGGAGGCTGCAGCGCCGGGGTGGGGCTCCGTCCCAACAGCTCCTCCAAGATTTTTTTTTTTTTTTGAGATTCCCATGTGCTATGATCAGTGGTAGTGTTTTAATACTACTATATGCATGCATGGATCAATATACGTTATTTGGTTTAGTAGTTCTTCTATTGAAACGTGACATACATGATCCCCCTAGTCCTTCCAGCCTTCCAACTAGCCATCGCCCCCGTATAGTACGTCCGTGCTGCATGACGTGGCAATGGAACGACAGATGAAACATATGGAGCAGGGCAACGAACTTACGAACCGGCCGGCTTTGTGCATACATGCACGGTGTGTATGAGGGTAGGTAAATGGAAGCTTGTGGGCATCACACACACACGCCCAACAGATTTAGGGAGACAGGCGTGACTGACGGTTTTTTTTTTTCATTTTTCCAAATATTTAGATAGCACAATTATTTTCTCTTTTACAAAATCGAGGGTTCAGATTTGTTTGGGCGATCCATAGTGCTTATTAGACGTATCGGATAGGGCCATAATGCTTAAATTTTAGCTTAGCAAGGCCCATCGGCTCATTAGAGACGTATCAGATACCGTAGCAAGCAGGCCCATCGGCTCATTAGACGTATCGGATAGGGCCATAGTGCTTAAATTTTAGCTCAAAAGCAGGTTTTTATATATGTGGGGATAATTTCATGACCACAGTTGAAAAAGGATTCGAATAATTGGTTAGGTTAAAGAGTATTAATTGGTGTTTTTTTAGATGCTAAATTCTGGACGGTTATTAGAAACCTTTTGTTTATCGCTTAGTCAGTGTAGACAATAGATTAGATGATTTTTTAAACTGTTATATTAAAAAAGAAGAGATAGATTAGATGATTTAAACTCTTTGCATTGAAGTAGCACGTAAATATGCATACAAACACTATAATTCCATTCTAAATTTTAAAAATATGACTTGAGACATACACAAAGCTGCATAATAAAGATAGACAACTAGACAGGCATAATGATACAGATAGTAGATATGTAGTTCTCACATAGTTAAATGATTGCTTGTCACTACGGAATAATATTATATTAGACATTAAAGTTCTAACAACAACACTAATATCAAAAAGTTTCATCAAGTTGGTTCTCTATCATCGTTTAAACACCTCAACTAGTGTTTAAACGTGCTTAAATCACATTAAAACAAATTGTTTAAATGGTTTTTTACTCCTTTGGTTATTTAATTAAGTGAATTTTCTTTAACTAGCAAAAGTGCCCCGCGATGCAACGGGAAGTAAACTAATGGCCTTGTAGATAACACACCAAGATATATATTTGCTTGTGTAATTATGATTGTATAATCTATTCATTCAATTTATAATTAACAACAAAATTGAGGATTTCTATGTAAAATTACCTAACACAATAAAATTTTAAATTGCCAGCAGTAGTACTTCTTGGAAGGTTTTGTGCAGAGCCCAAGATAGAATTGGGTAAAAGATACATACGCATGGTGTGTGTGTATGTACGTGGCTTGATGGATGGAGGGGCGAGGGATCCGATCGACGGTCAGGATGCGATGGATGAGAAGTGCTGGTAGGCATGCAGTAGGCATCCACCATGATCGATCCATGCATGCATGCCTGAGTGGCGGAGCTAGAGAAATATGGAGGGGGGGTGCGACTTAATTTACGGTCCACTCCTTCTGTCCCTAAGCCCCCCCCCCCTCCCAAGTCTACTCCCTCTGTCTCTAAATAAATATCGTTTGCACTTTCTAAGAAACAACTTTAGCTAATTTTATATTAAAATATATTAATACCTATGATATATAATTATTAGAAAGATATTTGAATATAGTTTTTAACAAAATTATTTGGAGACACAAATGTTGCATGTATTTGCTACAAACTGTGTTAAACTTGTGACATGCACATCAACGGCGACACTTATTTAGGGGACGGAGTAGTCTAATAACAGAGGCATAACACAACTTAATATTAACATAGCCATGATTTTAGTGTGAATAATTTAAAACAAACAATATTGATATACTTTGAACAACAAAGTAGCCCTAATAGTGAATTTGGGCTTACCATTTACCAAAATACAGTAAGAGAATGACAATCAAAATACAGTAAGAGAATGACACAATTATAACATCAAAGATTGTCAAAATTTTTCCATGTATTTCCTAGTACCCACAGAAAATATTTAATAATTAATAAATTAAAGAGAAAACAAAAAGTTGAATAGAGATTAAAGAATGATGAAGTTCTTTACTTTTTAAAGAATCACATAAGAGCATCCAGGTGGCCAAACTGTGTAGGTGCTTGCGCTGCGTTGGTGCTCCTAGCAGGCAGCAGCGCCGGCCGTCGTCGATCTGCTAGCCGGTAGCGGCCACCGCCAAGGCACCGATCAAATCTTGATGCCTGATCACTTGTGCGCGTGGAGGGGACACAGGAAGAATGGAAGACGAATCGACGAGCAGAATTGGAGAAAGAGAGGGAAGCAGAAACGCAAGCGTGCAGTCGACCAGTTGAAGAGTCACGGACGGCGGCGGCGGCGGACTACCTGCTGCCTACGGACTGACTGATTGTGCTTTGTGGGCTGCTGTGGGCTGTCCGTGCTGGGCTGTGGGTGCAGCTACTTGAGTTGAGGGGGTGCGAACAGGGTAAAAAAATCCACGTACAATAAGCCTTTTGCGATTTTGGCGTGGGTGCGGCCGCACCCAGTGTGGCCAACGTAGCTCCGCCCGTGCATGCCAAGCAAAAAGCTATGCTAGCTAGCGATCGAGCGATGGAGCCTAGATGGATGATGGATCGAATAGGGCCGCGGGTACCTGCTGCTGGAGCGCGAAGGGCGACGCAGCCGTAGACGGGGTCGCGGAGCCGAGCCTGGGCCTCGTAGCAGATGGTGACGACGGCGTCGAGGCGCTTGTGCGCCGGGATCTGGAGCAGCAGCTTGGACACGTTGCTGGCGCCGAACACCTTGTGCACCGCCGCGAAGTGCGCCGCGCCCTGCTCCGAGTCGAAGTAGGGCGCGAAGATGCAGCCGCTGACGCACTTGCGCGCCGGAGCAACTTGCAGGCGCCGCAGGGCCCGCCGCCGCCGCCGCCGCCACTTCCTCCAGGGCCTTCGCTGCCGCTCGGGCCCCCGGCGCCGAGCATGCTGGTGCTGCCGCCAGCGCTCATTGCCCCTAGGTGCCCCTGCCCTCGAGCACGACCTTTTATCTGCGTGCCTGCCTGCTGCCCTGCTCCAGTGGCCGGGGGTCGGTGGAGCGCGAGCGTTTTTCTGGGGACTGGAGCCGGAAGGAGCCGCGGAGCGTGGGCGTTTTTCTCTGATCAGTGTCGTACATGGCTAGGGAGCCTGGAGGGGAGCGTATCCTGTATCCGAGACGTATTGGAGACCGGCACACAGGTAGAAAAGGCATACGGAAAAAAGGAGGTGGACAAGAAATTTTCTCTCTTTATTAGTATATATATAGATATAGATAGATAGATACACTATTTAGGACATAAACTACATGTATATTCGCTGTTTAGTGTTTACACCCATGTAGATGACGATTTAAACGAGTTTAGGTGAACACCGGTATTAATAAAGGCTGAACTCAAGAACTACGGATTCAAGCCACCATTTCCAAAAAATATTGGGCACACACAGACTCACATCACAAAAGATGACAGGACCTCATCATATAACCATCGTACTATTAGTAACTGGGGCTCCAAAGACACCTCCAGATTAATTTGATAGAACTCTAATCATCATCATCAATGATTTTCCATGTTTTCTAAAAAATACCCAACTCCGCAAGTTACGAAAATGCATAAAATAACTCATGTATTTGGATCTAATTTACCTACATATTTTATTATGAAAGATAATTAAACTAACCTCCTAAATTTGCATCTAGTTTACCCACCTCTACCATTATGAAGATAATTAAATATAATTCCCTACATTTCCATCTAAATTACTCTAATTTGCCATTACTGAAGATAATGCAAAGCAACCCGTAAGTTTGCATCTAAATTACTACTCCTTCCATCCACGAATATAAGGCGATTTGACTTGGTGCGGTCTTCAAAAACATATTTTGATCCATAATTTCTCTTATAATATATAATTTATAGGAACAAAAGTTTGATCATCAGAAAGTAGTTCTAAATACAAATCTAATGTAACTACTTTTGTAATACAAACTTTTCATATAATTAGACCAATTGTTAGTCAAAGATAATAAAGTTTGAATTCTGAAATACGTGCATGCCTTATATTTAGGGACGGAGGGAGTAATGCTTAAGCAAAATATTTATGTCTAAATTACCCACATCTAGACTCAAACTAAACTACCTCACATCAATGTATAAATACTAATGTAATGTATTATGAAAAATAATTTTATAACCATAAAGTAGGCTATATACATTTTTAGATTACACATTTCTACCATGGTTAAATTTAAGAGTAAGCGTAATACTATGTGCTACCGTGTACAACAAACCACATACCAAACACATTGACAGCTCCCAAAGACATTGACAATCACTTTAAATTATATTGATACTTGAAGGCAAAATAAGTTTCATAAGTTGTTACTCTAAATAATAAGTACATCACCAAAGACATGCTGCCACCGAAACCAAGTGCGATCAACACCACAATAGTCCCGCACAAGAGCAAATACGGTTTCACGCCCACCGCATCTGCCCCAGAGCCGAATGCATCGAGCAGCCATTGTATGTGCATTGACACTTGTGGCCACCACCTTCACCGTGTGCCCGGCTCGCGACCGAATCCCGGCCCGGTCAATCACCATGGGTGTGGGGGGGACCTAGAGCCACTACTACAGAAATTTTTTTCGGTGACGGGCAGAATTCGTTTTTGCGTGGCGGGCAGGGATGCCCGTCATGCAACGATGGTCACGGTTAATGGAAGAACAACCGTGGCGGGCGCCATATGCCCACCACGGTTAATTGAAAAAAAATTAAAAAAAACGAGCCCAAAGCCGCCCAAAGCCCGACATCGAGCCCGAATCGCCGCTGCGGTCGGGATCCGCCGCATCTAGGGTTCCTCGCCGCCGCCGCCGTCCTCAATCCGCCACCGCCGCCGATGGATCCGCTGCCGCCGCCGTGGAGGGGGACCGGATCCGCCGCCGCCGCCGTGGATCCACCGGAGGGAGAGAGGAGGGCCCCAGCGCCGTTGTCGCCGTGGATCCACCGATCCGCCGCCGCCGCGGGATCCCGCCGCGGGGTGCCGTATCTCCGCCGCCGCCGGGCCGGATCGCGCCCCGCGCCGCCTCCACCGATTTGGCGTGGATCCGCCTGCGGTTCTTCCGCCCACGGCCGCCACGCTGCTCCCGCCGGATCCGCGCGCCAGGCCGCCGCTTAAACCGCGCCGGGGCCGCCGCCAAAGGATCCGCCGCCGCGCCCTCGCACCGGGCGGCAAGGGATCCGCCGCGCCCTCGCACCGCTGGATCTCGCGGGGAAGGAGAGACGCCGCCGGATCTCGTGGGGAAGGGAGAGGCGTCGCCGATCTCGGGAAGGGAGAGGGCCGCCGCCGCCGGATCTCGCGGGGAAGGGAAGGGAGAGGGAGTCGCGGGGAAGGGAGAGGCGCCGCCGCCGGATCTCGTGGGGAAGGGAAGAGGGAGTCGCGGGGAAGGGAGGGCTGTGTGAGTCAGCTGGTGGAGTGGGGGAGGGAGTGGACTGGGTGAGTGTCAAACCCTAACTTCAGTATTTATATGCTGCTGGATATCGGGCCTCATTCTGGGCCTATTGGGCCTCTCTATTTTCCGTGGCGGGCCTTTTAAGATGCCCGCCACGGTAAATTGATTTTCCGTGGCGGACACTTTTGCCCGCCATGGAAAATAAAAAACGCCCGCCACCGTTAACACGGGCATTAACCGTGGTGGGCAAAGTGTACGCCCGCCACAGAAAAGTTTGGGGGGGTGTCACGCAAAAAGAATTTTGTACTAGTGAGCCTCTCGGCTTATGCCAGGGCCCGAGAGAAAACCATGGCACTGCCTTCCTAGCTGGCGTGTGAGCCTTCATTGTGCCTTGCTCTGGCAGTGACGAGGTGAGGAAGGGTGGGGAGGGGTGGTGGCGACTAAGATTTGGGGTTCGGCTCATTGCACATCATGGAGTAGCTAGAGTGATGTGAAGGAATATAATCAACGTCTCATTCAAACTCTAATCCTCTTCCACCGCTAATCAACGTCTACAACTACAATTTAATATAAAGAGACGGGCGAAACACATTAAAGGAGATGGTTGAGCAAAACACGTAATAACTGCGGTGAGTGGGCAAGACATCTTAACATGTAGTTTTACTTTCAGCTAGTATTTTATATATTAATAGTGTTATAAATGGGTTTTCATAAACAAATATATACATATGCTCTATGTCTTTTTTTTATGATAGTTGATGTTGGTAATTTAAGTATAGTAAATGCGAGGGGATATTTTAGTTTATTTTTAATAGCATACATGCTTGTTTGTTGCAACAGGATGTACAACTTGTCGCTGGTCAGCTAGACACTTGCGGCTTAAGATTTATCAACGATTATGCCACATATTTCAATTTGTCTAGGATTTGAACTCTAGACTATGCCTGAACATGTGTGGGCTCTAACTCGTATGGGTACCAGAAGGTTAGAGATTTATCAATGATTGTGACATGCGTTCAATTCATTTTGGGATAGGATTCCGCATATCCTTAAATACCATGCTCTAATTCATACATAAATGAGAGGGAGTGGTAGACCATAGAAACACTCTATATTCCAACTCATTTTAAAATTGGACTCCACACCATACTAGGACACGCCAAAGTCATACGAGCATGAGAGCGACTGGGTCTGTTAATTAGATCTCCGTTGGACTGTTATGACTTATGAGTGATATCGGATCAAGAAACCTTTCTCCCTTTAATATTATGTAGAGATAATAGTAAAGGCGTGTAAAAATAAATGCAAATTGAAGTGGTTATTTAGATTATCGTTATTATTTGTAAAGGACAATTAATTGATAATTAGAAGCAATTTCACATATTTCCTAATGGTACATGTGTGTAATTTATAGGAAATTTACGGGTTTAGCTAGGATTTTTTTCATAATGGCACATAAGTGTGTAATTTAGATATAAAACTAGAGGTTACTTACTATCATTATCATCATCATCATCATCATTATTATTATTATTATTCAAATTGGCAAATATGGACTTTTTTAGATACCTTATTAGTAGATCCAATGGCTATATATAGCGATAAAAGTCTACCAAAATTCATGGCTTAATGCTTCATTTTTTTGTGATTATTTCTAGGTTTGTTTTCAATTAGCTATATATATCTAGCACATATCGTATTTGTGGATGTAGATATTGGAGTGAAGACGGTGAACATGCGCACCTTTTATCCTTGAGGAAATTCGATATGATGCCGATGAGATGTTTATTCTTGGTCGATGCTTTGGTGCCAGCAAGTAGTACATCGGTACTATCAGCTGTCACTTGTTGGAGAATGCTGACCAGAAGCTCCGTCATGTTATGACTAGAAGTGATCGACACAAAAGCCCGCGCCTGGAACTTATCTCCAATCGCTTCATATACAAGGCGGGCAAGGGTTGTTTTACCCATTCCCGCAGCTCCAAGGATGGATGCCATTTTGAGCTGCGGTGTGCTATCCTCTTCTCCTACCAGGTGCTCGATGAGCTCATCCCTCGGGTCTTCCATCCCCACGAGCTCTGAGACGTCCTTGTGGACATACGGATCAACGACTCGATGCCGCTTGCCAAGACCAGCTGAGTCGTCGACGGTGGTTTTTCTCCTTGAAAATAAGCTCGAGATGATGGTGTGGGCAGTCTCCATCTTCCACTTGTTGCGGCACCTCTCCGACACATCGTCGGCTCTTCTCTTGAGATCCTGGAAAGGCCTTGGCTGGGTCTGGTCCTCCATGAAGCGCCTGCCGTCGTTGCTGCGGCCCTTCATGCTGAGGATGAAGTCGTCGATGGCGTCGTTCATGTCGTCGGCGAGACGCCACGCTTCCATCCTCAGCTCCTTGCCTGCTGCATCAAGATCCTCCCTCTCCCATATCACCCAAAGGATTGAGTGGATGGACTTGAGCTTGGATCTGATGCGCTTGATGTCCTTTCGTGTACCTCGCCGAAGCTTGTACTCGCCGTGCCACCGCAGCAAAGTTCTCAGCTCTGCTACGACGGGCCCCAGGGCTCCCGTGGCTGCGGTCACAACCACAGGAGCCTCCTCCATGATGCCTCCAGGGGATCGGCGAAGAACAGATCCCCGCGGTCGAGCCCGTGAGTTAGTTGTGTCTGAGTCTGAGTTGGTGGATAGTGGAGGTGGAGGTGGATTTCCAAATCAACACTTCCGGCCGGTGACGCCGTCTATCTTCTGCAATATAATGTTGCACCACCAATCCGAGATTACGAAGGCCATAGGGTTATCCTTCTCAGTGGTGGGTTTTATTTGGTTGTTTTCAAGAACATATAATGCAATGAAATATGGATGAAATCACTCCTCTCAATGCATAGTTTCATTCTTTTGTCTCACAGATATTTAATTTTATTTCTTCTTAAAAATGAAACTGACTTCTTCTCTTTCATCTTAAAAATATTGCCACATCATCAAAAACGCTTATGTGACAATTTATTACATACAAATTGTTGGGGGTGTGCCCTGCCTATGGGCACCCTGCGTCGTTCGAACATCGTCCTGCCTTCTCACGGAAGCGGAATAATGGGAGTTGGGCTCTGGTGCATTCGACATTTCGCTATAATAACAGGCAAGAGGGCTGACCATGTGCGAAGAGAAGGACGTGTCGAGCCCCCTTCTTGCCGTAGCAAGGCAAGGGCGGCGCTTTTGCCGCCCCATTCTTAGAATTCCCCTCTCGCTATGGCGAAAGGGTGGACTCTCGCGGCGGGATCAGGTTCCACCATGGGGAGAGCGCGCAATCGGTCCCGCCAAAGGAGGGCGCGCAGGCGGTCTCAGCTATTATTCGCCAGCGAATAGCTATTAACGGTTTGGTCGATAGTTTCGTAGGTTTCGCCAAAGGAGGAACCGCCCGCCACGCGACGGCCAATAGCTTTTGTCGCCGGGGCCCCCACGGTCGGTTGGGCGGGCGACATAAGGTGGAGCAGGTCGGGCCTCCTCGGGCCGGCGTTATCCAAGGAAGGCGGGCACTCCAAATGGCGAACAAGCCCAAAGCTGCGCAGAATATTCCCCGAATTTGTAGTAGTTGAGAGGGCATTTACATCCTATGAGAAGCCTACGGACATGCATAAATAGTCCCCGTTGAGGGATTGTAAGGAGGGAGAAGCAAGTTCAATGAAATCGTTCATCTTGTTTCGCTCAAGTCTGATTTATCCACTTCGCGTGCCTGATTCCGCTTGAGTGGCAACCGGTGTTCGAAGGCCGTGGCCTAGAACAAGATCAAGCACTTACGATTTCATTGAACCGATCCACAACATCAAGCACTTACAATTTCTTTTTGACAAGCAAGATTTTACATTTACTTTCTTTAGCCATTTTTAATGAAGAGCTTCATAGCTTTGTTTCCAAAAAATATAGAATGCAATGAAAAAATCGCTTTCGATGTATAGTTTTATTCTTTTTATTTTATAGACATTTAATTCATGACTCATCTAGAGTTGGAAATTGAACCAACTCCCTATAAAACTCACTTCTCTTTTAAAAACATTGTCATATCATCTAAAATGCTTGTGTCAACTATTAAATGTAGATGAAACTCACACTGATATTGGTCTTACGTCTGTTGACACGCAGAAATGTTCCAACATAGAATGCGGGCTAGACCATCAAGTTTCTGACATCAAGAACGTGTCGGAAAATATTTGGGACAACATAATTTGAAGCACCAAGTCAAAAAGGCGGAAAACAGAAGAATATGGTGCTGCCACGGCCAAACCAGCCTGCGCGGTTGCCAAACTAGCCTGGCTTGTTCCACTGCCCCCAAACCCGTCAGAAACTAAAACATGACATTGCTAAAATTGTATTCTTTCTTAGGTGGAAGGAGTATTTCAAAAATAGCTCCAGTTCTGACTTCTTTGAAGAAGCGGTCTCTAAGGAGTTGAAGCTCTTTAAAAACACTTGGCAAAACAGTTTCTTTTATTTTTCTGAAATGAAAAAAGATGTTGAATGCTGATAGTGCCCCTGTCTATTTGTCCTAATTATTTGACTACAATAGTAACTTCAGTTTAATCATAGTGCTGGGACTAAGAATACTGTTATGTTTTTTAGGAGAAAAAACCTACTAGTACTACACTACTGCCTTATCCATTCGTCCGACATATGAGAGTGTCATCCAACCCCTTCGGCTCTTCCTTTCTCCGTTCTCTCTTCTTCGATTTTCAGTACGATGAGGGCAAAGAGTGGCGGAGGCGGGGCACGTCCAGGTGGAGAGGCACACGAGCCAAGTGGTCGCGGCAGCCCCGACCTCTGCAGCTGCACCCAGGCAGCCCTGTCCTCACACGGCCACTCACCGGCAGGCCCATGCCCCGGCAACTCCTCGTGCGTCTCCTTCCTGGCGTGCCGAGCTTTGTGAGGGGGTGGATTTCCAAAATGAATACGCGTTGGTGCACAAGGGAAACCGACCCGAACCCACCCAAGCTGCACCCCGGCGTTCAAAAATCATACGCCTGGGGGGTGCACCACGGCGCCAGGCAGGTTTACCAGTAGAATAAACCAAACATCCCAAAGGCGCGGGATAGGTAACAGGTGGCATTGAATGCATTTTTTTTTTTTTTTTTTTTTTTGAATATGGTGGCATTGAATGCCTCAGTGGGTGGATTTCACGCATTGGTGTACATTCCAGCCGACCCAACTAAAGGCTCTGGACAGATAACAGGTGGCATTGAATGTGAGGGACAGGCAACAGGTCCGCTCTCTCGGGTGGGCCCTTTGGTTGTGGCAACAGTTAGGCGAGATCGATAATAGCATGTATTTGGTTTATAAGTCAAAGTTATATAAAGATCAAGTTATACAATAGTCGTCTCCTATTTATCTGTAAAAAAAAAATTATATGAATAGATTTATCTTAAAAAATATTTTCATAAAAGTATATATATATATATCACATTTCTATAAATATTTTTATAATAACAAGAGGTCAAAGTTGTGTTTTTGGAGACCGTGTCGTTGTCTTAAACGACTTTCTTTTACCAATACGGGGAGTATTTGGCTATAAGTCAAGTTATATAAGTGCCAAGTTATACAATAGTCGTCTCCTATTTATCTGTTAAAAAAATTCCCTTTCCTATTCCTTCTCATATTTGGGCCCACCACTACATATGCATTCGTGCCCCAGCTTATTGCTTGCATGAGAGCCAAGCTCTCATCTCTCTTTTCTCTTTTCTCCTCTACGTCAGCATTAACTTGCCTATGAATCCATTATAGGATGACGCTTATGGGAAGCGTGCAAGTCAAACTTTCTAAATTTTGACTAGATTTTGTAGAAAAAATACGCACAACATTTATATCTCTAAATAAATTTATTAAAAAACTAGACTTAAAGATCTTTCCGATGATACTAATTACTTAGCATAAATATTTGTATATTTTAATATATAATTACCGCAGCTTAAAACGTTGACTTACCGGGAAGCGAGAATGACATCTATTTTGGTACGGAGGGTACCTTTCTCAATCATTAACAGCTAACAGCTATTGATGAGAGAGCATCTTCATTAACTGCCTGATTGGTCAGTTTGGCCTACCGCCGGCTGGGTCCTCTCCATACACTAAATTATGCATAGTGTACTTGAAAGGGAAACGAGTAGAGGTTGAACCACTTGTGTTGCTTTCACAGTACCTTCGTGATAACCTGATTGCCAAATCACACTTCACAGCTGTATAATCACGCTTCACTGCTTTATCCGTTCGTACGGCATGAGGGTATTATCCATCCCCTTCGGCCCTTCCTTTCTCTGTTATCTATTCCTTCGCTTCGGTACGACGAGGGCAAAGAGTGCCGGAGGCAGAGCACGTCCAGGTGGAGAGGCACACGAGCGGAGTAGTTGTGGCAGCCTCGCCCTGTGCAGCGGCACCCAGGCTGTGCCTGAACTCCTCACGCGGCCGCTCACCGACGGACCCGTGCCCCGGCGACTCTGCGTGGCAAGCCGACCGAACTTTAAAGGCACGGGACAGGTAAGTGGTGGCATTGAATGCTAGGACAGGTAACAGGTCCGCTGCAACCATGGTCCATGAAGGGGAGAGATGCATGTTTTTTTTTTTTTTTTTTTTTGAAAAGCATACCTGTATTATATATCATAGAACGTATACAAAAACATACAAGTACACCGTATGTGGGTAGAAAGGACAGCTATGCAGCCAAACTTTGCAGAAAGGCCCTGAAGAAAAAAGGAAATTACAAACTGATCCCTAGAACCTTTCCCCTTCCATCTCCGTCGCCGGAGAGCGCCGTCTCCAACCGCCGCCCGAAGTCAAGGCCAGATGGAACTTCATCACCGGCGATGAGGTAGACCGCCCTTAGCCGCCAGTACTCGCATGCGAGGCGAAGTTGTTGAACGCCCGTCGGTCGGGTCCACGCCGCAAGTTCCATCGACCTTGAATCGAAGGTCGCCGCCGACGACGACCACCGCCGCAGGGAAGTCGAGCCCAATCCGCCCCTCCGAGACATCCGCGTAACCCGGCCTGCCTCCTCCCCACGAGTTAAAGACGCCACCATCTCTCCGCCACCCGGCCCCGCCGCGAACACCGCCGCCGGCACAAGCGGGGAAACAGAGGCGCCGGACTCCTTACACGGCCATCGCGAGAAGGACAGCCCACCCTCATAGGCCCCTTTGCCGGCGCCGGAGCGGACGCCGCCAAGACGAGAACGGGCCGGAGGGACTTATTCTCGCGAAAGAACGGCGCCGCCACCACCACCGCCACCGGGACACCATAACCTAGACCTAAGCCCTAGACTACCTCGCCCGGACGGAATCCGACGGTCTCCCCCGCCCGACGGCGTCGTCGGAGGCGAAGAAGACCGCCGTCTCCGCCGGCACCGCCGACCACACCCGGATTCGCCCCCTATTAGCGAGGTAAACTATGCGATGGTGATTTCTTATTGGTTCATAAGAGCAACTTCAGCAGGGCCCCTACTTGAGCTCCTAAGCTAAATATAGGGGCTCAGATAAAAATCGTGCTTCAAAACTCCATATTTAGTTGGGATCCTAAATCCTCACTCCAAACCTAGCTACTTTTCACCCAATAGCCCAGCCCCCATCCATCGGTTGCGTCGCGTTTCTTCGCCGCGTGCAACACGGAACCGCCACGACGGCTACTCGCGCCCCGCCCTCCGCACGCGCAGCGCCGCCGCCCGCCCACGCCCCATTACTCGCCCCCCCGCCCCCCGGCCTCGGGCGTGCGCCCCTCCCGCGCCGGCGCCGCCCCGCTATGCGAGTGTGCCGGTGCTCGCTCCACTTCACCGTGACGACACGACTTATGCTACTTCCGGCACCTCCTTCCCCGTACGGCGCGCTCCCAGAGGAGGACGCCTAGCTCTATCGCCCCCTCATCGCAGCCTCTACGTGCTCGCAGGGAAGCACAGCATCATGCAAAGACCCAGCCAGCCAGAAGCACCGGTGCGCAGCCTTCCTTTCTCCCTCCCCACCCCCCCCCGCAAAGCCGAAGCCTCGCGGTGACGGCGTGGAACCCTTTCCCCCCCCGGCGAGGCTCCCTCTCCCCACGGCCGGATCTATGGCGCGCTCCCTCCCATGGGTGCGGTGCCGCCATGCCGTGTTCGTCGCGCCAAGCTCCGGTCATAGGCTGCATCTCCGCCCACCAAGTGTTGTGCCCGCTCCGGGATCCAGAGAGCGAGGAATAACAAGGAGAGAATGATGAGTGGGGCCCCCTTGTCATAGACGGCCGGAATGGATTTTAGGCCCTCTCGCTTTGGGGGCGCCTGTAGGGAGTGAAAAGAAAATATTAGGCCAACAATAGGGAGAGCACCCAAATCAGAAATGGAGGCCTTTGATTTGGGTGCTCCTGCTGAAGTTACTCTAAGAAACCTTTTAATTGGTAGTTTACCCATGTCTCATCTTCTCTTTTCTAATCCTCATATTCTCCTAGGATATGGATCCACCACTGCATATGCATTTGTTGCTTGCATAAGAGCCAAGCTCTTCTCTTTGTTTTCTCCTTAATATTAGGATTCGCTTGGCTATGAGGCTGGTCTTAGTGGAAGTTCTAAGAGTTTTATTTGCATTTGACAGTCAGTCACATTTTGATGACATAGCAATGTTAAATGTTGAAATGAAAGAGAGAGATAAAAATTATTCCCTCTATCATTTTTTGTAAGGCGTAAGCAGTGTTTTCATTTTTGACGCAATGTTAGGCGCAAGGTAACTCCCGAGGCAGGGAGTCCAACAGCAGCGTCAGCATTTACTGAACCCGCGGAAACGTTCATTGTGCTTGATTGGCTTATTTCACTTGAGCTTTGAAAGGTCTGCATGTATGCATCCATATACACGGCACACAATCCTCAACAGCTCAGTGTCATTAAATGCTCGACCTTGTTATTAGAGATTCCTTGGTATTGGTAAAATTAGCTTCCGCGCCTAACAAAAGATGATGGAGGGAGTAAGTTTCATGGGGATAAAACTTGCTTGGCACGATTACCAACTCTTTATGAGTCTTAAAATTAAATAATATATCTATTAAACCATAAAATGGAACTCTCTACTGAAATTAGTCTGGCCAATTATTGTACTTGTTCCGAGGCGTTACGCCTTGTACCATTCTCAATCATTAACAACTAGTAATAGCTATTCATGATGAGAGAGCATCTTCATTAACTAAGATTCAAAAAAAAAAAAAGCATCTTCATTAACTACCTGATTGGTTAGTTTGGCCTACCGCCGGCCGGGTCCTCTCGATACCGGAATATGCATACTGTAGTACTTGAAAGGGAAATGAATAGAGGTTAGACCACTTATTTTGCTTTCACATTACCTTCGTGGTTATCAATACTTGATTGCCAAATCACACTTCAGCAGTATAATATAATATTAATAACATCATCTGAATGTTCGTTGATGATACGGTATGTATTGTCTTGTGCTAATATCAGTCTTAACGGGGTTTCATTAGAGTTTTATAGACATTACAAATACTGATGGCACGTATTGATAAAGAGAGATGATGAAAGTTTCGCAGGAGTAGAGAGGGAATGAAACTCCTATGTACTATTTTTAAAATATTAATGTGTTAGAAACTAGATCATGAAACCCCAATTGAGACTACCTAAGAGTAAACTTAGAATCCATCGGACATTCGATTCACAATATACTAGTATCATAAGTATTTGTTAAAAACTACAATCTCCGGTCCATTTTATTTGGCACACATGCATATCAAGATTCAAACTTTAAAAACTTTGACCAATTATTAGGTTAATAATTTTTAACTATATATAAACTTTATATGATTAGATTTCTAAGGAATTATACTATCCAATGATTATAACTTTATAAGTATAAATAATGTAATATAAAACATATGAATGTTTAAAGTGTAATTTAGAAGACATTGTCATTCTAACTTGTGCCTGAAAATTGGACCAAAGGGAGTACTATCGAAGGGCGGAGGGGGGTTTGGGGGCAGGTCGTCTACCTTAATTCTGTGCCTGTGTAAATCACGATTTACATACACGAGCATGGAGTTCTCTCCACTTCGGAAACCTATGAGTGGAGAGAATATTTGACAAACTTTTACTTTTATTGGGATCTTTTACCGAACAATTGAGAAGACTTTTTTCTTCTTGCTAAAAGAATCAAAACATGAAAAAAAAAGATGATCTAACGTTATTTGATATACTCCCTCTGTCCCAAAATAGATGTCATTCATATTTCCCGAGAAGTCAAACACTTTTAACTTTAACCAAATATATATATATATATATATATATATATATATATATATATATATATATATATATATATATATATATAATTAGTATCATTAAGTAGATCATTAAATATACTTTTGTAGTAAACTTGTTTAAAAATATAAATATTACATATATTTTCTACAAACATAGTCAAAGCTGAGAAAGTGTTGTTCTAGGCCTAAACCTTAGAACCCCCGAGCCAAGACTCGAACAACCGAATATGTAGAATAACCGAAAACAATTACGAAATGGATGGAATGAAATGTATAAATCCAATCTCCTGAAACTCAGGGATTCCTCCTTTACAACCCCCTTGGGGGCAATATTTATACACGCCCGTGGACTTTTACATGACCGTTCTACTCTTCCAACTACTGTTTATTCTAGGAATATTCTCCCGATGATGAGGGTAGTGCCGTCTTTGTGCCTTTATGCTTCCGGTCTCTGCACCAACCGACCAGGTGGGTCCCGCCAATTTGGCATCTACCTGTCGGGTGAAGACAACGAATGTCAACGACAAAAGTCCACCGACGAAGGCAGAATGCCGAAGGGTGAGGTCCAACGATGAATGCCGATGACGAAAGCACGCTGACGAAGGCAGAATGCTGAAGGGTAAAGTCTGACGACGAATGTCGATGACGAAAGCCCACCGACGAAAGCAGAATGCCGAAGGGTAGAATCCGACGATGAATGTCGATGACGAAAGCCCGCCGGCGAAGGTAGAATGCCGAAGGTTAAGGTCCGACGACGAATGTCGATGACAAAAGCCCGTCGACGAAGGTAGAATGCCGAAGGGTAAGGTCGGACGACGAATGTCGATGATGAAATGGTGTTCGTTGCAAACTCATCCCAAATAGGCCTTTAGCCGGCCGTGTGGCTTTAGACAAGTGACGAAATGGGGGGAACAGGGTGCCTACTTCCTGTTACGCCCCCTGAAAGGTCCTTGTTGGTTTTTCGTAATTGAGTGACAACATTAGGTGGACTAATAATGTGTGATTGAGATAATACACAGGAGATTAGTTCACATGTGATGATGCAATGAAGGAGCTTTATTACATATGAGACATGACATGGGGTCATGTGACCAAAGTGGAGAAGATCAAGATGAGGCTTGGCTTGATGGACCGGTTGCAAGTGTGAAAGGCAAGTCGAGGCTTTGAAGTGATTGACCGCGAGGCGGTGAAGCTTGGGCAAGACTTGGCGCCGATGGACGGACGCAACGGTGAAGAGCAAGTGAGGTCAAGATCGATGTACCAATAGGGTCATGTGATGATATAAAATGGATCATATCATTCTTGATCGTGTTGATGCATGCGTTGCATCGGCACTTAGAGGAGATGAAGCGGAATGAAAATACGCAAGGCAAAGGTATAACCTAGGGCATTTCATTTCACCGGTCATAGGTGCTTAGAGAAGTTTATGACCGGGTTTAGGATAGATGGCCGTACTATGAAGAGGGGCAAACTTGTTTGCATATCGATCATCTAGTGACACCTGAGCGATCTAACATTGCGACATGCTAAGATCGAGTGGCATGGTGAGCTCAAAAGAAAATCCTTTGAAAATGATTGAGAAAATGCTAACACACATGCACAATGAGTGGTACATTTGTTAGTGTTGGCACATTAGAAAAGGAGATGAATCTTGACTTGAAAAGGAGAAGAAAGAGGCACTGTACGTGCATCGGACGCCGCAAATAACGCCGGGTCCGCGGCGCCCAATGTGGCATGGCCTCTTAGCACTGATGCTTGGCTTGCATCGGACGCTCGGGGTGCAGAGCATCTGACACGTCCGGAGCGAACGTCAGTTGGTCACGGGGCTGAGCGGCAAGCTAGCCGTTGGAGCATCTGACGCGCGGTGCGTCCGGAGCCTCCCCAGCTGCCGCGTCCGATGGGCGAAAAAGGGTTTTGACCCTTGCTAGACTGCCAGCGGACGCATGGCGAGGGCATCATTGCCGCGCCCACCGGGTGCGCCCCCGAGGGTCATCGACTTCGGGCGCCGACCACTTTCGACGCGTCCGATGCGAGGCATCTGGCGCGCTCGATGTGAACTCAACGGTCGGGCTGAATATAGCCGTTGGAGATGAACGGCTGTGGTTGAAAGGAGCGGGGACACGGACGACATCCATGCATCAGACGCTCAGAGGAGCGCGTCCGGATCCTGTGTCCGATGCTCCCACACTGGCTGGTTGCAGTGCAACGGCTAGTTTTGTTGTTGGGGATATAAATATACCACATACTCGGGGTTGGCTGAGTGCTGAGCACACTCTAGCCTTGGTGGCTTGTGTTGTGGTGCTTGAGAGCCCCTCTACTCACTAGTTCTTGAGAATGCACTTCAAGTTGAGTGAGTGAGCGATTCTAGTGCGCTATGCTGAGAGATCGCATTCGTGGCACTAGGTGATCGAGTTATAAGCCGGTGTGCTTGTTACTCTTGGAGGTTGCCCCCCTCCTAGATGGCTTGGTGGCAAGAGACTCCGTGAAGCACGTCGAGAGCATTGTGCGGTGCTCCGGAGGAGGATTTATGAGAGGTTGTGCTCACCGCGAAGAGTAACACCACAATAGCGTGTCATTGAGTACCACACTTGTGAGTGGTGTCTTAGAGAGCCCGAGGGGCCAACTAGCGAGTGTACCGCCTAGTCCAAGAACCATTAAGGTGTTGGTCGACACAACGAGGAGTAAGGGGAAGTTGGCGAGCTTCCCGATACCTCGGTAAAAATCACCGTGTCAACGTGTCTACTCTTCTCGGTGGTTTGCATTCTCCAAATCACAAACTTTGTATTTACTTTTCGTATATATATATATATATATATATATATATATATAGTAGCTAGCTATAGAATATCATATTTTGTAGCCAGGCCAACCTGACCGCACCATCCACCCCACCGGCGCGCGCTCATTGATTCCCGTAATTCCCCGGCCCCATCCTGAATTAATGGAGCTGCAGCGGTTTAGCCGGCCGGATTAGTATAACTAATTAATTCACCGTTTGAAAAAGGCACAGTGCATGCATGCACCTGGTCCTGGTGTGCGTGCTTGTATTTACTGCGTACTGTACCATGAAGAAGAAGTATTTACAAGAATTCACCCACAAGAAATAATTACGAGAATATGTACTGAAAAATATATTTACGAGAATCTACAATGTCAAATATTTATGAGATTTGTATTACCATATACTTTATATATTTACGAGAATTTACATTAAAAAGTATTTACGAGAATTTACACTAATAGCATTTACAAGAATCTGCAATAATAATATTTACGAGAATTTGTAGTAGGAAGTATTTACGAGACTTTGAACTAGGACGTGTTAGAATTTGCACCAATAATATTTACGAGAATTTGCAATTGAATTTGTGCTGGAAATATTTACGATAATCTGCACTGGGAAATATATTTACGAGAATCTCCGCTAAATAATATTTACAGGAATCATACTCAACATGGTGCTTTCCAACCGTAACTAGCAACAAAATTAACAAAATCAAATACTAACTTGTGGTTCATCGATCATTAAACTAATCTATATTTGTAGAAATAAATCCAACAAAATTAGACGTGCCGCATCTGGGAAGAGGACTGCGGCCATGCCATCGTACGTTTGTCTCGGTGCTGACTACCAGACGGCAGAGGGCGGCCGCCACGACAGGTACAAGGAGGCCGGCCGGACCCAAGCCCGGCAGCGGAAGGCGATGCCGCGGTGGCAGTGGAAGACGCCGACGCCAGGGGTCCTGGCGCGGCAGCGCCCTGCGGCGACTTCCGCGCGGATCTTCATGCCGTTGCTGCAGTGGCCGGTGAGGCTGCAGAGGAAGTAGCGCGTGCCGATGGCAGTGTGAGGCACGACGATGTTGTTGCCGGTGTGGAAGGCGGAGATGTTGTTGGCGCTCGAGCAGGTTTCGTAGCCGGATTCCGTCACCTCCACCACGTCGTGTAGTTCCGGCGAGTATGTGAACGCTGCCACACGCGCACTAACGGATCAAAGAGCTAGAGATGGATTCAAAGAGGAGAAATAACGCAGCTGAGCTCGATCGATCACGCACTAACCTTGTCGCCCGGACGGAAGGTCTTGCTCATCAACTCCTCATAATTGGTCTGCAACGTCCGGAGCGCTGACTGTGTACGTCGTCGCCGCCATGGCTGCCTCCATCGCAGCAGCGGTCACCACTGCGACCGGCTTGTTATCGCTGATGATCAGGAAGAGGGCGAGGCCGTCACCATCCAGAAGCCCACTCGTGAACGGCGGCCCAGCAAGAGGATTACAGGCCCAGAATGGCAGCTGTAGCTTTTCCATTTGAGGGTATATAAATACCAAAAAGGTGGGCATGAGTGGGCATGACCCAGATGTATTGAATTCAAATTCGTTTACATTTCAATCTTACATGGTAAATTTATCGTAAGCCGTAGCTAGTTTTCCTTCTTCGCAAGCTACTGCTAACAACCTGGTATCGGACTCAGCAACCTCCTCACGCCATCGCCTCCGATCGATCTGGATCGCGCCGCCGCCACTCCAATTCCCGAACATCCCCACTTCACCCGCCGGCAGAGCGCTAGAGGCGTCATGGATCCTAACCTGAAGCTCGTCCTCGAAAAGCTCGACGGGCTCACCAAGCGGATCGACGAGAAGGAGTCCGCCTGGGAGCGTCGCTTCTCCGGCCTCGAGCGGCAGCTATCCAGCCGCGACGACGCCGTCGACCGCCGCCTCGACACTCTGGAGTCGCGTGGCCCAGATCCCGTCGTCCCCGACCTCGACAAGCGCCTCAAGGCCCTGGAGAACAACTACATCGATGGGGAAGCCGCTGTCCTCAAGCGCCTCGACACCCTGGAAGCAGCGAAGGGGAGCGCGTACACGGGAATCTCTGATGCGAAGATCACGCACTTGGAGACGGTGGCGGATGATCTCCGCAAGCAGATCGAGCGCGCGAACACCTACCGCGACTCCGTCGTGTTCGACTCATCGTCGCACCGGCAACACTCGGCGGCCGCAGAGTCTTCTGCTGGCGTCGCCAAATCGCCCAACGGGCACTGCGACGAAATGAATACACGGGTTCCTGAGTTTGGGTCTTCAACACCCAAATCTCATGGCCCGGCCAATGGTATGAACAATTCCCACCCATTGCCTAATCCTACATATTCAGTTCAGCAGTTTACCTTTCCTGTTCGTCCATCGTTGCCCATGCCAAGTCATAACCAACCCATGAATCAGCATGTCAATCCTACATATGCTCAGTCATACCCACCATACTCTGTTCCTATACAGAACAATCACCATCCACCGTTTCAGATTTCATTACCTATGCCACCACCAGCTCCCCCATATCAACCAGCTTACAGCACTTATGCCAGCTCCCCACACCCACCACCATATAATCCTTCCTATGTTCACACTTCAAGTATAGTATCAGTGCCCCCATATAACCCCTACAATCATACCCCAAACCCAACAACACAATTCAACCAGAATCACTACCCACCAAATCAGCACATGTACCCATTCCCACCAAACCAAAACACAAATCACAACCCAGCTCATAGATTGCCCAAATTTGATTTTCCAAAGTTTGATGGCGACAACCCACGCCTATGGCGTACTCTGTCAGAAAACTACTTCCAAATGTACAATATAGAACCACACCTCTGGGTCAGGGCAGCAACTATGCAGATGACAGATGCTGCTAAGTTATGGTTGCAGTCAGTAGAGTCCCAATTGACCAATGCTACATGGGAGCAGTTCTGTAGCCTAGTTCGTGATCGATTTGATCGTGACCATCATGAGCTGATAGCCAGGAAACTACTCCACATCTCCCAAACCTCCTCAGCCTCAGATTATGTCACAGCTTTCACATCTCTCACAGATCAGCTCTTTGCCTACAACAAGTCTGTAGACCCTGTTTTCATCATTACCCGCTTCATTGATGGCCTTAAACCTGAATTACGCTCTAAGTTGCTTATTCAAAGCCCACAAACACTCGATACTGCTTGCAAGTTGGCATTATTGCAGGAAGAAGCTGGTGGTAATTCTGAACCACCGAGGTGGAACAATTATGGCAAGTATCCAAAACCTGGATTACCATTGCCAATGCCACCAAGAGTTGACAAGCCAAGAGGGGGTCCTGAAGCACATGTTCCAGCTCAAACTGATTCCAAGCTCAGTGCTCTCAAGGCATACCGCAAGGCTATGGGATTATGCTTCAAGTGTGGGCTCAAATATACAAGAGAACACAAATGTGCTCCAGAAGTGCTTCATGCAATTCAAGATCTGTGGGAAAATGAGTCTGTTGATGATTGTAATTATCAAGAGGATACTCCACAACCTTCTGAACAGGTTTTCTTGGCTCTGTCCAAATCTGCAATCAAGGGTGCTCCTGCTTCCAAAACTATCCAATTTGAAGGTACTGTTGAAGGTATACCAGTCTCTATCCTAATTGATTCTGGCAGTACATCATCTTTCATCAGTACTGAGATTGCAAAGCAGTTGAGCTCACAGACTATACAGTCTCATCCTACTTCAGTCCATGTTGCTGGAGGTGGTATTCTTATTAGTGCAGGCACATTATATGATGTTAACTGGACTATTGAGTCATTCTCATTTACATCCTCTTTCAAGATTCTGAACCTCACCAAATATGATGTCATTATTGGTATGGATTGGTTAGAATCTCATAGTCCAATGCAAGTACACTAGAAATCCAAGTGGTTACAAATACCTTATGGTACTGATATGATTCAGCTCCAAGGCACAGTGGATAAAATTCCAGAGTCCTTACTGTTACAGATTACTTGTGCATCTACAGAATCTGAAGTTCAGGATCTTCCTGCTATACCTTCTGACTTACAACCACTTGTTAATGACTATGCTCATCTATTTCAGTCTCCTTCTGGCTTACCTCCAACCAGGGCTTGTAATCATAAAATACCTTTATTACCTGGGGCAAATCCTGTGCACATCAGGCAGTACAGATACTCTCCCAAACTGAAAGATGAGCTAGAGCAGCAAGTCTAAGATATGCTCAAACAAGGTATTATCCAGCCAAGTGCTAGTTTGTTCTCTTGTCCAGTTCTATTGGTTCCAAAGAAAGATGGAGGTTATAGAGTGTGTGTTGATTATAGGCAGTTAAATGCTATCACACAGAAATCCAAATTTCCAGTGCCCATATTTGATCAGTTAATGGATGAATTGCATGGTGCTAAGTGGTTCTCTACATTGGACTTAAGGGCTGGATTCCACCAGATCCTTATGGAACCTGGAGATGAATTTAAAACTTCCTTTCAAACACACTTGGGTCAATATGAGTTCAAGGTTATGGCATTTGGGTTGACTGGAGCCCCAGGAACATTTCAGGGAGCAATGAATTGCACACTAGCTCCAGGCTTAAGGAAATTTGTCATAGTTTTCTTTGATGACATCCTAGTGTACAGCAACACAAAAGAGGATCACATGATACACTTGCAGCAAGTGTTTGAGATGCTCAGTAAAGACCAGTGGAAATTAAAGCTGTCTAAGTGCAAGTTTGCCACACTGTCTATATCCTATTTGGGTCATGTCATCAGTTCTGATGGTATTCACACAGATCCTGTTAAGATCAAGGCAATTCAGGACTGGCCTGTTCCCAAGAATGTTAAGGACATCAGAGGGTTTTTAGGCTTAGCAGGGTACTATAGAAAGTTTATCAGGCATTTTTGGTATATTGGCTAAACCATTGTGCGCATTACTCTCGCAAGGATACACCTTTTGCCCGACAGAGGAACATATGGTCGCTTTTGTCAATTTGAAGCAAGCCTTAAGTTCAGCACCTTGCCCGGCCCTACCAAACTTTGAAGAGCCTTTTCATATTGAAACAGATGCAAGTGGCATTGGCATAGGAGCTGTACTTATCCAGAATGGACATCCTCTAGCTTACATCGCCAAGGCATTGGGGCCCAAAAATAGAGGATTGTCCACATATGAAAAGGAATATATGGCAATCTTAGTGGTCGTTGAACAGTGGAGGCACTACTTGATGCATGCTGAATTCTTTATTCATACCGATCAAAAGAGCCTAATTCACCTTAATGAGCAAAGGCTCCATACTCCATGGCAACAAAAAGTGTTCACAAAATTATTGGGCTTGCAAGTACAAGCTCATTTACAAGAAAGGAGCAGATAACTCAACTCGGTGATGCTCTATCAAGATGCTCTTCAACTGATTATATGATGGCAATATCTTCAGTAGTTCCTCTATGGCTACAAGAAATCCGATGCGCATATGATTCAGATCCTATAGCTCAAGAGCTCCTCATTAAGCTTCTTTGTCACTCCTACAAAGTGGATACTCATTATACATTTGCATCAAGGCATCATTAAATATGATGGTAAGATATGGTGGGCACTAATAAGTGTTTGCATGATAAAATCTTTGCAGCTATGCATGATAGTGCATTGGGAGGACATTCTGGAGCTCCCCGCTACCTATCATAGACCGAAACCGCTCTTCTATTGGCCAAACATGAAATCTGATGTGCTACAAAGGGGTCGATCTGTCTCATTTGCCAACAGCCAAAACGCATCAAGTAAGTATCCCGGTCTATTGCATCCCGTCCCCGTGCCTAAGTCTGCGCTTGGGAAGTAATTTCTATGGACTTTGTCGAGGGTTTACCAATGTCCGGATCTTCAAATGCCATCCTAGTGATCATAGATAAATTCACTAAATATGGCCATTTCTTACCTATTCATCATCCATACAATGCACGCCTATTGCCAAGCTCTTTATGGATCGGGTCTTATAGACTTCATGGCATGCCTTTAGCAATGATATCGGCGACAGGGACAAAATCTTTACTAGTGCATTTTGGAAGCAACTTTTCCATCTGACAGGAGTGGATCTCAGGATGAGTACCGCTTACCATCCCCAATCTGATGGGCAAACCGAACGCCTTAATCAATGCTTGGAGACATATTTGCGTTGTTTTGTTCATGTTTGTCCGATTAAGTGGAAACAAGTGGCTTTCATTAGCCGAATATTGGTATAATACAACATTCCATTCAGCTCTTGGCGTAACACCTTTTGAGGTACTCTATGGTTACAGTCCTAGAAACTTGGGTATCTCTGCACAACTTATTGGCCCCATGGTTCCTGATTTAAATCAGTGGATCTCTAAAAGATGACTCATGCAAGATTTAGTGCAAAGCAAAGATCCGGCAAGAGCTCAAGCTCGAATGAAGAAACAAGCAGATAAGAAGAGGACTGAAAGATCATTCCAAGTTGGTGATTGGGTGTTTTCGAAACTGCAACCCTATGTGCAATCATCACTAGCTCGACGCTCATGTCGGTTAGCATTCAAATTCTTTTGGGCCATACAAAGTTGAAGCCAAAGTGGGAACTGTTGCATACAAGTTGCAACTTCCTCCTGGAGCTCGATTCATCCTGTTTTTTTCATGTATCCCAGCTCAAACAGTCCAAGGGTAATGAGCCTGTTACTCCTGATCTCCCTTCCTATAATATCGAGTTTCAGGTGCCAGCAAAGATTTTGCAGCGTCGCTGGACTGCTGGTGACCGACCCATTGAACAAGTCCTGGTCAAGTGGTCCTTCATGCCTACTTCATTGGCAACCTGGGAGAATGCAAGTCAATTGATGCAGCAATTTCCTCGAGCACCAGCCTGGGGTCATGCTGGTTCCAAAGAAGGGGGAGTGTTATCGCTGATGATCAGGAAGAGGGCGAGGCCGTCACCATCCAGAAGCCCACTCGTGAACGGCGGCCCAGCAAGAGGATTACAGGCCCAGAATGGCAGCTGTAGCTTTTCCATTTGAGGGGATATAAATACCAAAAGGGTGGGCATGAGTGGGCATGACCCAGATGTATTGAATTCAAATTCGTTTACATTTCAATCTTACATGGTAAATTTATCGTAAGCCGTAGCTAGTTTTCCTTCTTCGCAAGCTACTGCTAACACGGCTAGTCATCCGCCTCACACCGCGACCGGGGGCCCGGTAGCGTGGTAAAGCAGGCGCCGCCGGTCATGTCGAGGAGGAGCCAGGGACGCCGCCGGTCGTGTCGCGGGGTGGCAGAGCCGCCTCCGGTTGCCGTCGCTGGTGGTGTCGTCGTTTGACGTTGGCTCATTGCTACCGCTGCCGGTACGGGAGCAGTCAAGAGCACGACGGCGGTGAGCCACCTACGAGTGCCGACGGCCCGAACAGCGTCGAGAACCCGACGACTGCGCCGTGTCCGCGGTGCCGATCGAGGAACGCCCGGATTGAGCAGGTATGATGCCACGGAAATAGAATAGAAGAGGATTGGGACGTCTCCGCAATCTCAGCTCACGAAAGGAAAGGGCAAAATCAGGGAAATTAAATCAATGCATGGGTGTATTTATTAGTATTGAAGGGGACCACGTGCGGCCAAGTCAAAGCCTGGGCATCGATGGGTGAATGCACCGGCCTGGTTCGATCAATCGATCGGGTGGTGCGCGCGGTCTCCCAAGTTTGGGTCTGGCTACAAAATCAAATATTCTATAGCCAGCTATAACATAATAGTTATATCTATATATATGGGTGTCTTTATCTGCAAGAGGAGCGCAAACTCTATTTGAAGGCAACAAGTTTTGTGTAATATTTAATAGAGTATGGCTGCTCAAGTGGTTTTCCTCGATGGACTGTTTTCATACATACAGTAGGGACTCCGTTCAATTAGCTTGCTGCTGGAAGTAACTGTGCTAGTTTAGTGTATTTGCGTCGTGCTTGCCATCAGTAGCTCACAGTTGACAGATTACAGAATAATTTCTAGGTACCTTTTTGCAGTACATGCTGCAGTATGGTCCAGGTATGACCAAGTAGCATGAAAGATCGAAGATGCTCAAAGTTTTTTCGACCTTTTGTGTATGTGGTACTGAGAGATTGATTGTCGATGCAGCTTGTCAGCTTGCTGGCCATGGCCATGATGTTCATGTCTTCACATCACATCATGATAAAAATTGTTGCTTTGAGGAGACTTTTTCTGGTAAGGCTCAGAACTTTGCCTATATATATTTTGTCGACACACTAGTTCTAATTACAGTTAAACTAGCTTCCCTCACTACTAACGAATGATTTTTGCGTGACACTCCTTTTTTTTCTACCGTGGCGGGCAACCGTGTGCCCCGCCACGGTAGTTTCCTCGCCGGCGGGGCCGGCCGCCGCCCGGCTGCCCACCACGAAATCGATTAACCGCGTGGCGGCGCTTTAACAGCGCCCGCCACGGAAGACGGCCGATGTTCGCGGAGGGCGCCAAGAATGCGCCCGCCACGGTAAATGCATCAACCGCGGGCGGGCGCATTGCAGGCGCCCGCCACGGTAAATGAGGATTTTACGTGGCGGGCACATTAAGGAGCCCGCCACGGTTAATCCTGAGCAGTATAAATACCAACAGCCAGCCCCCCTCTTCTTCTCCACGGGTCTTCACCTTCCAACTTGTGGGGGGAGGTTTTGCCCTAAAAATTGACTAAATTTTTAAATTGGGAGTTTGAGCTTGGATTTGGGGGAGGAAAACACACCAAATGGTACTTAAAGGCTCCCTCATCGACCCTAATATCTTTTTTCATCTTTTTGATCCCTAGATCTAGATCTAGATCTAGATCTAGATCTAGATCCATTTTCATGGAGGAGAGAGAAAACTTGTATCTCTCTACTCCCATCCTCTTCCTCTTTTTTTTTCACTTTGAGTACTATATCTAACATTTCGAGTGCTATTTGGTATGGAGAGCAGGCAGCAGGGATGATGGAGAGTCGCCGAGCCAAATGGATGTACGGGATGAAGAGGGTGGATGACGAATACATAGCTGAAGTGAGAAAGTTTGTTGCCCTGGCGAAAAGACACAGTAAGATAAATCAACAGAGGATGATTATATGTCCTGCTCGCTGCAAGAACTTCAAAGCCGACACTCACCGTAATGTGCAATCTCACTTAATTATCCATGGATTTGTCAAGGACTATACGGTTTGGATTTTTCACGGGGAAGAGGTTCCACCAGTACATGCACCAGCAGATCCACCCGCCGATCCAAAGAGCTTGGCCGGTGTTGTGGATGGCGGTGGTGATGATATATTCAAAGCACGGCCGACGCCGACAACGATGACGGTGGTGGTGGAGGGGATGGTGAGCGGGGAGGTTCCTTTGATGGAGCCCGAGGATGTCCAACTTTTTCAGATTTCGTGAACCGCCCGCTGAAGACGCCATTTTGTTTGGGTGCCCAAAGTGGTTGGAAAGTTTCAAACAGAGATGAAGCAGCGGCAATGGATCCGCTTTACAAAGACAAAGATCCTAAGGGTTGCATGGCGCCGTTTCAACCTTCATTTGCCGATGATGAAGGCTCGCCATGGTGGTCCGACACTAGCTTCAATGAGCTCGTAAGTTACCTTGCTACCACGTATCCAACGCCTAACAAGGTTCCCCGCCAATACGTGATCGTGCTAAGAAGTTGATCCGGCCCGGTGGCGATGAAACTCCAAAAGTTCAATGTCCCCTAACCATCGTGATCCTATATCGGGCGATCAAGATGAGAATTTGACCAATTATCCGCATCGCGCGCGAAGTCGATACAAGAGGAATGCCGGATGTTGCGCCGGATGAGCTTGATGAGGTAACCTTGGGAGGACGGCCATTAAAAAAGAAGAAAGGGGCCAAGAAAACCAGTGGCGGCGGATAAGAAGATCATGTCAACGCAGACGAGGAAGAAGAAGGTTACATGCGAGAGGAAACGCGTCACTGCCGATGTGGTACCTTCCCTCATCACTTATCACTTGCGGGCTATTTTTGGGAACCCCGAGGATGCTAAGCACATGGCCTGGCATGCATCTAGCGATCGTGTAAAGGATGACGGAAGTCGCGACACCCTTCCGATGCTAAGCGGTGGGAAAGATTTCGACGCCGCCTTCCCTGAGTTTGCAAAGGAGCCCAGGAATGTTAGGTTTGCAGTGAGTACCGATGGGATGAACCCGCTCGGTGAACTTAGCAGCTCACACAAAGACGCGGCCGGTCGTCCTCACCATGTACAACCTACCTCCACACTTGTGTCAAAAGCGCAGGTATGTTTTTGTCGACCATGCTCATTTCTAGACCGGAGCGGCCCGACAACGATATAGATGTGTTCCCGAGCCGTTCATGTAGGAGATGCGGTACTATTTGATGATGGGGTCAAAATGGTGGATGCGTTTGAGTTCACTCTTAAAGCCATCATCTCACAATCACTGATTAGCCTGGAGGGTTTTCATTATCGGGGCAGATCAAAGGGAAGACCGCCTGTGTAGATTGCATCGATGGTACCTGCTACACTTACCTTAAAGGATCCAACAAAACGGTGTACATGGAGCACAGACGCTTCCTCTCGCAAAAAGCATAGGTAGAGAGAAGCTAAAATGAATAAATACTTTGACAACAAGAGCGAGCCGCAACTTAATGAACCGACACCGACTAGTTATGGTCCAAAGGTGTTTGACATGGTGAAGGACTTGGAGTGCGAGTTTGGAAAGAAGAAGTTAGAGGAAGATGGCACCACCAAGACAATGAAGAGAAAGAGGGATAAATTGGAGGAAGAAGTGCCTCCTCCCGTTCCTTTCAAGAAGAAGTCAATTTTCTTCAAGTATCTAAAGTACTGGAAGACACTGAATACACCCCATGCAATTGACTCTATGCACCTTGGGAAAAATGTCTTTGAAAGCACGATCGGTCTCCTGATGGATATCAAGGGCAAGACGAAGGATGGTATCAAGTCACGTACAGATCTTGTTAACATGGACATCCGACCGAAAATCCACCCTACAAAGTCTCAGAACGGTAAAGTCGAACTCCCAGGTGTGGCCTACAACCTAAGAAGAGACGAGAAGGTGGCTATGTGTCGGTGGATTAGGGGTATCAAGGTACCGACTGGTTTCTCTTCCAACATCAAGAGTCTGGTATCCATGAAAGACCTCACAATTAAGAACTACAATGCACACGATGCTCACATCATGTTGACGGTTTTCCTTCCAATTGTGATTGAAGTTATTCGTCCAAGGTACGTGAAGATGGTGATCACAAGGATGTCATACTTCTTTAACCAAATCACCCAATAGGTCATTAAAGAAGCCGACCACTGCGCTTAAAACAATTCATCGCGGAAACAATTTGCCGCCTAGAGATGTGCTTCCCACCGTCATTCTTTGATATTATGCCACACCCGATGATGCACATGGTTGATCGATACAACAGCTAGGACCCGCGTACCTACGGTGATGTGGACCACCGAGCGATTAATGTCCACCCTCAATCGATTCGCTCATAACCGTGCTTACCCGAGAGGGCTCTATGATCGAGGCATACACAAGCGAGGAGGCCGTGGGCGGTGCCTGAAGTACATAAAAGATGGGAGGGCTATTGGGCTTCCGGTCCATCAAAGACGAAGGCGTAACCTCGGGGATGGGGTGCACTGGCTGAAAAGCACGCACCGATGTACCAAAGCAAAAGGTGTTAGAAGCTCACTACAGCATCCTTCATCAGGTACTGATCATGGACACATACGTTAAAAAGCACGAAAAAGAGATCCGCGCCGCAAATGGGCCGGTCACGGACGAATGGGCCGAGAAGGAACACAAGAACAGTTTCCTTAAGTGGCTCGAAAAGCAAGACATTCCCCAGGGAGATGGAGCGGAATTAGTAAAGAAGTTTGTGTCAGGCCTGTCCAGTCAGATCAACACCTGGCAAGGGTATGACGTCAACGGGTATAGGTTCCACACAAAAGAGAAGGACAAGAAGAGCGCAGCACAGAATAGTGGTGTTCGATATGAGGGCATCGACGTCCAGACGGGCCAGAGGAAGTCGTACTTTGGACAAATCGAAGAAATATGGGAACTTGACTATAGCGGTAACCTGCAGATAACCGTTTTTCGTTGCCAGTGGGTCAAGCCAGAGGCAGTTGGAGTGGACGATTATGGGCTAACCACCGTGAACCTTAAAAGAGTCGCCTACAAAGATGATCAGTGGGTACTAGCAACCGATGTCGCACAAGTAGCCTACTATATGAACGCAGAGGACATAAACAAACACGTGGTTGTATCAGAAAAGCAGCGGATCGTGAGAGCTGATGGGGTCCAGAGTCCAGAAAAATACAACAACTATGATGAGTTCCATCTCTTTACCAATCATCCAAAGAAGATGAAGGCCCTTGAGAAGAAAATCGATCCCGAGAAGACCAAGATGATGCCTTGGACCCGCCCCGATGGCGAGAAGAAGACCGCCAAAGAACCTGTAGCAAAATGATATGTAATAATGTAGTGACATGTTAATGAGATATTTGCAGTAAAATGTTTATGTAATAATGAGATGTAGAACCAATATTCTGAATGTTCAGTGCTTTTTGAACTACACATTCGTAACACTTTCTCATATGCAAAAATGACCTATATATCACTTGTAGATCTTGACGAGTTATGAACTTTTGGTATTCATGACTTTTCGAATCTAGGCCGCCTGGGGCTTCGAAATCTCGTCCGAAGGTGTAAAAAATTCAAATTTCAAAATTCGAGGCGTCAAAAATTCAAAAAATGAAAAGTTGACCCTAATACCAAATGTAGATCTTGGAGAGCTTAACAATAGTGGTATTCATGACTTTTCGAATCGAGGCCGTCTAGGGCTTCGAAAAACTAGAGTTTTAAAAAGTCAAAAGTTTGACTTGGTCAAACCTTGGTCAAACGGAGAACTAAACGACCTCAAATCAAAAAAATTTGAATACAAGGGTGTTAGAACTCATCAAGATCTACACTTTTTATATAGGTCATTTTTGCATTTAAGAAAGTGTTAGAAAACAAGAGTCGTAAAATCATATATCTCACACAGAGTTTCTGAAACTACCGGGGAGACTAGTGCTTTTTGAACTACACGTTCGTAACACTTTCTCATATGTAAAAATGACATATATATCATTTGTAGATCTTGATGAGTTATGAACTTTTGGTATTCATGACTTTTCAAATCTAGGCCGTCTGGGGCTTCAAATCTCGTCAGAAGGTGTACAAAATTCAAATTTCAAAATTCGAGACGTCAAAAATTCAAAAAATGAAAAGTTGACCCTAATACCAAATGTAGATTTTGAAGAGCTTAACAATAGTGGTATTCATGACTTTTTCGAATCGAGGCCGTCTAGGGCTTGAAAAACTACTGATTTTTTAAAGTCAAAAGTTTGACTTGGTCAAACCTTGGTCAAATGGAGCACTAAACGACCTCAAAAAAAAAAAAAATTATCCCTAGGGTGTTAGAGCAATTTTATGAATTTTTTCTCAATTTAGAATGATTTTTCTGAATTTTATCTCATTTAAAATTGAATTATTCTATTTTAAAATATTTTTGTACATTTTTTCTTATACGTGGCGGGCGCTTTATGTTGCCGCCACGATTAATATTTTGCATCGCAAAATATTAACCATGGCGGGCAACATAAAATGCCCGCCACGTAAAATATTATGATTGGCGATGGCGCGCGTAAGGGTGCCCGCCACGCAAAATCCCCACCCTATATATGCAAAGTCTCCCTCCCGGGAAAACCTAATCTCTTCGCGGTTTCATTCCTCCCGAAGGGCTGGCGAACTTTTTTCGCCGCCGCCGTGGCGTAGTTCCGCCGCCGCCGCGCTCCCTGCCTCGGCCGACGGCCCGTCCTCGCCCCGCCCCAGCGTGTTCTAGATCCGCCGCCCGCGCTTCCTCCCGCCGCCGCATGGCCGCCACCGCCACCGCCACCGTCCGCGCCACCGTGCCGTCCTCCGTCCCGCGAGCGCACACCTTCCGCCGCGCCCTCCTCCTCCTCCGACCGATAGCCGTGGGCCGGCGCGCGGTACTTAACTCCGGCCGCCCGCCGTCATCGCTGGTTTCCTCGCCTCCCGTCCCGCCGTCTTCCACCGTGGTATCGTGGGCTCCGACGGCCGTCGTCTTCAGCTGTGTACGTGGTCTCTGCCGGCCGGTTGCAGGTTCCTCTCTGTCCTGCCCGTGATACGAGGTTTTGAATTCTATCTCGCGCTGCCTATGATGTCGATCTCTCGCCTCGTTATGGCCATCAAGCTCGCCTCGTGATTTCTATCTCTGCCAGATAATTGTGACAAGCAATGTGATGCTTGTGATTGCTCTGCCTGTGACACAGCTAGCTAGCCAGATAATTGTTTCAAGCATTGTGATGCTGTGATTAACTTTTGCTCGAGGAAAAGAAAACCGGTGTAGTGAGACAATTGTGACAGCCTGTGTGATTGCAATCTGCTAGTTTCTATAGCTTGGGTGTGATTGCAATCTGCTAGTTTCTATAACTTTTTTGCTCGATGATGAAAACTGGTGTAGTGAGACAATTGTGACAGCCTGTGATTGCAATCTGCTAGTTTCTATAACATGGGTGTGATTTCTGAAATGGTGTGATTTCTGAACAACCAGCGTTGGAAGGCTACTTATTGCAGCAACCCGCTATTTTGAGAGCAATTTATTTATACACCAAAATGTTCAATTATGTGTTCAATCTGTATTCTTATTGCTACCTGTTGTCCAGTACATATTCGCATATAACCTGTGTTCTTATTGCTATTGGTAATTAACTCGGGCTGTCATAGTTTGTCGATGATCAGTGATCACCAACCAGCGTTGGAAGGCTGCTTATTGCAGCAACCCGCCATTTATACACCAAAATGTTCAATTATGTGTTCAATCTGTCTTCTTATTGCTACTTGTTGTCCAGTACATATTCTTATTGCTATTCTTAGGCACTTAAGCAGAAAGCTCTTGTATGTTTGTAGCTTGAAATGGATAATCAACCGCCGCTTCAGACGAAAGGTCTTGTATGGGAATCGCCTAGCTCCAGCTCGAGTTCTACCTCTAACGCTAGCGGTGCGTCGTATTCCCCGACGAGGACTAAAAGGAAACGTACAGAGGAGGAAGATGACCCGAATTACAACCCGAGGGATGAAGCACGAAGCACAAAGGTGCCTCGGGCTTTGGAATTCCAAGAGGAGCACGAAACAGAGCAACAACCCCCCGCTACCTCCACGGCCACGTCTTCAAGCAATCAAAGGGTTGACAAGCCGAAGCTGAGAAGGGGAGAACATGGGAGGCACAAGAAGACCAGTGATGTCCATGTCATTCTTGAGTTGGGGCCGCAGGGAGAGCCATTGCTGCCCATTGAGGTCATCACGAAGTATAGCAGTCAGTGCTCGGTTCTAGTGTAAGAGAAGGTCTCCATACTTCATGAAGACTGGAAACAGGTGCCTGATAGTGACAAGTTTTGGGTGTGGCAAGAGATGAAGAAACGGTTCAGGTATCCTAATAACGCCAATCTGGAGAAGGTAGAGGAGCATGTCTATGTCCTCGGAGGAAGATGCTTCCGGAACTGGAAGTACAGGCTCAACAAGGATTGGCTGATGAAAGGGAAGTCACCCTGCACCAAATACACCATGATATCTGCTGATGTATGGGAAGAGTTCTACAGAAGAAAAAACACGCCCGAAGCAAAGGCAAAGAGCGAGAAGTTCTCAACCCTCGCAAAGAGGAACCAACTCCCCCACCACATGGGCAATATTGGGTACGCCGGACACATGCCGGGGTGGCGGGCCCAAGAAAGGGCTAGAAAGGAAGCCGGGGAGCCAGATCCGTACGAAGGCTGCGATGGAAGGACACAGAACTACCTGTATGGCCACCAGCCCAAGAAGCCAGAGCAGGGCAATACAACTAAGATCAAGGAACTAGAGAAGGCTGTCATCGAGGCCACTGCGGCTCAGAGCGGCCTCGAAATTCGCCGGGGCACGATGCGCTGGCTCTGGCCTTGGGAAACCCCGACCATAGCGGCCGCGTCTGTGGCATAAGCTCGAGGAAGAGTTGGGCGACGGTGGAGTCATGGCGGTCGGATGCTGCCTCGTATCATTCGAGGCAGAGGTACAAGGAAGGCTTGAGACAGGAAGGTCATGATGAGGCCTTGAAAGAAATGATCAGCAAATCCATAGCAGACGCTTTCACGAGCAATGACCCCAAGATGGTTGAGCTCAGGAACCAGATGTTTCGCCAGGTTGGCGTGCCGGTGCCACCAGCACAGAGGCAGTTGGCCCCAAGGTACCCAGTCGATGATATCATCGAACCGACAGAGTGAACACTCTTGGTGCCATTCGGCAGGGGGGGGAAGGAAGAAGGTTGTGGCCCACGCGTTTGCACACCCTCGCGGGAATAGCAGAGAGTACGAAGACCATGAGATCCCTCCCGACTATGCCGTCATCACCTTAGGGTACGTGGAGTCGGGGTTTGAAGACCACAAACTTGAGTTCCAAGCTCCTAGCGGGGGCAGGCACCTTGGGGATGCTATGTGTTTTGAGGTGCTGTGGAATAAGGAGGACATTCATCTTGGGGACTTGACGTCACCGACAGGATCACAGCCGTCAGGATCATAGCTGACAGGATCACAACCGACAGCACAGCCTAGAGTGACCCCGGGTTCTCCACCGGAACCCGATGATGGTGGCTACGATGACGATGATGCCGGTGGGGACGACCCTCCTCCACGTTCGAACACTCCGCCTACTCGCAATCCACCTCGATCCCCTCTACATAACGAGGAGCCGGCACCTGCTGGGGACAAGGCACTGGAGGCAGCACCTGGCGAGAAGCCACTGGAGGCGCCAGAATCTCGAGATGAGACAGAGACAGCAGCGGACAAGACATTGGAGGCAGCACCTGCCGAGACGCCACTGGAGGTGCCAGAACAAGATACCCGTTTCCACTCAAGGCCTCAAACCGCTGACACCTAGGACACCAGGCAAGGAGAAAGCAGCTGAGCATAGGACACGCTCTAATGGACGTCTGACTTTGAAAGGTATGCTAACAACGAGCATATAGGACAAACTCCAATATGTTACTATCTACTTATTTTCACAACCTAACATTTGTAGCCCCGCTTTTCCAGGCCAAAATCCCCTATGCATTTGTTTCCTATCTCGGACGAATGCCCTGGCCACTACGAGTTTGGGAAGTACATGATACCTAAGGCCCAGCTCATCAATGAAGAGTCTTGGGAGGCTCGGAGATTCCATCTATGGTATATGGAGTGCGCAAAACGCGGCATGCAAAATTTCTCTGTCCATATTCCAGCGGAGTACTTCCACTTGGAGAGAGATGCATGGATGGCCATAGAGTTCCATGACATGGCTAGACTACTGCGGCGAGAGGACCTTGACATCGCCCAAGTAACCTTGTTTGCTCTGTAAGTGAAATACAACTTCCACATGTCCCTTGCATCCTTATAGATTATTTGTGAAGAGTACTTATGCCACGACCACATGTCCTTGTAGGTTGTCGTCCCATGTAAGCTTGAAGGTTGGCCTAGGTATTGTTTATCTCTCTCCAATGCTTATTTGTGAGCAGCAGATCGTGGGCTAGCGAAAACCAGCTGACCATCCAGATACGGTGGACTTGACGGCAAGGGAGAGAGACAAGATATGGAAAAAGGAGCTCGACGACAACAAGTTGGAATGCTCGAAGTACATACTAGCAGCAATGAAAAAGGTGAAAGGAAATGGGTGTATCCTGGCGGCTTACCACTACGGGAAAAAATCATATGGGGGACACTGGATTTGTTTTATAATCTATCCTTAGGATGGCAGGGCATGCGTCTTTGACTCACTCCGGGGCTCAAACCCAAAAGGCTACAAGCACTTTGAAAGCTGCTTGAAATTGTAAGTAATGAAATGTTTATTCAATTACTAGCTAGAGTCGAATATCATCGTTGACAATAATGCTTTTTAGTATAGCGCTTACAAGGAGTACTTGAAGGATCCGAACTGCTATGATCAAAGATCCAAGAAGGGTAAGAGGAATAATGCAAATAGAATCAAAATCAGGCGATATCAAAACTAATTCTTTGTACTACGTATATCAAAACTAATTGCTTTATTTTGTACTACTGGCACAAACTTGTCTATTGCTTCTATAGTACTACTAACATTGCTTTATTGTGTGCAAGTGTATCAAGCAACCATTTGGCACAAACTTGTGTGGTTTCTTCGTCATGAAGGGCAACCTTTCTTTTTGAAGGACAGTGCGTTGGGGTGAGTACCGAGGGCATGCAAAACAGTACAAAGACGCTGAGGGGCCGATTGTGGTAAGGCTGTCGCCGCCGCCGACGAATAAATGGGCGTGGACTCAAGCATTGGTAACGGGATTGTGGAAAGGGCAAGCAGAGAATGATGAGTACGAGATTCGAAAAAAGACAAACAGTAGAAAGACATATGTATCCTCCTAGACCAGTTCCGTGCATGAAGGGCAACCTTTTCGGTTTTTGAAGGACAGTCGCTCGTTGGGGATGCTCTCGAGTCCTCTTCGTCACCAATGGCGGCTCCTAAGGAAATGGAGCTAGATGCTAGAACCTAAGGACTACCTTCATCCAGTTCAATTTTAGCGGCGGAAACGGATGGCGGATCGATGTGGGCAGACACCAACGATCCTCCGTAAGTTCAGATTTTTGAAATCAACCCAAATGCGGCATGCTGAGATGGGCCGAGGATTGTGGTCCGGCAACGCTGGCATGAACCAGGTGTTGATGCTGTCGCCGCCGCCGTCGAATAAATGGGGTGGATTGAGTATATCCAGTAGATATGACCGATTGTTTTATGCTCTGCCCACACGTATGTAGTTAACGGATCCGTCTAATTAATTAACTATGCATGGTGTGTATGCTAATTAATTTGACACCCGTAATAATTTTTGTCCTAGGAGGAGACAGGAGCAGAGAATGCACTTGCATGTATACTTTTTTCACACAAGGATATACGTGAGGGAGTAACGTATATCTTCCTGAATGTATGGAGTAGAAAAGATTTTCCATATATATATATATATGCATACTTTTTTTGCGATAAGGAATAATTCCATTGATACTAAAGCAATTTACATCCTCTTTTACAAAACTAAACCACACTACTACACAAGAAACCTTGAAAAACCATAAATTACACCATCTAGGATCATCATCCCAAACGGATATGCCACGGGACATAAGCTCCGATCCGAACGAAACAGGCCATCTCACCATTAAAATGCACGTGATGTTTTCAACCGGTTCCGTTTTGCTGAACGGGCCGAGCAGCCGTATCTATGGAACGTACCACGTGATCAATGGTGACGTCTTGCCATCACCGCTAAGGAACAACATGCCCGTTCAGATCAAACGGAACTTCACGATCTTGAAAACATCACTAAGAAAAACTTATTAAAACGCGGATTTTAGGAGAAGGGAGGGGGACCAGCGGTGGTGGAAGGCGGGCCGGCGGCGGCACCCCTAGGGTTTGGGCCCTTTGGGGGCGGCGGTGACTAGTGTTGTATTTGTCATCTTTGGCCCAAACCATATTTGAGTATACATTTATACTTGGTTTCATTCCGACTGATATTGAACGATGGATCACTTCATATTAGTGCGCTGAAATTAATTATCTGGACGACGTCAAGTCACGATATGATAATGCACGTTGCCTGTCTAGTATTTGTTCATACTGTGTATACTTGTGAGTGACTTTCGTATGAATATATATATATATATATATATATATAATATGTACATACCGATCGCCGCCGGAAAGTATCTATACCGGAAGAAAAAAAGAAACCATGTACATCTTTCAAAACCTACTAGAAACAGATTTGAAAGTAAGCATTCGATCCAGTATGTGAAACGGTACACAGCCTCATGACGTCAACCGCAGCATATATATATATATATATATATATATATATATATATATATATATATATATATATATTTCAAAACTGCATGCCCGCATGCACCGCATGCATCAGTTCGGTTTTTTCAAAACAAGCATGCTCGTAGTATGCGTACATACTTTTTAATTAGAGAGTATGTCCATATACTGATGGACGAAGTGCACTTTCTATACACCCAGGTGTAGTTACACCCTCCTCTAAACAGATTTGAAAGTAAGCATTCGATCCAGTATGTGAAACGGTACACAGCCTCAGACGTCAACCGCAGCTTTTCAAAACTGCATGCCCGCATGCACCGCATGCATCGGTTCTTTTCAAAACAAGCATGCTCGTAGTATGCGTACATACTTTTTAATTAGAGAGTATGTCCATATACTGATGGACGAAGTGTATATATGTATATCTCTCATTTGAAAATTATGGCTGATTTGAGACGACACGGATGCTTGTCGTATTCTAGCATTTTCTAAGTACAATATATTTATAAAAAGGTACAGTATATATTAATTAAAGTATGGGTACATACCTTTCAATTACAGTATGTATTCATACTATATATTAGAAGCACGTATGCATTCTACTCGTACATAATATTTTATTAGGAAGTATGTGTATATGTGGATACTCGGAACTATGCTTAGTATATACATATACTGTTTTTTTGGACAAATGAGTATATGTATATGTAGATACACGGAAGTATACGCTTAGTATATATACATACTTTAATGACAAATGAATTTATGTACATGTAGATACCTTTCCTTGGACAGGAAGTATGTTCACATACTTTAATAAAGTATGGCCGCATACCTTAAGAAAATGAGTATATTTGTATGCTTGTACTTAGGAGTATATTCATATATCAAGGGATTATTTAGTGCTTTTCTTATAGAAGTATGTACTTTCACCTGCATTTTTCTGGAAAAAAAAAAAAATATACGCTTGTATATACTTTTTGGCAAAGTATTAATACATACACCGTGCAGTATGTACATGTTTACGAGTATGAAACCATACATGATTAGAAGGAGTATGAGTACATACATGATTATTGTAAGTCATAAATACGTGTTGGCAGTGCGCCGGACAGAGAAAACGTGAATATGGATACACATGATTATTCCAGGAAGCATGAAGTGATACTCAATCTAAAAAAAATGGAAGTATCCGAGGGACCGAGGATACTCAAATTTAAAAGGACTCTGATCTAATCTGAGTAAATACAATGATAAAGTGACAACGATATGCCTGGTCCTGATCTTCTCCGGGTAGTTGCACAGCCTGAAATCATCATATCCACGGGTCTGACCTAATCTGAAACAAGAAAAAAAAATCAAGATCACAAACCAATAACATGCAGATTTCTACATGTGCGAGAAACAAAGGACGCCACCAACAGAAAGGAGAGAAACGCCTCAATGCAAAATAAGGTGAATTGATTCAAGCAGCAGTGCGATAGCAACCAGATCAATGGAATCTACCGGCTTTGGGATTTGATTGCAATAAACAAATCGATGACAACAGGAAAGATTAGTGCTAGTCTGTCGAGTCTTAACCAAACCTGGATTCAACCGTGTCCCGGCGCACTCGTGGCTACGACGCCACCGGCCCAGCGGAGACGACGCACACGGCCTCGTGCACACGATCTACGACGTCACCTGCCGCGGGGAGACGGCGCACGCGGCCAGCGCGAGCAGTTCGTCGGAGACAGACGGACCGCGTGCCGCCGCCGTCGACGCCGCCGGGATGAGGCTCGCCGTCGACACCACCACTGGGAGTGGGGAGAGCTCGTACATGACAAATACCAGCCAGATGTATGTTCGTGAATGAATTAAAATTAGTAAATATAAGCCGGCCGGTGACCGGATAATGACCGTGAAGATCGGATCTAGTAGACGGCGACACGAGGTTGGTTAGATGATGTACGGTGATTGACTATCGGGTCCGCCACCTGATCCGCTAATTGAAGCGCGGAAGGCCGGCACCACATCGAAGGAGGTTGAGTACGTGCAAATACTAGGAGGTGTAACTACACCTAGGGTGTGGAAAAATTTACCCTATATATATATATATATATATATAGGTATTCTATATATTACCCTGGGTAGTGATTATAGTGATTAATAATCACTACCCGAGCCCGATTCATCGAGCCGAACCCGAGCGCTCCCCAGCACCGGGTTCCACCGCTTCCACCTCGGCGTCTCGGACCCGATCCCCGCGCCGGTTCCCCCGCTCCCCTTTCCTCTTTATGATTTCCCGTTTTTTTTTTCATTGTAATTTCGAGAGATCGTGGGGCTCCGCCGGTTTCGACCAGCTCGGCAGCTCTCCCTCCTACCCGGCCGCCCCTGCCCTACGTCCGGCGGCGGCGCCCTCCCCCTGCCGCTCGGCGGTGGCCCCTCCATCCCGGTGGCGGCCTCCCAACCCACGATGACGACGGCGCGGCTACCCTCCATCCTTGATGCTGCACTAACAGAGGTCCGCTGGGGTATCGGACCCCAGCGGCGGGGTGGTCTTGGGGACAGTTCTGGCATCCACATAGCGACGGCGTAGGCCGAGGAGAAGGCTGCAGGGGGCGCGAGGTGGCAGGAGAATCGTCCTGCAGCAGGTCCAGGGCGCGTCGTCGGGTACGGGTGGAGAAAGGAGTGCTGACTCGCTTGGCGACGCCGTCAGCCCCCCGCCATCGCCGCTCCTGTTATTGCTCCTGCAATAATGGTGGCAGATCCAGGTGCGGCCTCCTCAGATTCCCTTCCCCAGTTCATCATTTGCAGCATCTTCCCTTTCCCCTTCATCTTCCCCGCCCCTTCCCCTTCCCCTTCTTGATTCAATTCGATGATTCGATTGCAGGATGCATTCCTCTGGGCTTCTCTTGGTCTGATGGGAGTGTTCGATTGTCAGCTCAGTCGTTGAGGAATCACCATGTCCAGAGGTCCAGGTGCCCCTCTTCACCAGCAGCAAGCTGGAGTCTAGGTCTGAATATTTTTTTTTGCTTGTTAACTGATGATGTAAGTTTAATTATTTTCAGCAAATACATTTGTTCGTGAATACGTGGTTCTAGATTTCTATAGAATTCCGATGGAAAATAGTCTGAGCTTCCTTTGCGGCACTAGGCTGATTCACACACAATCATTTGTAGAAAACCAACTCGGTGCTTTGAAGCACATATCTGATTCAAAGTCTGCAATCATTGTGTCCATGAATGAACTGACTGCCGTCAACTGTATTTGAATTTTATATTTCAATTTTTGGACCATTATTGAATTAGATTGCTATGCTCGAAGTAATCCAAATCGCTACTTACTAGCTTCTATGATCAATATACTCCTGACATCCCCAATTACTAGCTTTTGTTTAGTGCAGATTGACTTGTTTGATGCAAAACTCTGACAGCTTCCCAGCAGGATCCATGGAGGACATCAGGAGCAAGGACGTTGGTTGTGGCAGAATGAGCAGGTGCATGGGATACAGCAGTAGGATTCAATTATTCATGGAGTTCCATCTCTGATAGCAGCAACACTATCTCTTGACTAGTTATCAAGCATTTCAGCATGGCTATTGAAGCATATTTTTTTTTTCAAAAAACAGTAGGGGCAGTCCCCTGCTAGTCTAAACCCCTCAATCTACCAGCCTAGAAATAATTGTATGAATACCTTTCATATGCACTATCAGCAGAGCTTCCAACTTTTACTGTTGATGTGTTTATAAGTACTTTTAGCTATCTCTGATCTGAAACTATCTGCATATATATGATTCAAATGGTTGTTACTTTAGGTGCTTGTATTCCCATGCTTTTTTTCTGTTGATAAGTTTAATCCACAGGTCCCATCCAACTATAATCAGAACTTTTATGAACTCATTAATCGACTAGCTCACTCCATTTCCTTGTTCCCTCTTAAGTGGATGAATGCCAATACTTGTAGATTGTTCACCCGAGTTCTCTAATCAGCAAGTATCATTTATGTATTTCATGCTACCATTAAAATTGTGTATATTTCCCGGTGATCTATGAGTCCTTAATTATTGTTGGTTATTTGTGGGGCAGCATGATTTGGTTTTGGCCTCTGTTCTCTAATCAGCATGATTTGGATTTGGGGCATCACAATTTGTCTATATGATACATGATGATGTGCTGTCTGTCTCTTATACTAGAAGCTTGAAGGATATGGATTTGTGATCCATGGATTTTTTGCCCCCTACTGCACATATAATGATATATTTGGTGATAATCTCGTTTTCGCCTTTTTTTTTGTTGACTGTTTAGAATAAGACATCAAAGAATGCTACCCACGCTTTAGTCTATTGTTTTGCTATTAGTGATATTTGTTACAATACAAGAGAATATATTTCAGATAGCATAGCTTCAGTTTTTAGTCCAAATGAGTCATTTGCTTTTCACTTGTCTAAACTGAGCACAAAGTAATTTATTTTGAACCATAAAATTTGATGCCAAGTTCATTCAGTAGAATATTTTTACTTTGTTGTACTCATGACAGATTAACTTACCTGCTTTTTTGCTTTATATGCTCTGTTTGTGGACGTGCGCGTGGGGCGGGTGGGACTGCCACATCTTGCTTGTACACATGTTGATTGCCGAGCTTGCATCATTTGGATGGAGTCGTCCAGGTCCCCCCGAGGTTTCTTCTACCCTCATTATTATTCCACTATTCATACATCTCTTTTTGATGTCCCATTAAGGCAAAGTGTCAATTTAGTTTCACTATTAAGTTCCATGATATGTATATTGTTTGTATCTTTGAAAGAATGATTCCTCTGTGACCACTTCATTCTAACTTGCGGATCAATACTTTGTATAATAATATCATGTAGGTTATACGACTAGTGTTGCCGTAGCCGACCTTATGCTTGTTAGTGCTCTTGATAATGATCTTATTTGGCTAATGACTATTGGAGGATGTAGTTATTTTCGCCTTTAATCTTGTAACAAAAGCGTATGCGTTTTTTTTTTTACATTTTAGAGCAAGTTAAAGTAGGCATCATTAGTCTAACTGATTTCAAAACACAAAATTGTGATAAGTTTCCTTATTGTTCATCTACTGCAGTGTAAAATTGTGACCCCTTTTCAACCCGTGAAATTTGGATGTATCTATATGCAAGGCTAATGGACACTTTCGCAGGTTTAGTGTTGAGTATAGATTTTTTCGTCTCCGAGTGTATCCAAAGTGGTCAATGGTAAGTCGGATCCGGTACACATTATTTTGGTTTGCTTCAATTCTAGCCCCACCGTGAGCTGTATTCTTTGGCTGAGAACAAGTTTGGACGTTCAAACGGATCATCACTGCTTGTTGCGGAGAACTTGTTATTTTAAAGAATCATGAAAAAGGTGTGCTTTATGGTGCTCTCGTTGTTGGACAATATTAGTTTGGTCCTATTATATTCCCTTAATTTGGGTGATGCTAATGTTTAGTCTTTTAGTACCATCAGCAAATTTCAATGCTTCCCTAGTACTTCTGTTCTGTCTTTTCAGCTTACTATAAGTTGTGTAGGGGATTGATGAGGAGCCGGACCTTTTTTTTCTTTTCAGTTTAGTTCTCTTATTACCTGTTTTTTTTTTAAAAAAAAATGAGTCAACATTTGTGAGACCTGCTCTTCTGTCCGGTTTCTCTAATATTTTTTTTTTCTTGTTTAACCTAATGAACTGTCAACCAAGGTTCAGGGGAGGTGGATTTCGTCACTTTAATCAAATTAGTTATTCTGTGTTTGGCCTGAACTTATACTATGCTATCATTAAGTTTTTATGCCAAGCAACCCAAACTCAAACCATAAGGATTTGTGTTAAAATTGATGAAAGCATTTGTTTTTTGAAAGCGACACATACTGAGTGTTTATAATTGAATCTGTTCAATTTGATCATTAATGCTACACTGGCTCAACCAAATACATTTGAACTCATTAATTCAATCTGCATTCATGTAATTCTTCTAGGAAAGCAACTGTACTGTGTTTTTGGTTCATGAGCTCCAGCCCACCACCTTCTAGCTTATAGATGATTATTTTACCCTTCACCAATTTTTTTTGTTCTCTGGAATGCATATAGGTTGTGACATTATCCTAAAATCTATTTACATCTGGCCCTCTAGGTTCTCTCTGTTATTTGTTATCATCCTTCAATCCTCTTCTCCATGCATTTTACTTGCTGTTGTTATTTTTTTTTTGTGTGTATGGCCAAGTATTTGTAGGTCTTCCCCTACACCCTACCTGATGTATTGTTGATTCCTACGTGCCTATTCTGTCTCATTTGTAGCTGTATGACTCTGTATTCCCTCCTAGTTGCTATCAGCTTTAAAATTATACCTTTAGGGCCGAAGTTTTTTTTTTTTTTTTGCTAGCAGCTGTCCATTTTACATACATCTGCTTATTTGCAATTGGCTATTTCAACAAACACTCCAACATGTTATCCGCGAGTTATATGAATCAATCAAGTCAGCACCCCTCCATGCAGGTTGATTAGTCATTGTGTAGCCCTCTCGTCTAATTTACTCTATTTACATTTAGTATAAGGAAAGCACTTTTTAGTTTCAATTTGTTTTGATAAACATATATTTATCAAAGCCCTTTCCTCTTGCAGGTCACTCGTACAAATTTGGTGTGAAAATAGGTAGCTGAACGTAGGTTGCCATGGGCTTAATTTATTTATGATGTAGCTGACAATTATTTTTCCTTCTCTTGGTTAATTGAAAACAGGTTAATTTATTTTTCCAAAAAAAGAGTATATAGTGGCCTTCAGCATGCATTTCATCTGGATGGATATCACAGAACACATGCACTCAAGCTGCCCTTGGAGCAAAAGGATAGACGTTGGATCACAGTTGGGGTTACGCTGGCGCCTGTCATGCACCACCAGGAGGTCGAATTGTTGCTGCTTTTGTTGTAAAAAAAATTAGAAGTGTTATGGAGTGATCACAAATGTCTGTATTTTTAGTTGTCAATTTGAGCTTTTCAGATTATCAGAGTTTTTTTACAATTACCGTTGACATTATTTGTGACAAATGAAAACAAATTCTACTGGATGCTAAGTCGTTTTCAATATCAAATCTTTGAAGCAAAAAATTCTGCACTATCAAATGTTACTCATTTCCTAATGTTAGGTGAACGAAGAATAAAAAAAATCCAGAAAAAAAAGCATATGGCAAAAGTTGCCCGAAATCACGGACATAGTTACCTAGCGTAGAAAAAATGGCAATAGAAAGAAATCGGCTACAAACAAAAAAAAAAAATTGGACCAGAAAAAAAAATAAAATTGCCGGAAAGACACAGGCACGTAAGAAAAAAAAAAAAAAATCGGGCGAGAGAAAAAAACAAAGGCCGGAAACAGTCACGGCAAGGAAAAAACTCGACGACGAGCACCCGCCTCGGGCTGTCACCGGCAGGTCAGGGCACTGGGCAGGGATGCGGTCGCCGGATCGACGCGGGGTGGTCTCGCGTGGGGGGCTCGGCATTGTTTAATAATCAAGCGCGGAGTACTACCGCCAAGCAGCTATATATATATATATATATATATATATACTTAGCGCATTTTCTATATAGATATGAAATTTAGCTACAAAATATGAAATTTTGTAGCCAGGTCGGTACATGCACCAACCGGCCGCACCAACCGGCCACAGGTTCTTTTAGCTGGCGGATGGAGCTGCATGCTTGCATGCAAGCAAATTACTACAATTAATTACTACATCCGGCCGGAGAGTCAATTTTCACGTTCATTGATTACTAAGGTCAAAGCATGCAAGCTCCGTGATTTTAGGTGATTACTATCGTCAATCTGTCAATTACGATTTATGCTAATTTTTATAGTAATTTGAAAATGGTTTACCAGAATCTTTCACTTGGATTTTCGGTGATTGTAGTAACTTTGTTTCCACTTTTTATTAGTTATAAAATTACGATAATTTATTCAAGGGACTTGCAAAAAATTACTAGAATCTATGACCTTACAAGTTACAGTAATTATTTACTAGAATCTATGCCTTTCTACCTCAAGCATAGTTACGAGAATACATACTCCATGCAAATATTAAAATGTATTGCAGTATAAACTATAGTAGAGGTTTCACAAATTGTACATATCGACAGAGATCAGAGGCAAATATACATCCAACAAAATAATCGAGTTAGAGGCTCACAAAATCAACGTGCCAGACTGATAGAAACATCAACTATATTATGTATTTACATCCAGAATTTGAGTGAAAAAAGGTGCTTTAAATCATTTAGAACATCTCCCATGGATTTGCATCAGACACTTAGTAAATAGTTGGATATAAACAATGAAATTGCAGTCACCGGAGAACCATTTGTATTTGTGCAGTTGGAGAGCCAGAGCCTGTAAATGGAAGGAAAGTCAATTTTCAACATGCATCAGCTGAGTGCACTAAAAACCAGCAGTCTTTCATCACTAGTTTTAGGTAAAGCATATGTTTGCCTTTAGGACACCTTTAGTCTGTCCTCCTGTGTCAGGTCATTTGTAGCATCCAGGGTGTGATGTTATCAACCTGTGGGCTGGATAAAGAGAAAAAAAAGGGTGTCAAACACTAAATATAACTGAGGTATGCATGTCAGCTACTGAAGAGTTCTTGTGTCGGGAAAATAAATTCAGGTAGCCTGTTAACTAACTTATCTAGTAAAATTACCATAATAAATCATGCACACTGATAGAACCAACATGTTCCTGAATCTAAATGCACACTGGCAACTATGATTTTACGAGAATTTAGTGCAGGATGAACCTTGAAGAATGTGAATTACTATAATCCATACTTTTTTATTCTTGTGAATTTGACATGGTTTACCAGAACTTCATACATGATTTACGAGAATGTATGCCCTTGAATGAATAAATTTTACTTAGAATCTATATTTCTTTCCTGATATCTATTTGCTCTCCTATCTAATTGCAAGCTCCTTTGCATCTATGCAAGGCCAAATTGTTTTCAATCTGGAATAAAGATGCAAAATATTAAGTATCTCCATGAGTAATAGAGAACTCACCAACAAAATAAGAAACCGATTGCCTGTTTCAATGTACAGAGGGCACTATTAGATAATGATCTTTGCCTCCATTTGTACGGATCAGAATCTAATGTGGCCAATAGATTGGCAAGAATAAACAATATTTCAAACTACGGGAGTCACCAACTGCCAACAAAATCAAGATGGCTAATCAGACAACATAAAGATAACCCTCAATGCACAGCGGCAAGCTTGCAACAACAGTTGTTGCTGCAGTAAAGAATATGACGATCTAAATCATCTGTGCATGTGTGCAAGGATTTAACATCAATAAACACACAACGATAGGATAAATCACTTCTGTAGCCTGTCTCTGTTATAGCATGATGGGGATAATCAGGGTACAGGCAGCAAGCAAGGATTGAGCATGAAACTACATGAATATTCACTATGTACTAGTGCTACAGACCTCAGTTACATAAACAAATTTACTATAATATGCATTTGGATAAAATAAAAGAAAGCGCCTTTCGAAAAAAAAATAAGAGAAAGCAAGGATTAATGGCCATATCAGTCATAGCACAACCTACCAAGACTGATTTATCTCGTTGCCTAAATCTGGTGAATGTGACAATACATAATCTAATCATAAAAGAACAAGACTAGTAACATTACTTAAGATAATTTTGGGCTAATCACCTAGGAGAGTAACTCATTCTTCCACATCTAACTAACCTCCTCACCAAAAGAAACATGCTGAAATTAGAAAAATGCAAGCATTACCAGATCCTTCGCGAGGCATCAGGCACAAAAATAAGACTATTTTGGTTGGGGTATATGTGAAGCAAGGAGTGGATGGCCACTTATTTGTTGCTGAAGAGGACAGTCAGATGCAAGTGCAAGGTCTAGCATCGCTAATTTTTTACTGCGTCAAGCAAAAGATACCCAGTTTACTATAATGGCATCAAGTTAGTACAATGGAATTTGGCACTGCAACACAACCACTGCCTTTTCTGGTGCGCGCCGGAGCCCGGACAAGCAAAATCAGTGCCTCGCTCAACATAGTTCAGTGACTTCAGTCCTCCAATAGAATGGCAGTGTCGTCAAGGGTTGAATAAATCAAGCTGAGGAAGTAAGTAGTTACCAACAAAATGGGGGATTAGCAGATGCAGCAATACAAATCACAAGATCTGCGTACCTGAAGGTGGAGCACGTGGTTAATGCAGATCTGCTCTGCCTCCAGCAATGCCTCCGGCGCGGCGACAAATCGCAGGTGCCCTCATGAAGCTAGTGACGTGAATAGAGTGTTGTTGCCTGCCGACGGTGACGAACGTGGGGGTTCCCGTCTGGATCCACAGCAGGACTTGGTCGTGGTGGTGGGAGAGGAAAGGCGCTGCCGCCATTGGGAGGGAAGAGGTCGCCATTACCGGTGAGGAAGGGGGCGTCGCCGGGTTCAGGGGACAGGCCATCGCGGCAAGTTGGAGGAGAGACTCCGCCTCCCCTGCGCGACTCCAGATGGAGCCGCCATGCGCAGGATGCCGGATGGAACCGCCGTCCGCACGCCGCCGGGCGGGGCTGCCATGCGCGCAGGCCTTGTCGAACTGCATCCGTTGGCCACCGCGCGCACAGGCTCAGTCACGCGACAGCCTGAGGCCGGTGTGCCTGCGGAGAGGGAAACAGCGCACGGCCGATCGGGGAGGGGGCCGCGCGGCGTCGCGGTACAGAGGGTCCGTCACCGCGCCGGGGCTGCCGCCTGCCGTCGGTGCTGGGATGCCTCTTCCGTGCGACTATTCTCCAAAGATGGAAATAGTAAGAGTAATTATTTTAGGTGAAATTAATGGACTTATAATGCTTAATGGACCAAGATTTACTCTCGGTGGGCCAATTGACCGAGGGGTGGCCGGTGGACCCGCGCTAGTTGGCGCTCGGGCTCGACAGTTCTGGTCCGGCTACAGAACATGACATTCTGTAGCTAGCTATGGACTAATAGTTCTATATATATATATATATAGATTCTACACCCACCAGGTCAAACAGCCACGCCTCCAATTCCCCTACCGGATCCCACCAATCTGAACCGAACCCGTTACCCTGCACCCATCCCCACGCCCCCACTCTGGCTGCCCCGCACCCAATCCCGCACCCGTCCTCGACGCTCGTCCCCGACGCGAGCGCGAGCCGCGAGCGGCGCGTAGCGGCGCGAACGGCGAGCGCGAGGCGACACGAGACGCAGCGGCATGGCGGTTCGCGGAGTGGTGGCTCGCCGAGCGGCGCGGCGTAGCGGCTCTTCGAGCAGGATTCACGACGGCGCGGCGCGCGGAGTGTGTGGCGCTGCGCGTAGGAGCGGCGTCGTACGGGAGGGCGCGAGGCGCGAGCCACCAGCGGCGCACGGGAGTTCCGGGACGCGCGCGCGAGCAGCACGCGAGCAGCGGCGTGCAGGAGCAGCTTGGCACAGGAGGGCCGGCGCGCGACGAGCCGCGGCCTACGGAGCAGCGGAGTTCGCACGGGGAAGCGCAGACCTGGGCAACCGGATTTGAACTGCACGCACGACGGCGAGGATCCCGTTCGTGGCGGTGTTTGCTAGCGACGGCGGCATCACAAGGTTGTAGATCCAAGGTCGGCAGGTGAGAATTACTGAATGCATGCATGAATTCATTCTGTGCCCCCTATTACTGAATGTTTGACCGCTATTTACTGAATGTCGTTTTTTGCCATAACGGATATGACACTTGCAATCTAGGTACTAATCCCACCTTGAAACTTAGGTATAGGTGAGGACCTGAATGGTGATTCACATCCACCGCCACTGTAGGTGTCTGGTTGGTGGTGGATTGAAAACACTTGGTACTGACAAACAATGGTTACTGACATAATATTGCTCCCAGGGGCAACTTAATTGGACTTTTCTTAATCTTGCCTGCTGCATGTTGCAATCGATGCACTGGCTTTTTTCTCAAGAATCTTTAGATTTGCATACAAATCAAACCGAGTTCATTAATTCCAATAGAATCTTTAGTTTTGTATACTAAGCATTACATCAATTTGAAAAGTTACCATCACTTCTGCTGTAGTTGGAAAACACTGGTTACTGACATAATATTGCTGAGATTACTGAATATAAAATGCTAGGTGAATCTGAGTGTCATGGGATTACAGCAGTTATAATAGTCTAGTAGTAGCCATTGAATATGCTTGCAAAAAGAGTTGTACTAATTTATATTCTCGTGTTCTTCTAAATAATTGCTATAAAATTACTAATAGCAGGATGGACAAACAACTTGATGGCGGGAGCGCGCAGTGCTCTCCACAACCTGGCGGAGCAAGCAAATATGCACAGTGCACGGCAAGGATATGTTGATGGGATTATTGAACCTTCACAACCTGGAAAAAAGTTACTGAAAACTTTCTGATGGGCATTACTGTCACCTTGGATTACTGATAAGTACATCTGCAGCAGCAGTGTTCCTGTGATTTGGGAGTGCTACCTCGTCATTGCCTCCTTATGTGGATATTATTTAGCATTGGCAGCATGAATCATGATGCATTCATGAAAGCTTGCTGGTGTTTATGCCCCCATGATCCATGTCATAGTAATTCACCTTGTTCTGCTATTCGTGGTATAATGCACATTTATCTGTATCATTATTTGTGTGGCCTTGGTAATAGTATGTGGCTGTTTGTCTCATTAAAGAGCAAGCAGTTTTGCGATGTCAAATATTTTGTGCGTCAAACTATGGTTGGATACTGAGATTACTGACAATTGCCCAACATGGCAGTTCAAACACTACTAATTCCTTAGTAATTGATACTGAGATTACTGACAACCTATTACTTAGATTACTGAGTTAATGCTAGGTGCCAATTCTTCAGTAATCCATATCAGTCAGCCTTGTCAGTAATAGCAAAATCTTCCCCTCAAAAAAAAAATAGCAAAATCTTGCTTGTTACTAAAGGAAGTAGCTCATCATGAATGTGCTTACTGAATGAATTACTAAATAATAAATACATAGGATCAAATTACTAAAGCTGATGGGAAGCACCAATGAATCCAAAAAAGTATTAATTACTGAAGCTATTGGCATGTAGTGATATAGGTGATGTTACTGAGCACATATAGACCAAAATTGACAATTATTGGGTCAATATGCTAAAAATAGAACAAGGAGCATATTATTGAAAATGTATTTCTATTTTCTTCCGTTGATATAGAGAAATCAAATAAGTATATGCAAATGATTAGTAACTTAATAATGATATTACTAAATAAAATGGTTAGTGTTGGGTTCTACTATTGTGCAAAATTAGTTAGTGACTTTCTATAAACACATTGCCCAGTAGGGGGGCATGCATTTCAAAACACACTTGTCCCAAAACCCCTTGCCTAGTACGGGGCATACTTTTGAAAAGACACTTGCCCCAAAACTCATTGCCTAGTAGCGGGGCAAGCTTTTGAAAAGACACTTGCCCCAAAACCCATTGCCTAATAGGGGCATGCTTTTTAAAAAGACACTTGCCCCAAAACCCATTGCCTGGTAGGGGGCATGCATTTAAAAGGCCTACACAATGAACCCTAAACTCGGCAAACGTCGTAAACCCTAAACTTGGCAAACACTACAAACCCTATACTCAAAGAAACGCCATGAACCCTAAACTCAGTAAATACCATAGCCCTAAACTCGACAAAAACCACGAACCCTAAACTCGACATTAATTTGTGTTGTTACTGACAACAAAAATTAGGAATACTGACATCAAAGTCTTTGATTAATGCCAACAAATCCTAAACTCGGCAAACCATCATGAACCCTAAACTCAGCAAGCACCGTGAACCCTAAACTCGGCATTAATTTTTGTGGTTACTGACAACATAAATTAGGACTACTGATAGTAAACTCTTTGATTACTGATCGACAGCAAACCCTAAACTCAGCAAACACCATGAACCCTAAACTCAGCAAATGCAATGAACCCTAAACTCGGCAAATGTCATGAACCCTAAACTCGGCAAACGCCTTGAACCCTAAACTCAGCAAACGTGACAAACCCTAAACTCGGCAACCACTATAAACCCTAAACTCGGTAAATGAACCCTAAACTCGGCAAACGACATGAACCCTAAACTCGATATTAGTTTATGTGGTTACTAACAAAATAAATTATGATTACCGACAAAGAAAGTCATTGATTCCGACAAAGCAAACCCTAAACTCAAAGAAACTGCATGAACCCTAAACTCAAAGCAAACGCAATGAACCCTAAACTCGGCAAATGTCATGAACCCTAAACTCGGCAAACGCCTTGAACCCTAAACTCAGCAAACATGACAAACCCTAAACTCGGCAACCACCATAAACCCTAAACTCGGTAAAACACCATGAACCCTAATCTCAGCAAAATGTGTGAACCCTAATCTCAGCAAATGTGTGAATCTAATCTCAGCAAAATGTGTGAACCCTAATCTCAGCAAAATTGTATGAAGTGTGCACACATCTTCACCGCTCGGCCTCGAGGGCCTACCGGCCCTCTCGGCCTCACTACATTAAACTCCGAGGGGCGCTGCGCACTAAATTTATATAAGCAAGATGTATGTGTGCATAAATGAACAATAGGAACCCTAATCTCAGCAAAATGTGTGAACCCTAAACTCAGCAAATTGTGTGAACCCTAATCTCAGCAAAATATGTGAACCCTAATCTCAGCAAAATGTGTGAACCCTAATCACAGCAAAATGTGTGAACCCTAATCTCGCGCAAAATCCTAATCACAGCAAAATATGTCAACCCTAATCTCAGCAAAATGTGTGAAAATAAACATAGCATATTATTTCATTACCCAAAGTCTGAAACTAATGAGGGATCACCGAGAAGAAAGAAAAATTACATGTTTCATTACTGAAATCATTTTAAGATTTTAAACATGGAGTGAAAGCTAGGATGTCTGGATTCCTGAGTCAAGCATAAACACAGAGTGCACAAAAGAAAAGGAATAGTAACTTGTGTTCGTATCTTAACATTCAGGCATCTGTAGCCTAAGCATTACACATATTTGACTGATAAAAAACATGAATCCTATTCTTTTTCTTTTGTCGACTCTATGTGCACTATATTACTGAACTTGATCGGCTGCTCAAGTTGATGCTTGAACTGATAGGATGATCAATTACTGAATCCAAATGATCAAAATATCAATTACTGAACACTACTACTTGTGAATTTCTATCAGTAATTATTTCAAATTTTGGATAAGAGTTCTATACATTTTATATATAATTACATGATTACTGAATCACCAAAAAAAATTGAATTACCGATGGTCGTATATGATTACTGAATTATCAAAAATCTCAAGTTGTCAAAGTAACCATGGCATATTGTTGCATTACTGAACATAGATTGGGTCACCATGAGGGTACAAATTAATGCAAAGAAGTATACAAGCATAAACAAATTGATTTTGTTTTTTACAGAAATCCCATGAACACATCCACTTGCTTCATGATGGTAGGCTCAATGATTCTACAACTCTGCTCGCATATTTGAGCATACCATCTTGTGCGATGAAAAAATTGAGATTCCTGGTGAAAATTGCCATGGGGACACGAGCTGAGAGCTTGCATTGTAGAGTTTCATGTAGCTTGAGATTCCCGCCATTGTTGTAGATTGCAACCTCTTCATATGATTCTGAACATAGAGCAAACGGCATCAAGCACCATCCTCCTCTAGATCAAAATATATAATAATGCAGAATGGTAGGCTGGGCCAATGAATAAATACATAATTACTATATTATTCTTGGACTATTCTTGGACAATGAATAATGCATAATGGTAGGCCCTCATGGTGAAAAAAACAGTGCGGGTGCATGTGTCGACATTTACTGGACTATTACTAGACTACTATTGGACAAAGTTATTATCTAGACTATTACTAGACAATGCTATATTACTGGACTACTACTGGACAAAGCTATATTACTTGACTATTACTAAACAAAGCTATATTATTACTAGACTACTTGAGAAGAAAGCATTGAACAAATTAAGCTAATGATATTCAAAAAATTAAGCATTGAACAAACAGATTACTTGGAAGAAGAGCTATCAAAAATAAAATACTAATATAAATGAACTACTATAGAGTATAAAATTAACAAACAAAAAGGAAAGTACACCAACAATCTGCTGATATAGGAAAATCACTTCAAAAAAAAAAAAAAAAAGCCAGAGTGATTTCTACTGATCAAAAAATGATATTTAACAGGAAGACACTTTGAGGTGCTAATAAACTCAGAAAAAAGCAAGCACTAAACTATTCTGCTAATATATTACTGAATTACTAAAAATTAGGCACAGTGCTAATCAACTACCAAGTTACTCAAGCAAAATGTTTACAAATTAGCAATGTGACTAATGAACACTAATGAACATTCTACTTGTACAAAAAAAGAAGATTACTCAACAATGTGACAAACTATCAACATAGCTCATAGCACGGTTTCTATCACTTGTCAGTAATCAGCAATCAGCGTAGAACATACCACAGTTTCTGTCGCCTGGACTATGGATGGTTGATTACTGAAAGCATATTGAGTTTAGCAATTCCATATGATTTCTTAGTATTTTTCATATGAAAAGCACAAATCAAATCAAGTGAGAAAGGCATAAAAAACAGAGAAAAACTATCAGTTGGTGTGCATATTCAGAATCGGTGGGGAAAGGGATGGCACTGACTGGATGCACATCCATGTGCAGCTCGTAGACTCATGATCCAAGGCCATCATGATTCATCCTACACTGCACACCCACGCCAGATCCAATGCCCAACAAATCAACCTCCACCTACCTGCAAGCATCGGATCCATAAGAAAGGAGAACCTGCAAGCACGGAAGGACCACATCAAGCAGTAACTGAATAAGCACGTACCTGACCCTTGGGCCTTGTCTCCTCCGTGGCTGTTGTCGAGCTAGATGGCAGCCACGAGATCCATGCGGGTAAGGGACGTGGGAAGGCGCAGGTGGAGGGATGGTGCACGGCACCGGTGGAGAGCGTCTGCTACCGAGGGAGCCGCCCCCAGCGGACTGCGGCTGTCGAGGGGTTGGGCCGCCCCTACAGTGCGCGCCCGCGGCACGCACGCAGCACTACAACATCACCTCATACCTCCTCGCCCTTCGATTTGGCCAACGATGAAGTAGTACGAAACCAGAAGGAGCTAGAGCAGGCGGAGAGAAACAGGAGACAGCCCACCGCACCACCAAAGAGGACGCCGCCGGAGACCTCCCCGTCGTTCCCGATGCAACCACCTCGCGAATCAAAGGCGCCGCCGCACGAATCGATCTCGTATGGATCCAGAAGGGGCTTGAGGAGGCAGACGGGGAGGGGTGGAGAGCTCACCCCCATGAGGACGCCACCGGAGAGCTCACCGCCGCTCCCGACACCGCCGTCTCGTGAAACAAATCCGCCGCCACCACCCCCTCATAGCTGGTCGGTTACAAAATGAAAGGGTACGGAGTGGGATGGGGTCGGACGCAGGTTAACGGGTATGGCTGGGGAAGCAGATAACGGGCGCGCGTGACTGGGTCGGTTTGATGGTTGGTCTGGTCAGTTAGGTTCATTTGCGTGCTTGGGTGTAGAATCTATTCTACACCTAAGGTGTATAATAGCACATAGGTATATATATATATATATATATATATATATTATATATATATATATATATCTCTCAAAAATATCCTGTTTGCACCCATGTTTTCTATCCTCCCCGGGTGTTCGATGTCCCCTCTATGAAAATAGCCCAGCAGTCCTGCTCACATAAACGGGACCAGCCATCCCTTTCCCAAATTAGCCCAACCAAAAGTGACCAACTGCACCCATGGTGTGGCCTCCTCCATCGGTGAGATGGTGTGAGCGTCAAGCAACGACATGGAGCCTGGGGGGTTTTTATTTTTTTGTCACAGATTTGCCACTCTTATGGACACTCTTATTTATTTACCACTCAAACCCCACATGTCGGTGGCCGAGATGGCCCCACCGGTCATTGACACACGCGCCAGGTTTGATCCGTAAAAAGTGGCAAATAAATAAAAAATCCGAGCCTGGGGGCGCCGCGGCAGCCGCACCGGCGTGGGGCGAGCAGAGGTCCATGCGGCCGAGCTTGGAGCCGCGACGAGCACGCCGGCGAGCAGAGGATGCCGCGGCCACTACTCCCGTCTGCCACGGCTATAGCCCAGCGTTCATTCTCCCTGGATCGACGTTGCAATTAACTTCTGTAAGCGAGTTGCTTGCTGCTCTTAATTATTGTCTAGAGACCAGTCCTGGGTGAATATGAGCAACATGATTCAGGTACTGATGCAACAGTCCAGAGACCGGTCCGTGGTTTTTCGAACTTAAAAGGACTTTTTTATTGTGGTTGTGCATTGGCCAGATAGGACAAGTAGGCTTGGCCAAGCTAAAGAAGTCCAGCGAACGCAAACCAACATGCTTTGGGTGAGCAGACCTGCAAACATACACGCAGAGCTAGCTTCTCGTGAACTACGGAGTGTACCCTGACCCTGCAACCAACACAGAAGGCACTCACATTTCTCTCGCCTCTCGCCATAGACATCACTTTCATTTCCAAAATAAAGACGATGCGGATTGTTACAGAGGCAAGAGATAAGTGCGGCTGGCGTTGGTTGATGCCCAACACTTTTGCTGTTCGGCACCTCCACTACACTCTGCTGTGTGTTGGTGTACCGGGTTGGTTTACAGCCTCACACGGCACCCTATACAAACAAAAGAGCCAAGCTAGCTAGGAGTATGCGGTTTATATTCTGTGGTCCATGATGTGGCAGCAGACTCCAAAAAGGTCTGAGCAACTCTCACACTGTTGCAACCATCTCCTCTCCTCGCATATTTGTCTCACCTCCTCACTCCTCGATCTCACTCACGGGCGACCCATGCGCGGGCTTCTCCAGTGGGTATGTGAAAATCGACTCACGGGATGAGGTGGCAGCGTATGAGTCGACTCATGCCCGTTGGAGAACTAGCGAATCATCGCGTGTGTCAGGAGTCGACTCGAACAGATGAGCCGATTCATGGGAATTTTAAAAATATATCGCTACAGGAGGAATAGTTCACGGCGCTTGCACAAGTGGGCCAGGTCTACAAGTTAAAAGGACTTTTTTTATTCCGGGATGAGTCGCTTTGCACTGGAGAATGCCGATTCATGCCAGAGTCAGACTCCTACCTACTCATACGTGGCGTGGAAGGGTCGACTCACCACTGTGGGTGCCCTATCAACAGTGTGCATCTAGCCCGGGTCTGGGGAGGCATCACAAGCGCCGCTATGAAGAGTAGCACAGAGCTCCTGGGCGAGGAGCAACACATGGAGAAGCGGGCACCGCTTCAGCAACAGTTCGTCTCTGCGGCACCATCCGGACGCACCCCACACCACGCTACACTAGAGTTAAGTGAGTTTAGTGGCAGTGTCGTATTGAATATGAAATATACTGAGTGCTACTTGTATTGCTGAGCGAGAGACTTTCTCAAATCTATCCGCATCCAAATTTTATGATTGGCTTGTCATTCAAACCAACCTTTTCACATGTACATACGCGTGGGTGCCCCTGACCAAACCAACCAGGCCTAAGCTGGACCACACCTGATCGCTGCAGCCTCTAGCAGAAGTCACAAAGCTATAGTACTAATATTTCACAGGAGTCATGGGCATGGTGCGTGCTTACTGCTTTGTGAAGAGCAGCGCAAAGTTGGGTCGGCGATGACGACAACGGCACATTCAGAAATTACACCATAATAAAGGGTCGAACCTACACGTCGTAAACCAAGGAGCTTGAGGCTCCTCAAAATTTTGGCACCACCGTGATTGAATTTGTCTCTACGATTTCATCAAATTTAGTACATGTTATTTTCTCCAACTAAATATGATTATGTGGGATTTTGTTTTATAGAGAAAATTATAAGTACATGTCACTATATTACGTTCTAGCTAGTACTCATCTCCCACACCTGGAGTAGATGTGTACATGTCACTAAATTAGATGTGTAGTAGTAGGTTCCAGACGTACTCACCGCCCGCACCGAGCATGTGTTACCCTCCCAGACTGGCAATGGTATGTTGGGCCAAACCACATCTGTAGGAATTCACATGCAAAGCCAAGCCATGTCAGTCTACTCGGAATTCAGATAGCAAAAGTGTACTTTTCAGTCCAAAAATGTTCATCCATTTTGGTCCAAAAATGTCAATGCAACAGCTGTTCATGCCTCCACCCGCCCATGCTGCACAAGAGAGATGGCGTAGGCAAGCAGCAGCTCCAGCGCGAAGATTGTTTTTGCTCTGAATTCGGCTTTCGTCTGCTGGTTACCTATTTGAATTTAAATCTACACTAGCACTGACCAAGTAGCGTACTTACCTGACTTTGGTTTTTATATAAGTGCTCGACACGAGAATCTTCACCTAGTTTAGTGATAATCCTACCGTAACTATTGATTTGGATGAAGCCTTTCGATTAAGCCAACAAGGGGTGGCGTTAGCTGCTGGCCTGCAGCAATAGGCTTGAACAGAGTAGGGATAGCTAGCAATGCAAATGAAAGCGACGCAGACTAGGCCTGAATCGAGTAAAACAACAAACACATTCCCAAACATACTTATTTTCTTGTTCATCATAAAAAGCACCGATCAACCATTTGTCCACCCGCGTGGCTACTACCGGTTGCTGCCAGCCTGCACAAGGAGGTCCACCCGCCAGCGACCATGGTCACTCCCATATACTGTACTCGCCCGTGAAGAGAACATGCTGTTCAGTACATATATACAGGTGAGAAAGATGGGGAACAGCGAATGGGCACCACAGGAGCATGTGGCAGGAGATGCGCTGATGTTGGCCGACGGCAAGAGGCCAAGATGGTCATGCAGCTCATCGTCCTCCTCCATGTAAAGTCTACCAGCTACCACTTACCAGCAAGCTTCAATTATTTAGATAAGCAGCAAGCTTCAATTGGTGTCCAACGATTACATGAGCCCTTGAGCAACCGTGACGCTCTTCAGACCCAAATAGTGCAAGTCTGCAAAAGAGGTGAGGATGATGACATATCAGTCCTGCAAGAGAGATTAGGCGGAAACTAGCTAGTGCCGGTACGCGGTAGTGGGTACCACACAAAAGAAAAAATGATGAGCAACCTCTTCCTGACTGTGCCCCAGAACCCTTATTAGTGTTTTTTTCAATGAAATCCTTATTGGTCCCATGTCATCCAAATTTTGTCTAGTGAAAAGTTCAAACAGATACGCCACATGCCCAACGCAGCATGCTGCAAGCTGTGAGCCAGCAGATGTATGTGAAACCCCCAAATCATGGAGATAACAGAAAAAGTAAAACAAGTTTTCTGTAGATGTGCTGTATATTACGCTCTAGTACTCATCTCCCACATCTAGAGTGAGAAAACCAAAAAGGAAAACAGGCATTTTTGTAGAAGTGCAGTAATAGGTTCCAGGCTCGCAATGGATGCTGAGCCAAACCACATCTACCACATCTGTAGGAATTGCACATGCAAAGGCAAAAGTGTACATGTCAGCTTGTCAGTTACTACTCCTAATTTTCACTTGTAAAAAGCACCATGCACTTGCATTTAATATAGATTACTGAAATGCCAGGCTTCAGAATGTAATCTGAAATGCAGTAGTCCTCCAATGGCCGGCATGGTCAACAAGAACCACCTTTACCTGGAGCCTCTTCTGAGAGGTCAAAAACCTGAAAGTAGGAATAGGAACTACAACAGGACAGGGTGGCGCATCATCAAGTACTTGTTGGGCGCCTGGCTTCAGAATGTAATCTGAAATGCAATAGTCCTCCAATGGCCGGCATGGTTTACAACAAGAACCAACCACAGTCTCTGCCTCCCATTCCACCGTGCAAAATCATTCTTCCCAAATCAATAGTATTACTCCCACAATTTGTAAGCACAAGGCACATTTTTTATTAGGTACTATAGAGTCTTGGAATGATTTCTCTTAACAGAATCAACACCATCCTAAATGCCCTCTTGATAAAGAATCTATCGATGCAACATTTTGTCCACGAAGCATGCATAATAATTTAATCAAACATGGAGAGCCAAATAAAAACTTAAAATGAAGAAACCACAGCTTTGCCGAGCCTGAGCTTATCTGTAAGTTGTGAGCCCTGCCTCATCCATTTTGGTCCCCAAAAATGTCGCAAGAAAGCAACATTAGCACACTGCTATATCTTCACACCTCTCTGAATAACAGCAGCAAAATTTACCACTTCAGTATTCATTTTATTTTATATTCCTAGGTAAAAATGCCATGCGGAGCCCGAATGAAACCTGACAGCAGCAATTCATCAATCTCCACCGCGCACATGACAGCCCCTCCTCAGGAATTTCACAAAGCAATGATGCATAGGGTAAACAACAACGAAATCACACACGATGCGCAGCTGCTGAGAACAAAAACAACAGAAGCAACTCGATGAAATCAGACCACCACACCACACTGTAGGCCTATATAGGCAGGAAGGGTAACAAAGCAGTTAGGGGAAAGAATCTCACTCTGGAAACAACACCTCTCTTCCTTTTCAAAAAGAAACAACACCTCTCTCTATTGTTGGCCACCGAGCACCATAGAGCACATAGAAAAAAAAAACATCAGCAACAATGGGAGAGAAAAAATGGGAGGAACACACAAAAGGCAAAACGAGGACCTATTAGAGAACTCAGGTCCGTTCACCAAGATTTCAAAGACAAATCAAGATAGCGACCTCAGGTCTGTTCACAAAGAATCCAAAGACAAATTCAGATAGATAGTAATTTGATCCCAAGCTAGACTCACAAATATGAAAAAATCATGAACACTGCCAAAATCAGGATGAATCGATTATTAAATCAAGGTTCACAAAGACGACCATGCTGTGAGCCGAATCCTTAAATACAAATCAAGCTGTGGTCTAGAAATTACAAGATTAGGGGATCCATTATGGGCACACAGAAATTACAGACTAGAGGGGTCGATTGGGCACACAAAAATGGAGGGAAATAGATTTCAAGTACAGGATACGAAATAGGAGTATAGGGATTCAATGAAGAGCGGACGAATGACGCAAAAGAAAATAGATTTATAGAATAATCAAAGTTTACGGAATCAGTTTCCTAAACTCCTTATGCAATAGAGCAGCACGCAGCCAATGAATTCGTGGGATTTTGTCAGCTATACTCACCTCAGTAGCTAGCTTCATCCATAGATCTGTGGAGATGTGGCCGGATCACACAAGCGCCATGCCCTGCAGCAGCTGCGAAGACATTGCCCGCCGGTGGATGGAAACAGGGCAATGGCCGTGGATGATTCATAATCAGAGGCAAACGGCAGCGACTACTGTAGGGTTATGAGGCCACGGTGGGATCGGGGTGAGGATGGGCGGCGTGCACGTGGTGGAGATGAGGCCGCGCATGAGCTGCAACCTGTGGGGGAGGAGGCACCGTCGTGACGCTGGCAGGGTTGCCGCCGCTGCTGGTGAAGGAGGAGGAGCCGCCTCCATGTAGCAGGAGGAGCCGATGGGAGCGGACGGAGAGACCACTGCAGGGCTGCTTCCCGATGGATCCGCGAGATCCGCCAACAAGGGAGCTAGAGAGGCCGAACGGCCGCTGAGGTGGGGAAGAGGAATCGCAGCCGAGACGAGGAAGGGCCGTCGTGAGGACCGTCGGGGTGGGGAGGGCCGCCGCAGTCGCCGTCAGAGTAGGGAGCCGCCGCTCAGATCCAAGCGAGGTAGGCTCCGTCGTTGTGTGGGGTGCCGTCCACAGGAGGCGAGGCATGCTGCTCGATGTGGGAATCTAGGGATGGGGGGCGCTGCCACCACTGGCCGTGGGAGGACGCTCGCCGCCACCGTGTAAATCGAGAGCTGAGGAGGGAGAAATTAGTGAAAACTAGCAGGTGCCCCCGTGCTTCGCACAGGGCAGTGGGCCAGCAAGCCAGAATTAGAGTACATCGTATGATTATACATGGAGCAAAAGTATTAGTAAAATTAGTTACATATGGGTCATTTGAGCCATTGGTAGGAGAATGGTAGCATAGTACTCTGATGGTGTAGCTAGATATGAGGGTCGAATTTGCCATGGGGCCAAAGATCTAAATCGTTACATGAGTACAGTAAGGCCTGAATTAGAGGGCAATAGCAAATTAGAGGTGATTGATGATAACAAAAATTGAGGATTGTGAGAAGATCTCGCCAGTCTGAGTAGATCGCATATTCTCGGATTCGTGGAGGAGTGCCTACAATTTGTGGAATAAATAAATGAGTGAACTAATTATTAAGAGGAGATAAACAATTTGTTGAAAAAAAAGAGATGGTCAAATTCAAAGAAGCAAACCTTTGTTGACATGACATCATAATTTTAAAGTTGAAACATCGCCTGTGTTCAGAGCTGCATTTTTAGGCCCCAACGACATGGTCCAGAGCTGCATTTTTAGGACCCAACGACATTGTCCAAAGCTGTCAATGTGCTGCCGATTTGCAAGGAACTCAATTCAGAGGAGATCACATAATTCGAAGAATGAGAACAAATGACCTCAGCAGAATTAGTTGCAACAACTCCAAATCAGGGAAGAAATATGCTCCATACCATGATGGCTTACCAAAGTTTCGATGTTGGAGATGCACTCCTTCGGATCTTTTGAGCGCGGAAATGGCTGAATTTCAAATGCGAATAGGTCAGATGGAAGGAAGGATACATGTACTCCTATAATGTAAGTGTCAAAGAAGCACACTGCATCGTTCTCAAAATAGAAAACTCTAAGAAGTATTGTATGAGCATGTGATAAGCTAATAACCACAACCATAAATGCATGGAGCAGAATATGACACCTGAAAACGAATAAATATATAGCAGGCCTCATCTGTTCAAATGGACCAACGAAACGAAATCCATTCTATTTTTTAAAAATTAATAGGAAGCAAGCATAGGAATTTTTTAAAACATAGCCAAGTAACATAGTTGGTAAAATGTTGCAGGTGAAGGCAATATCACTATACTGCGATTAGTCAAGTTCTCCATTTATGAAAAGATCACTGGCTCGTCAGTTGAAATCAACCAACGAAATCCATTCCAGATTTTTAATGAATAGGATGCTGCATAGGAATTCTAAAACATAGGCAAGTAACATAGTTGGTAAAATGTGGGCAGCTCCCCCACAGCGTTGTGGGTGAAGGCAGCACTGTTATATGTGAATCAGCCAAAAGCTTCATTTCTGAGAACATCACGCAGATCAAACAATGTCAACAAATCCCCTCCCCGTTAATTTACCAAAATCACTTGCAATAACATTTTCAAATCAGAGGAGGAGTACATTTTATACCATGCAGGGTCATCAAATTTTTTATGTTGGAGATGAAATCGATCCAATGTCTGCAGCGTGGAAATGGCTGAACACCAAATCTGAATAGATCAGAAGGAAGGACACCTGTATCATGAACTCACGATATACATAAACTGATGTGGGTGGAAAAAGATGCACGGCATCCATGTGAGATAAGTACTACCTGTACCTGTGCAGGAGGCATGGCGCGAGTCGGTGGCAGGCCTGCCGGCCTCGGGGCTGCGCCAGTAGCCGCGACGCGCACTGCGACTGGGCAGCGCAGCTGGAGGTTGCCCCGCCAACGGGCATCGCTGAACGCACCACGGCCGCCCGTTATGCGCTCCGGCGCCGGGATGAGGAAAAGTGGCACCGGGCGGGAGGAGGCGGCACGGCGGAAGGAGCGGCTGCGGCCATCGGAGCTGGCCAACGGCAATCGTCGGGCATGCCGCGCCGCCGTTACGCAGCTCCCCGCGGGGATGGGCTGAGGAGGACGCTTGGGCGAAGGATCGGTGCTGTCGGTCGCCGAGCTGGCTCGGCCCGCCACTATCGCAGGTGGTAACCGCCGCCGCTACACCGCTAGGGTTTGTCGGGCGCCGGCAAGGGCGGGCGGCCGGGCGGTTGAGGAGGCGACGCAGTTGGAAGGAGCGAGGCGCGAGAGCCGGAGCGGTTGCGCCGACGGAACACAGAGGGCGGGAAGGGCGGCACGGTGTGGAGACGGGAGAGAGGCGAGCATCGCTTTTTTTTTTTCCTATTTTTAGTGCGGTGCGAGGAAACCGAGAGAAGCCGGAAGGTTTGAGGGGGTCGATCACCGACTGGGTGGGGAAGGGACCGTGGGTGGTGGGCGGTCGTGGCGGGCATCGCACACATCGTGGAGAGAATCGAATCGGTCAGGAAAAACCGTAGATCTACAAAGTGATTTGTGAGGGAGGAATGCGAGGAGGCCAAATCTTCGCAGATCTACAGTGGAGTTCACAAAAAATAAAGGTCTTCTTTATTATAGATAGATGAATGAAAATGAGAGAGATGTTCAAAATGGTGAAAACTTCGCTCTGCCCTTGCGGTCCCAAGCGTGAACTCTGCGGTGGTCCTTCAGCGTCCTAAAAAGCACAGACACAAAAACCCCATGTCGCACTTACCGCAATGGTCAATCCAAAATCTGCCCATCCACACCAACACGTAGCAGAAATCGAGCGTGGTATACAGCCAACCCCCTAGGTGGATAGAAAACATGGGCGTAAGAAAATTCACTCTAATATATATATATATATATATATATATATATAGAAGTGTTGCTTTATAGCTAGCCACAGAATATGTATATATATAGTATCGTGCTTGTGCTTGTGGAGTGCTCTTGTATTGCAATTATAAGCTTGTGTGGCTTTATAATTGTCTTCTTGCTTGTGTAGCTAAAAGTAGTGTTATTGCATCTATATGGCTTGTGTAGCTTGTTTAGTTGCTTTGCTTAGGTTGTGTAGCTAAGTAATTTGAGCCTTTGGGTTAGGCGTTTGTTGCATTGTCCATTGTGCATCTAGTGAGCTTAGGTAGCTTTTGTGCTTTTGCTCATTAGAAATGTGTAGGAGCTCCCCATTGCTTGAAGTACTAGAGAATAGGTTTGTGTGACATTGCAATAGAATTGATTTGGAGCTCAAGCTAGGCTCGGCACCTCTATTGCTTTGTGTAGGATCCTTTGAGAGGTGTTTTAGAGTTATAGACAGAGGGGTGAAGTCTTGGTTAAGCGAAAAGTTTTTATTCCGCATTATATTCGGTTAACCGGGGCAATTAGTTTTAGAAAGGTCTATTCACCCCCTCTAGTTCCCATCTCGACCCTTCACCCCCAACAGTAGCCCCTTGGCAAATGACCGTATTTGATGCTTTTCGCAATTTCGCCGCGCTTGGAAAAACAAGTGTCACTTGCCACACGCCCGTCCCCCTGTGGGGACGAAAATCTTTTTCTTGTCCCCCCCTTCTTCTTTTTTTTAAATTTATTATTATTATTATTATTATTATTATTATTATTATTATTATTATTATTATTTATTCCTTCTTCTTCTTCTTCTTGTTCTCTCTTCTTTTTCTGAATTTTAAAAACTTGGTTTGGCCCTTAGGCCCTTTTTCGTCTCCGTCTTTTTCGGGTGATGAATACTTGTTTTGGACCGTGAGCTTGAGGTGCGTGCAACCTTTGTATATCGTTAAATAGAAGCTGTCGAATATCCAAAGCTAAAACCCTTTATTTTCGACGATGATGAATGAAGTGATGTGGGGAAAAAGCTCTGAATGTGAAATTGAATCTCCTTGATTTAATTTCCTAATTTGTTGCCGTCGGTTTCTGCACATTCGGCTAGTGGTGGTTAGTCAAGGTTTTTCGTCCTTCACGCTAATTTCATTTGGTAAGTTTCTTTTCTTTTATTTTGCCTTTCCTTATGTTGTGTGACATAGATAGAAAGCGTCGTCCCCCAACCTTTTTAGGCTGAGGGGATTAGAGAAGTTTTTTTCCTTAGCCCCACAGCCTTAGTTTTTGGCTGAATAGGAGTATTTTTTATGAATAATTAGAAAATGTCGTCCCTCAACCTTTTAGGCTGAGGGGATTAGAAATATTTTTCCTTAGCCCCTCGGCCCCATTTTTCGGCCGAATAGGCGTATTTTTTACGAATAGTTAGAAAACGCCGTCCCCCAACCTTTATTTGAGGGGATTAGAAACATTTTTTTCCTTAGCCCCTCGGCCCTATTTTTAGGCCGAATAGGCGTATTTTTTACAAATAGTTAGAAAACGCCGTCCCCCAACCTTTTTTAGGTTGGGGATTAGAAACATTTTCCTTAGCCCCTCGCCCTATTTTTAGAATTTGAATAGGCGTATTTTTTACGAGTAGTTAGAAAACACCGTCCCCCAACCTTCTAGGCTGAGGGGATTAGAAACATTTTTCCTTAGCCCCTCGGCCTTAGTTTTTAGCCGAAAGGGGCATATTTTTGACAAAAAGATAGAAAATTTTCCTAGACCCTCGATCTTATTTTTTTTAGCCGAAAGGGCATATTGTTTAAGAAAAGTTAGAAAATTTTCCTTATCCCCTCGGCCTTATTTTTTAGCCGAAAGGGTATATTTTTGGCAAAAAGTTAGAAAATTTTACTTAGCCCCTTAGCCTTATTTTTTTAGCCTAAAGGGTGTATTTTTGATGAAAGGTTGGAAAATTTTCCTTAACCCCTCGGCCTTATTTTTTAGCGAAAAAGGGTATATTTTTGGTGAAAAGTTAGAAAATTTTCCTTTGCCCCTCGGCCTTATTTTTTTAGCCGAAAAGGGTATATTTTTGACCTAAAGGTTAGAAAATTTTCCTTAGCCCCTCGGCCTTATTTTTTTAGCCAGAAAGGGTATATTTTTTTGACTAAAGGTTAGAAAATTTTCCTTAGCCCCTCGGCCTTTTTTTTTTAGCCGAAAAGGGTATATTTTTGGCGAAAAGTTAGAAAATTTTCCTTAGCCCCTCGGCCTTATTTTTTAGCCGAAAGGGTATATTTTTGGCGAAAAGTTAGAAAATTTTCCTTAGCCCCTTGGCCTTATTTTTTAGCCGAAAGGGTATATTTTTATGAATAGTTGGAAAACGCCGTCCCCCCTAACCTTTTAGGAATTTGAGGGGATTAGAAATATTTTTCGTTTTGGTATGGTTGTGTACATAGAGATCATAAAGGATGCATGCGACGATTTGCGGATGCTTGACTGGTTGATCTCATTCAGTATATTTTGCCGATATTGGGGACCTTACGACGATGAGGCGCCCTTTTCGCTTTCAGACGATGATGTCACGATGTATATGGTGGATGTATTCGCACATAAAGGTAATGGGAAAGTGTTCTTATTTAACTTTGCTGTTGTGAATCAAAGGCTTGAGCCCTTAGGTTTTTACTTCCTTCGACCTCTCACCTTTTCGGAGAGTCGACATCTTGAGCCCTTAAACTTTTTGTTTTAGCTGCGCCCTCACATTTTTAGAGGGCCAATAATTTTTAGCCCTCAGGTTTTTGTTTGCTTCGCCTTCTCTAGAGAGTCGGAGTCTTAAGCCCTTAAACTTTTGTTTGCTTCGCCCTCTCTGGAGGGTCGAAGTCTTAAGCCCTTAGGCTTTTCATTCATGCATATAATGAAAGCATTTATATGAAATGAAGTTGTAAAACTGAAAATTTGACAAATAGCCGTGAAATGAAGTTCTTGGTTGCGAAATAACACATTGAAACTGAGACTGCTATAGCTTTGGCTGCGAGATAAAAATATGAAAGCCGATGACATTAAAGAGTCATGGTGCCATGATTTCACTAGAAAACCAGAGATAATGCCCGGGAATATGACCCATCCGAAGCCCCACGTGACTGGCCGAGACATTGTTTCGAAGTTCCATTTGAAAAACCCAAGAATATATCCGAGGCGTCCACCAATCTCATCTTTATATGATGCCGGTAGTAAGTGAACCACATCCGAAATGTCCACACAGTCTTGTCCGAGAATTAAGATAGCTGTAAAAATTGATGAACAGTGTGAAGAGCGAATAATCAATGTCATAGATAAGTAGCGAAATGAATGTGAATATTTGGCGGGCATGAGTAAAGTGATGACTACATAAAACTTATTGTATAAAAAAGGAGTAAATTATCAAACAGCTGTACTTACCTTTTTGCTGGAAAGTAAACATTTTAAAGAATGTAAAATTAGTGCAGAAATAATTTTAATGCTAAGGTTGTCCTGTGACGTGTGGGAGCTGTAAAGTTTTACTGCCCTCTGGGCTTTATCTTGGCGAAATCATTAGGTCTGTCTCATCAACACTTGATCATTTCGCCATGCCGAAAAGGCAACACAGCCCCACTAGAGTGAAAAGATGTCAGGCTTCTCTCGGTTGCCCATGGAATGGCGTTTTGGTGCCATCGGTATATAGACAGAACTACTGAATGTATGTATATATACACACCGGGTAAACATGGGGTGAAATATACAGTTGCTTGTATTGGACCTGGCTCCTCTCGCTCCTCTCGCATGCATGCACATGCTGAGGTATGATTCGACTTTCTTTTGGGGTTGTCCATATATACTTGCCGAAATGTTGCAGTGAGATAATGCACAAATGGTTTTAGTGCAAAAGTACTTGTGCTATGCCGAAACTACCATGTTGTAAATGTTAGCGATCGAAACGCATATATATGTGTATAATGTGTATATATACAATTTACTTATTATTAAAACTAGGAAATATGCCCGTGCGTTGCTACGGGTGCACAGGTAAAAGAAATATATTTTTCTTCCTCGGTCATTTTCTCTAACGGACAAAATGAATTTTACTATTTATTGATTTTTTTTATTATATATATGTTGTGTTTTGAGTGTTTAATATGCTATCGTTCAATAATAAATACACGAAATCTGAAAGTTCACTATGTCCACCTATAATAATTTAGGGGTCACATCAGGTGTCACATAATATGTCATACTGAGTGTTCGAATACATCAGGAATCGGTGATACATATTTATTAAGCATAATTAATCTATCATTAAGAGCATGTCTAAAAGTTTGCCAAATTCTAGTTGGCAAAATCTTGTGATTTGCCAAGTCATAAAAAATATATGGCAAGTGAAAAAAAATTGTTGTTCTCCAATAGTTTTACAAATTTGACTTGGCAAAAACCAAATTGGAGGACCCGCACGGAAGCGGACTCCAGGTCGAGCGCGAGGGGAGAAGGTTTGTCGCGGTTTGGCAAAAAAGATATATGCTAGCTAGCGGCATCGTAGTAGTGGCGGCGCAGTCCAGGTCACCGCCAATTCCTCGGCAGGTCGCGGCAATTCCAGGCCGGCGACATTGCCTGATCGCGAGGTCCTGCTACTCCACGATATCAAGGTTGCCGCCAATTCTAGACGAGCTCCTTTCCTGGTTCGGCAACAGCAGCAGAAAATGTTCTCTGCCGGCAGGAACAGGACGTCCAGGCAGCACAAATCGCGTGTGCCACCGTGCCGGCAAGGAATTGGACGTCCAGGCAGCACAATTATCAACAGCGGCAGTGATCTGATCTCAATCGAGACAAGCAGTCCCATCATCATAACAGGAACAAGACGTCCAGGATGTGCAGCGAATGAAATCAAACATGGACAGGACGTGCAGGCAGGATGTGCCGGCCACCAGGATGAACAGAACGTCCAGCATGAATGAACATCGGCCGGGCGTCCATGGATTTTTCCCTTTGGTCGCCGCGCATGGAAGGTAGGATCGCGGGAAATTCCGTCGCGCGCGTGGAAGGCCTACGATGCCAAGTCACGCGATCCGCACATATACGCACGCTGAGGGAACGACAGCGACCGATCGATGCTGCCGGCTGCCGGCCGCGTGTGGGGCTGATCGTGCACCGGAAAACCGTCCACGTCTAATAACAAGCTCAATTAAGGCCCATATAGCGGCAGGCAGAAAAAAAAGGTGAACAAAAAAGATGAACGGGAAATTTTTTCTCTTTATTAGTAGGTATAACTATAAATGCCGCCTTTTGAGGGAAGGCGGAAGACTAGATAATTATACGGTTATTTCGTTCTAGGCGGACACTTCATCATTGAATTTGGCCTTTGCAATGAAAAGTACGCTCGAGAGAGAGCGAACACGGCACCGGATGCCGAAAGGCAATTTTCGGGCGCCGGCGACCCCCGCCGGGCGGTCGGACCCCTGTCGGATGACATAAGGGCTTCACCAACGGGCAGCGGTTGGTGTTAGCCTCATCTAAAAGCTGAAGCGCACGTAGATAAAAAAAGAGTTAAATGCATTGTAGGTCCATGAACTTGCACAGCTATGCCAAATAGGTCCATCAACTAGAAAACCAGATATCTAGCCCCTCAAACTTGCGAACCCGTTCACTCCAGGTCCAAATGCCAAAACCAGCCCGGTTTTTGGACCTTGTAACACCCGGTTTTAAGAACAAAACCAGATGAAGCCATATGTGAGCCCTGGAAGTCAAATCTCACATATAGTTTACAAATGAATGGTAGTATCAATTCACAATGCTTAAAATATATCGAACATAAAATACAAGAAAATAACCTCAGCTAGCAGACAGCGGAAAGACACTCCGATCTTCTGGTGTAGACTCCACAGGGACCGACTGACTGGTTGATCACAAGCCTAACTTCCTCCTGAGGTGGGGTGAAATAGCAAGGGTGAGTCCATGTCGAACTCAGCAAGCATAGCCAGGGGTTTAATGAGGCTTAAGAGGCTGACACTGGTTTGACTGCGGTTGCTTTTAGTGTAGATCAAGTTTTAAGCTTAAGCATCAAGGAATCCCATTATCCCATATTCACAAGATTAAACATATATGAACAACAAGTATCTCATGATCAATGAAGTAAACATATATAACAACATCTCCAACATAAAGTAAATCCTTCCCTCGGTTTTCCAGGCCATTCATAACCGCGAACACGGCTGATATATCAGTTTTTACTCTGCGCAGAGGTATACACTTTCACTACGGGTTATGGTTTTCAGGGCCAATCAAAACCATATAAAGCCTTTCAAAGGTTCCCCTAAAAATATTAGTGGCCAACAGAGCTACAACCCCGTTTCTCCCAATTCTGGCAAACCACCAACAAAGATAGGCAAAGCCCTTGAACGACTAGAGCCGAGCCACGTAGCCCCCCCATAGTCGCACGGTAAATCCCGGATTTTGCCAAAGGATAAGTCCTTATGGAGAGCTAAGAGCATCATAAATAATTAAACACAAGCTCTTTAAGCCCTATGAACCATGTTGTCAACAACTTCATATAACTTATCTTCTTTGCATTTATCATTATTCAACATTAGTATGGTTGAGCGCTAGCAAGATTCTACCCAATGCATAAACCCATAGGTGTCAAGGAACAAGTATTCAAGGGCTAGGAAAATCCTTAAGGGCAATCAAGGAGGACACATGCATCATGAATTATTAATTAAGGTGAATAGGACAACAAGGATGGTCCCAAGCTATACTTGCCTTAAAATAGAAATCCTTCTTCACTTCCAAACCTTCAAGATAACTCCTTGATCCAGATCATCAACGTAAAGCTCACCGTCTACTTGATTCCAATCAACAACACACAAACATATAGAGCCAATCATGCATAACAAACAAAGCTACAATTAGAACAATACACCAACATTGGAGAAACAAGTTGAAAAGTTTGTAAAGCTAATCTACACGCCACTACGGTCACGCAAACGCGAAGATTCACCAAAAATGGAGCTATAACGGCGAAGTTACGAGCTAAACAAGATTTTCTTTAGTAAAATAATAGATTAGAATTTATCTCGAACTTTAAAAGTTGGAAACATGATTAACAGTAAGATGAACATTTGAGAACACCTAACGGGATTTAAGATATGATGGAAATAAGATAATTGTCAATGGCGAGCATATACAACTACACCTGAGCAGCTCCACGATGTATATGAATGATACAACTTCTTGGTTGAGGTAATAGAGAATGATAATTTATTATGCATGAATGACAACTCATGACATCAGCACAATATTTGATCAATAAAATAATATGATAAAGGACTAATCTCGCCGCTGACCTTCTGTTAATCCTCGTGCCCGTTTGCATGCTGAACGAGTTAGCATGCTTCAGTAGCATGGACAGGACGATCTAACCTGCAGCTGCTGCAGCCGAGATACTTCATGCTAGCAAACATGGAAGCAGATCGATGACGAACTGGTGCACGGCCAAAGATGATATAGGGCAAATCGAAGATCGTTTAGAGTCATTAGAATGACAAGATGAATCTATACCTACTAATAAAAAGAGAGAAAATTTCAGTCCCACCTCCTTTTCACCGGGCTTTTCACGGGCTTTTTCACGGGCTTTTTCCACCTTCCCGTTTCTGCCTTTTCTGCCTGCCCAGCCGGATACGGCAACAGTCCGTATATAATACATAACAATCTGCCTGCCCAGCCCGGACCGGCTAATAATCGCTTGAACCCCGCTAATCACGGCCGCGGCTCCCTCCTACGCCCGCCCTCAACTCGCCATCCGCAATGGCGTTGACTTCGAAGCCGGGCTCCCGCGCTCGCATGTCGCTGCTTGCCAAGTCCTGATCCGAAACATCATCGACATGTCGTTCAGTGAATGCAAAGAACCAACCGTGAATCTCCAGCCGGCCGCCGAGAGGCTGCACGTCGGAGATCAGGTACGTGCAGTTTGGTGATTGCACATTGGTTCTGCAGTTTCGTCTACCGATTTTGTTTAAGGTTTCAGTTTCAATGTTTGATAGTTTTGATATCTATAAAATAAAATTCAGAAGATCTAATAATCAGATATGAGAAATTTGTTCTACACATAATGAGCCGTCTCTCTAATGTTCTCTTCTAATCCATTGGTCATCAAGTTGTAACTCTGAACTCTCAACTTCTAAACCTGTTACTTTCAGGCCAGTGTCAGGAAGATTTCAATAGGTATGCAAACATGTTCATCTCTATAATGTTTAGAGACTGATAGGAAACAATTCGGAAACTATTCTTTTGCCTTTACTTTTTGGACTTCCATGTACTATGACGGAAACTGCCAATTGACACTGTTAAAATTAAGTTGAGCACCAATCTTTCCATATTATCTTGTCATTCATCATTTATGATACTTTTTTACAACAAAAGCTAAATTATGACCATAATTGTACATCTCAGTTTTTTTCTCATGCTGCAATCCGGAGAGGAATAAGCAAACACCATGTAACTTTCAATAGTTCATATGATTAGTATATGAGATACAAAAAAGTGTTGTGAAAAATACATTGTTAACAATCCAATAAATACTAATATTTAAATATGGTTTCCGCTAAAAGAAGAAAACAAAATATGTTATCGTGGTACTATGTGTTCCCGTTGCAACAAATAAAATAGAATTATAAAAACCCTATAATATTAAAGAGAAAACCAAAAAGATGTCTGGGTTAGGAGCGTTGCGGGCAAGATATGGGTGCCAATGCACCACGTACTGTGGGAAGGAGCTAGGCCTTTTCTTTTCTACGGTGAACGTTACAAATTAGTGTTTGTGCCATATCCCACAATCGCTTGAACTTATCAATTCAATTATCAGCCATGATAAAATATTTTTATCTCACAACAAACATCAGATTGTAGAAGAAGCTAGGAAAAGTAGGTAAAAAAACCCTTTCTAATGCAGCCGAGGCATGCCGATTATACGTTTTGGTGCAACGCATGTGTGTCCCATTGAGATGTATCTATATATTTACTTGGTACAGTTACCATACAATAATTGCACACCCCGGTGCAACGCACGGGCATGTTTTGCTAGTAAAATAATAAGCAAAGGATTAGCTCTAGTTAGCTTCCTTGATGATGATGTGTACGTAGTGGATGTACGTACCACGTATGGCGTCTGCTCTCTTGGCTCTTGTTTGCATGGACATGATGATCAGTTCGATCTGAACTGTGAAACCTTCTTGCCGAGCAACAGCAACAACAGCAGAGAAGACAAGGCGACGTAGTATCAAGACACAGGAACTCAGATCGACGTTGCGGGTTGAAACGACAATGTCGACCAATCTGATCTGCAAAATCAACAAGGACGGGGCAAGCACAAGCTAGCATAGGGCAAAGGAGATGATGATTGATTAGCTTCAATGGCAAGGCGAAGGGAATCCATGGTGACTTACCCCCTGCAGGATTCATAATGCAGCACGCACGACATAAAGTAATGTCGACACGGCAGGATGGCGTAGATAAGAACCGTGATGGAGACGACAGCCGGCCGGCGATACATAGATGGCAACCAGCGGCGGCGGATGTTCCAGAGCTTGATGATTCTCTCCAATGGCAGCAGGGCTGTGGTACAGAAACACTTCGATCGCCGACGGCGGTGCGTGGCTCTGGCCAGAATCAGACGAGACGGCGCTGACGCCATTTACTAGGGCACGGGCGGCGTTGATAGATTGCTCGTGGAGAAACAAGGAACCAACGCAGCAGCTCATTGCTATTTATAGGTGGAGAGTAGCTTGGATTTTTAGATGGATACGGAAACATGCAGACCACGAGAAGACAGGTTCGGCGGCGGCCTTCGTTATGGAAATAATAAACCAAAGCTGACCTGTGACTAGGCAACCAGACCAAGGAGAGCAACAGGCCGACGGCCAGCTGGGCTGAACTGAGATAAAGGAAGAGAGAGATAAAAGCAATTCCTTTTCTTTTTTAATTGAAACAGATTTTCGAAAGGAAATTTCAAATCATTTTCAAAAGCAATTTAAATCAGTTTGGGTTTTGAATCAAAGCCACTCAACTCAATAAACAATATGCACCAGCATGAATGCACCAACAATGTTGCTACTCCTATGATAAATTTTATTTTAATGAAAAATATTATTTTTTCCTATATTTCATGAGCACAAAAATTCAAAATAAATCTTTTTCTCCTCTATTTTTAAAAATGCAAAAATTTAGGGTGTTACAATTCTACCCCCTTAAGATGAATCTCGTCCCGAGATTCGAAAAGTCGATGATCAGATTGATAGAGATATTCCAAGATTTTGATAGGCACTCAAAACAACTCTCAAGTAATCTTCAACTGTTAGTCCACTTATCTTGTGCTAGCTTACTTTTCACACTGAGGCTCTTTATGATTCTCTCAATGACCATTTTGAGATCAATGGTATGATAATTCCTTGTCCTCAACGATTCTGAACTACAACGCTATAAATCCCAACATGTTCTGCTATATCACTTTCTAATCCATACTGTCCCATCTCCTACTTCATACATTCACCTCTAGTCCCTATCATTTAGTGGTCAACACCATTAGCATCAAGGATAGATGATCATGTACAAAACCAACTTAGTGAAGAAGTCCTTTGTGAATCTTTTTATTCCAAAATAGTGTATTCATCCAACTTCAAAACACTAGGTGCTCAAACCACTTAGTAATTCTATAAATTCTTACAATCCATGTAGACATCATTCTTATAAATTATGTAACTACCGCATTGGTGACCAATAAATTAATACCTCCATATCCATATGCTTTACAGTTGACTTGTCATCCAACCACACTTAATATCTTTTGTTGTAGTAACATGTTGAGAGACTTGGGCAATCCTTCTTTCAACCTCCAATTAGTCATCAACATCCAAAAGACTCTCTAAGTCAATCCTACATCTTTAGTTGAGTCCTATATTACCAATCTTTCTTGACCTCTTTTAAACCCTTAGAGATAAGTTATCCAATTTAGAGAAATTCCTTCACATAGATGATAGCACACTTCTAAGTCATACACCAAGATTAGTTCCATCTAACAATGATAGCTCAAACTCAAAACTTCATGAAGACATCCTTAAGATTCTTATGTCCCACCATTAGAGACATTGTAATCTACATAGAACTTACTACCAGGTTTGTATAAGTGCCGAGGTTCTCCTGATTCATCATAGAACTAAGTGTAGAGAAGTCCAGCGTCACGTTCCTATGTCATCAATGCTAACTTGTCTTGATTTATAAGTGGAACTCCAAACTGATGTGATAGCTCAAAAATAAATCCAATCATTATGACACACAAACTCCTTCTAGATATTCCAACAATTATAAAACTTGAGTGAAGGATGCTTGTGCTTGATGTTGACCTCTAATCCATAAGATAACTAATGCTTCTGGGTGAAGAACTAGAATGTATGAAATCTTCATCATGCAACTTCTTTAATGTGGCTACCCCCCTTAAGAAAGGATTAAATAGGGGATCAACAAGGGGTAGCATAAATGTTCTCTGTATGTGAGTTAATCCATCTTAGTGATCTTATGTTATCCAAGAAAAACTCACGGGCATAGGCAAGACCAAGTATTCTGAAATTCCTCATGAGTACAAAAATAGCAGCACAGTAAATCACCTCTAACTCCCATTCTGTAAATCCTATGAAGTTGTAGTTTATATCGTTGGAAAGCTTATGAAATCCTCTACAACTTTGTTATACCACTCTTTTCCAGATTAGGCACTTAAATTGGTCGAAAGCAGTGCACAACAGAATCTGTTCCAGATCTCGGACACCACAGTATCATCTTGTGATTTTTGTAGCTCTCAAACCATAAAAGATATTTTGGTGATTCTTGTGCTCATAGAAAGATATGGAAATATTCTTTTGTATAAAATTATTCCATGATTTTTTATGGTCCAAGGATAAAGGTACCAACTGAGGAAGACAGACCACTCCGAAAAGACAGAAAATGATAGATATAAGAAAACCATCCCGACTATTTATTCCATTAGTCCTTATACCTTAAACCTATAAACTAAATGAAATTGTGGATATACCAACAAGATCATTGCACTCAATACAAAGATCCAACACAAACATATGCATAATGACAATTAAACTTAACACCAAATGCCCATACTTCAAACATTGACTAAATTTCGATACTATCGTTCTCAACACATTATGGGCAAGGATCCTAAAGCTCTTATTCAGATGTCGCGAGAAAAGTCGTAAGATAAGATTCTAAAAGCATATCAAGGCAAGGAGTGAAGATGGGAACAAAGACCTTTTCTTTTACAAGCATCAAGGTGGAGACGAATATGTCAAGGTAGGAATATAGCAGAGAAGAAAATATCAAGGTTCATAGGACAAGGTGTTATAACAATTTCAAGACCTTAAGACGACCATTTTCTAACTAGGCTTGCGTCCCTACGATCAAGACCGAGTCGATACCACTTTGTAACACCGGATTTAAGAACAAAAACAGATGAAGCCATATGTGAGCCCCGGAAGTCAAATCTCACATATAGTTTACAAATGAATGGTAGTATCAATTCACAATGCTTAAAATATATCGAACATAAAATACAAGAAAATAACCTCAGCTAGCGTGACGGCGGAAAGACACTCCGATCTTCGGGTGTAGACTCCACGAGGGACCGACTGACTGGTTGATCACAAGCCTAACTTCCTCCTGAGGTGGGGTGAAATAGCAAGGGTGAGTCTATGTCGAACTCCGCAAGCATAGCAAGGTATTTGGCCCCTCAAACTTGCGAACCCGTTCACTCCAGGTCCAAAAACCGGGCTGGTTTTGGCATTTGGACCGGAGTGAATGGGTTCGTAAGTTTGAGGGGCCGATATCGGTTTTCTAGTTGATGGACCTATTTGGCATAGCTGTGCAAGTTCATGGACCTACGGTGCATTTAACTCATAAAAAAATGTTTAGGCAACTATTCCTTCAATGCAAGCATACAGCCATGTAGGCGATTTATCACCATGCAGGCGATTTATCACCACGCAGGCGATTCCAATGTTGCATATCTAAAATTACCATTGTGATAAATTGCCTACATGGTTGTGAAAGGTCTAAATTACTATCTAAATTACCATTGTGATAAATTGCCTACATGGTTGTTGACCGTGCACTTGTCACGTGGGTCCCACATTTCATCGCGCTCTTTAATATCCTTCCATGCTCTCTCCTACGGTGTATGTCGTTGCCGCTGCTACTTTGTCTTGTGCTGCCAAAGCATGAGCACTGGCGCCACCAACAGTTGTAGCACCTTCGAGTAGCAGAGCTGGAAAGGAGATGAGAGAAAGGGATGACATGTAGGCCCACATGCCAGGTCCCTAGTAGCAGCCACACATGCAGTTTATCGCAAAACAATGGTAATTTGGATCACTTGTGGCACGATTAACAAGTTTAGGGGACCTACATCTGCAATTTTTTATGGTAGGGATCTATATGACACCGTCGTGTAAGTTTTAGGTATCTCGTGTGGCTCGATTAGCACTCTAGGAATCGATTTATTGAGGATCAGATAGTATACTTTTTTTCCCTAGTTTGAAATCAGGTATCATAGTAGTGGTTGTGTTGATGTCTTAAAAATATCACACGTATTGTGAATCCGATCAGTGGCGAGGCTAAATACATGATTGTGGGTGCAGATACATCTACCATTGAGTAGATCGATTTTTCACCATGGTTACAGCTCAAGTTTACACATCTATAAGGCCGACGTACCATCCTCTAATTCGCTCTAGCTTCACCACTAAGTCCGATGGATTATATGTTTACCCTTAGCACAAGACAATATATATCGTATCATCAACCAACATTCAAATGACAGAATTATACAGCTGAAGTATGATTTGGCAATCAGGTATTGATAGCCACGAAGGTACTGTGAAAGCAACACATGTTGTCCAACCTCTATTCGTATAGAGACGACCCGGCCGGTTCAAAGTACTATGCATCATGATTCCGGTATAGAGAACTCGGTCGAAAACGGACTTTACGAAATAGAAAACGAAACCCGGAAAATGGTGGTAGGCCAAATTTTTATGACCAATCAGGCAATTAATGAAAACGGTCTCTCATCGATAGTTATTAACTTATTATTGATTGAAGAGCAGGTACAACATGGCCCTATTCATTTTGCTGAAATATTGCTGATACTGATGCTGATGCCGATTTGTTGAGAGAGAGAGCAACGCTATTTCTTTGTTGAAAAGTACGGCTAAAGTAGTGCTGAAAAATAGAATGATTATCTTATAGCCAAGCTAGTCAAGATTTTTCTTGAATGAGAGAAGAAAGCTTGGCTCTCATACAAGCAACAAGTTGGGCACGGAAGTATAGACAGTAGTGGGATCCAATAAAGATGTATATGAGGAAGAAATATGATATTTAATAATAAAAGGTTTATTGACAAATAAGAGACTAACTATTGTATAGTTTAGCTCTAATAATTTGACTTATAGTCATATACTTAGCTTTAATCTTGACAGACACCTCACTATTACCGCAACCGAAGATTGGTAACATGCATCTGTCCCTTCAAATCATGGACCATGGTTGATAGACACTGGGGCAGGGCTGCCGAGGCATGGGCCCACCTGGGAGCGTACTTGTTACTTGTCCTAGCATTCAATGCCACCAACTAAATTTTAGTTGGCTAAATTTAGCCGCTAGCGATCCAAACGGTTCAGCTAAAAGATCAGCTAAAATGTAGCTGAGTTTAGCAATTTCAAATAAGCTAAGCTCAGCTAAAATTTAGCTAAGTCTATTCGCCCAAGGATCTAAACACCCCAGCTAAAGTTCAGCTACAGGAACTTTTAGCTCGTTAAAGTTTGAAATTTTATCTGGCTAAAGTTCAATCGGTGGACCAAACATGCCCTTACGCGTATTTATTTGGAAATCCACCCACCGGCAGCGGACCGGTTTACCTGTCTAGCATTCAATGCCACCTGTTACTTGTCCCACGCCTTTAGTTCAGTCGGCTTCCGCGTGTATACCAAAGTGTATTCATTTGGAAATCCACAAAGCTCGGCCCGGCCAGAAGCGCAATCCACGAGGAGTCGCTGGGGCAAGGGCCCCGCCGGTGACGGAATGTTAGGGTCCGACCAGGTCGGACGCAAAGCGACGCCCGACCACCCCCCTGGTCGACCCACGCCCAGCCCACATGGCCCATGCAGAGGCGGCGGCGGACGACGCGGCAACCGACGGGACATGGCGACGAAGCGGCGGCTAGGGTTCCGGCGCGGCCCGACGACGACGAAGCTCGGTTCGGGGCAGCCGGGCGCCGATGAGCTTCGCCCCTTCTTCTCCAACGCCGGTGTACTATAGATGTCGGCCGGCCGAGGAGGAAGTTCGGCCCGGCGGTGGAAATGGCGCCATAGCGCGGCGGTTGGCGCCTGGATGGCGGTGTGGCGGTCGGGCCGCCGGGCGGGGCGCTGCCGCCATGGCCGGAGCTCGGAGCTCGGCCGAGAAGAGAGGGAGGGGAAGAAGCGAGGGGGAGGGGAGAAGGCGGACGCCGCGGGCCCCTAGGGCTCGCCGGTGAGCGCTGCTCATGGCGGGTGGGGCAGCAGCGGGGCGCCGGGCATCGTGGAGGAAGGAAGGGGGGTCGGGGCCGTTAGGTAGGCCGGCCGCCCGCGGGTGGGGTCACTGGTTGACCTGACGGCCAGCGGCGGACAGGCACAGCCCTGGTGCCGCTGCACAGGGCGAGGCAGCCACAACTACTCCGCTCGTGTGCCTCTCCGCCTGACGTGCTCTGCCTCCGGCACTCTTTGCCTTCGTCGTACCGAAGCGAAGGAATAGATAACAGAGAAAGGAAGGGCCGAAGGGGATGGATAATACTCTCATGCCGTACGAACGGATAAAGCAGTGAAGTGTGATTATACAGCTGTGAAGTGTGATTTGGCAATCAGGTTATCACGAAGGTACTGTGAAAGCAACACAAGTGGTCCAACCTCTACTCGTTTCCCTTTCAAGTACACTATGCATAATTTAGTGTATGGAGAGGACCCAGCCGGCGGTTAGGCCAAACTTACCAATCAGGCAGTTAATGAAGATGCTCTCTCATCAATAGCTGTTAATGATCGAGAAAGGTACCCTCCGTACCAAAATAGATGTCATTCTCGTTTTCCGAGAAGTCAACGTTTTTTAGTCTTGCTAAGAATTATATATTAAAATATATAAATATTTATGCTAAGTAATTAGTATCATCGGAAAGATCTTTAAGTCTAGTTTTTTAATAAATTTATTTGGAGATATAAATGTTATACGTATTTTCTACAAACCTAGTCAAAATTGAGAAAGTTTGACTTGCACGCTTCCCATAGCATCATCGTATAATGGATTCATAGGCAAGTTAATGCCGACGTGGAGGAGAAAAGAGAGAAGAGAGATGAGAGCTTGGCTCTCATGCAAGCAATAAGTTGGGGCACGAATGCATATGTAGTGGTGGGCCCAAATATGAGAAGGAATAGGAAAGGGGATTTTTTTAACAAATAAATAGGAGACGACTATTGTACAACTTGGCTCTTATATAACTTGACTTATAGTCAAATACTCCCTCCTCAGTATTGGTAAAAGAAGTCGTTTAAGACAACGACACGGTCTCCAAAACACAACTTTGACCTCTTGTTATTATAAAAATATTTATAGAAATGTGATATATGTATACTTTTATGAAAGTATTTTTAAGATAAATCTATTCATATAATTTTTTTTTTCAGATAAATAGGAGACGACTATTGTATAACTTGATCTTTATATAACTTGACTTATAAACTAAATACTTGGCTCTATTATCGATCTCGCCTAACTGTTGCCACAACCAAAGGGCCCACCAAAGAGCGGACCTATTGCCTGTCCCTCACATTCAATGCCACCTGTTATCTGTCCAGAGCCTTTAGTTTTTTTTGACAAGTACCACTCATATATTATATTAAAGCAAAGCATTCTTACAGGTAGGTTCTTAACAAAGGAGCCCATTACATCAAGGTCCCTAATGGACACAGTTCCCGACCGCCACTAGAGCCTTGGTCGCCATGGATGGCAGAGAGGCGTCCACAGGCGCATGGTGCCGTTGGTGCGGAAGAGCCTCGCCAAGCGTAGGCTTGAGAAGGTTGAGGGCGGCTTCATATAGATGTATCGCCAGCCGAACCAAAGATGTTGTTGAAGAGCCTTTAGTTGGGTCCTTTGGAATGTACACCAACGCGTGAAATCCACCCACCGAGGAGCAGACTGGTTACCTGCCCTAGCATTCAACGCCACCATATTCACAAAAAAAGCATTCAATGCCACCTGTTACCTACCCCGTGCCTTGGGATGTTTGGTTTATTTATCGGTAAACCCGCGCTGGCGCCGTGGTGTGCCCCCCAGCGCCTCGATTTTTTGAATGCCTGGGGTGCGGCTTTGGGTGGGTTCGAAGTCGGTTTCCCTTGTGCACCAACGGCGTATTCATTTTGGAAATCCACCCCCTCACAAAGCTCGACACGCCCGGGGAAGGAGACGCGACAAGGAGTCGCCGGGGCATGGGCCCGCCGGTGAGTGGCCGTGTGAGGACGGGGCTGCCGGGTGCAGCTGCAGAGGTCGGGCTGCCGCGACCACTTGGCTCGTGTGCCTCTCCCACGGGCGTGCCCCGCCTCCGCCACTCTTTGCCCTCATCGCATTGAAAATCGAAGAAGAGAGAACGGAGAAAGGAAGAGCCGAAGGGGTTGGATGACACTCTCATATGTCGGACGAATGGATAAGGCAGTAGTAGTACTAGTAGGTTTTTTCTCCTAAAAACATAACAGTATTCTTAGTCCCAGCACTATGATTAAACTGAAGTTACTATTGTAGTCAAATAATTAGGACAAATAGACAGGGGCACTATCAACATTCAACATCTTTTTTCATTTCAGAAAAATAAAAGAAACTGTTTTGCCAAGTGTTTTTAAAGAGCTTCAACTCCTTAGAGACCGCTTCTTCAAAGAAGTCAGAACTGGAGCTATTTTTGAAATACTCCTTCCGTCTAAGAAAGAATACAATTTTAGCAACGTCATGTTTTAGTTTCTGACGGGTTTGGGGGCAGTGGAACAAGCCAGGCTAGTTTGGCAACCGCGCAGGCTGGTTTGGCCGTGGCAGCACCATATTCTTCCGTTTTCCGCCTTTTTTGACTTGGTGCTTCAAATTATGTTGTCCCAAATATTTTCCGACACGTTCTTGATGTCAGAAACTTGATGGTCTAACCCGCATTCTATGTTGGCACATTTCTGCGTGTCAACAGACGTAAGACCAATATCAGTGTGAGTTTCATCTACATTTAATAGTTGACACAAGCATTTTAGATGATATGACAATGTTTTTAAAAAAAAGAGAAGTGAGTTTTATAGGGAGTTGGTTCGATTTCCAACTCTAGATGAGTCATGAATTAAATGTCTATAAAATAAAAGAATAAAACTATACATCGAAAGCGATTTTTTCATTGCATTCTATATTTTTGGAAACAAAGCTATGAAGCTCTTCATTAAAAATGGCTAAAGAAAGTAAATGTAAAATCTTGCTTGTCAAAAAGAAGTTGTAAGTGCCGCGTGCACGTGCACGTGCCCGTCGGTAAGCGGCCGCGTGAGGAGGACAGGGCTGCCTGGGTGCAGCTGCACAGGGGCGAGGCTGCCACTACTACTCCGCTCGTGTGCCTCTCCGCCTGGACGTGCTCTGCCTCCGGCACTCTTTGCCCTCGTCGTACCGAAGCGAAGGAATAGATAACAGAGAGAGGAAGGGCCGAAGGGGATGGATAATACTCTCATGCCGTACGAACGGATAAAGCAGCAACGTAGTACTAGTCGGCTTTTTCTCCTAAAATAATATAACAGTATTCTTTAGTCACAGCACTATGATTAAACTGAAATTACAAGTCAAACAATTAGGACAAATAGACAGGGGCGCGTCAGAACAAACCAGGCACACGTGGATGATGGGAAACGCATGGACTGAGTTGGTTTGAGCCATAAAATATTTTTTTACAGAGCAGGCAGCGCTGCGTCTACTTGCTCCGCTCCCAGAATTCTGGGTAGCACTCAAACTTGGCTCCACTAGCCACAGTGTGCAGGAGTCACTCCTCAACCATCTCTCTCCAAATTTGACACCACTCAACACATAGTACATTGCAGAAGGCCTTAGGAGGAACTTAAGTTATGGACTAGAACTAAAAATTAGAGGACCTAAAACTAATTAAGAAATTATTTTAAAGGTTATTATTGTACTTTCATGTCTCACGGATTATTCGATTTGGCCCAACATTGGTGATGCCACATAGGCCAAAAGCCAGATCCCGAACCGTTATAGACCTAAGTGACACACTTGAATAATGTTAGGGTGCTAGAAATGCATTTTGAGAGATTGTGGACCGAAATGGCACAATTGAACAATATTAGGGTGTCATAAATGTGGTTTGAGAGTTTATGGAGCTATAAGAGCAAGTATAATAAGAGACCGTAAGCGGAATTTGAATGCGATGTGGATGAGAGAAAAAAGAGAGAACCATGCTATAAGCTTAAAGCAAGTATAATGCTGTAACGTGCTAAATGATGACATGGAGGAGAGGAGAGGAGAGAGCGGGCTATAAATTTACATGCTTAGACACAAGAACCAAAAACTCTATGAGAGAAATAAATAGACCATGTATTAATAGTGAAGAGCTAATCACCGTATGGGTGAGATGGAGGGAAGGAGATGAGATTCGGTAACTTGCCTCTGGCAAGTCACTGGCACCTTTTGCGCCATGTATCCACCATTAAAATCGAATCCATCGGCTCACAGCCAATTCAAGCATAAAGTATTAATATTTTATTATTTAGGCAAGGAGACAGCAAAGGCTCCAGTCTCCCCGCACGACGGGCGGTGCTGCTCGGCGCTGGCTTCATGCTATAAGCTTAGAGCAAGTATAATAACAGGTTGTAACGTAGCTAAATGCTGACATAGAGAAGAGGAGAGAAAAAAAAGAACCAAAAAACTCTATGAGAGAAATAAATAGAACATGTATTAATAGTGAAGAGCTAACCACTGTATGGGTGAGCTGAGGGAAGGCTGCAACCAAACCTTAAAGCCAGCGGCTGGCTCTATTATTAGCCTTGCTTTTATAGCCGGTTTAGACATGAAAACTGAAAAACTTTGTTTGAGAAATAAGTAGGCTATGTATTAATAATGAAGATTTAATTACTATATGGATCGGATGGGCTGAGAGGTAGGCTACGAGAATTTATGCAGCCAGTAGCCAACTTATCCTCTCTCACGTAATACTATTTAATCAGCCAAAATCAGCCATCAGCCCAAATCAGCCGAACAGAGCCTGTATTAGCGTTGCTCTAAGTGGCATATTTAAGAGTATGTGGACTGGTATCCCAGATCTCCTCCCCGGCACGCCTAATCCAACGCTGACACGCCGCTGCCACAGTCTTCTTTCCGTGCAAACAAACAAAAACGATCTACGTATCTGAACCTCCCATCGGCCTTCAGTTCGTCTGCACCGCCCGCTGACGCCATGGACGGCGGCCACCGTGGCCACCGATACCTGTTAAGCCCTCCTCGGTAGGTTCGTTTTCATATCTTCCGCCTATGCCCTCTCCCTGTTACTTCTTCTTCCGTTTTGTTATCTGGTAGCTTATTGTAATTTCCTTGCCGTGGCAGTTGATTGTTCAAAACCTGCGGGGATCGTCGCAGCAGACTGAGAGAGGCCAAGGTTTAATTCGCACCTTGACTCAAATAAAATGTGTAAATTGGAGAACACCGTTCAATTGGACTTGTTCTAGTATTGTTTGGTTGTTGATATTAGAGCTCGACTTTGTGTTTCTTTCATTTGGCTGTGTTTAGTTGCTCCTATTCTCTCTCCAAAACTCACTATTCACCTATCACATCAAATCTTTTGTCTCGTGCATGGAGCACTAAATGTAGGTAAATTAAATAACTAATTACATAGTTTTGATATATACGACGAGACGAATCTTTTGAACCTAGTTAGGTCATGGTAGGACAACAATTACCACGAACAAACGAAAAGTACTACAGTGTCCGATGTGACATTTTTTCCCAAACTCCATCCATCTAAACACAGCCATTGGCATATTTGCAGTGGTTCTTTGATTGGGGGAAATTTAACATTCACAAGAATTGTTTCATGTCTTGATTAGACATGTAGTTGTTCTTTCCTTTTAATAATATATAGATAGACTAACTACTGTTGGGAAGGCAGTGGATGTTTATCCGTGTTCTGTGCGAGCTCTGAGCTTTCAGCCACCACTCATACTTCGCTGCACTTGCAACAGCAGGAAAGAGATTGCAGTATTGAAGAGCCCAGAGGAGGCGAAGATGGAGCTTGTGGTGGGTGCTTCGGATGCCACCATGAAATCTCTCCTGGGCAAACTGGGAGGCCTCCTTGCCCAGGAGTACACCCTGATCCGTGGCGTCCGAGGTGACATTCAGTACATCACCGACGAGCTTGCCACCATGCAGGCATTCCTTGGTGACCTAGGCTCGACCCAGGAAGACCATGATCGCCGGCTCAAGAACTGGACGAAGCAGATCCGTGACATGGCATATGACATGGAAGACTGCATCGACGACTTCGCCCACCGCCTTCCACAGGACTCCCTTAGTGATGCAAGATGCTCCTTCATAGTGGCAAGAATCTATGAGCTGTGGACGTTTTGGCCTCGCCGTGAAATTGCTTCCAAGATTGCTGAGCTCAAGGTCAGGGCGCAACAGATCGCAGAGCGGCGCGGTAGATATGGAGTGGACAATCCAAGCCCAAAAAGTGTTAGCACCTCTGGAACCCATGCCATTACTTATGGTATTGCTGAGCATCTGATGGCGGACCGTCAGCTCATCCACACGCCGAAGCCTGTGGGAGTGGAGGAGGACATGAAGAAGCTTCAGCCTTGGCTAACAAAAGAATCTCATCGAGCTGCTGTTATTTCCATAGTTGGGTTTGGTGGGGTGGGAAAGACCACCATTGCCACCAAACTGTATCATGATTTCGGCAACGAATTCGCCTGCCGAGCGTCTGTCACGGTGTCACAGAACTATGATGAAGATCAAGTCCTCAGGGATATCCTGAGTCAAATCAAGCCACGGGACAGAGAGCAAGAGCAACAAGACCACAAGACAGGGGGACCTGCTTCAGAGAAGAACCTAGCTGCTCGCATGAAAGGCTTTGCAAAGCTTGTTGTGCCAGTGACACTCTGTGGTCACTGCATTAGGAAGCAAGGCAATGATGGCAACACTCGTTGGACACAGAGCAAGATAGAAACAATGAGCCACGACCAACTTATTCAAGAGCTGCAATCGCGCCTGAAAGGAAGGAGGTACATCTACATTATTGCCTTACTTTTTGTAGCAGCTATATTGAAGACTGTGCAGCGTATATACACACAAAGTCACTGAACATTGTGATATTTTAACTTGTCAACACTTAAAATCTTATATGACGCTCCGATTACTATCATCAGGCAAGAACTTAGGGCCAAGAGTTATTGACACCGACACGAAATACAAAATAAATAACATCAATAATTGTAGTAAGTGTATTGATTCTCACAATAATTAGAAACATATACTTGTCGCGGTCAATAATATGCATTAGATCTACTATTTCCAAAAAAAAGATGCCCGCCATCCCCAATCCAGAAGAGTGCTCTACAAAGCAATAAAATTGCACCGAAATCAATAGATTCATTAGGAGGCGGTCCCGCGTCGACCATGCGCTCGGGCGGCGAGGGTTGCCGCGCCATCAACGACCACGCCAATTCCCTCGACGCCGCCGGAGGGAGTAGCCGGGAGGCCTATGCGGCCCCAAAGGCGGCGGCGAGGGCTCGCCCCGGGGGCGTGAGCGCCTCGTTGCGGGGAAGGAGCTCGGCGACCGGGGCAGCGGAGGCTCGTCGGGCGCCCGGCGGTGGGGCTCGAAGGTGCCGGATCCGGTCCTCCGGTGGCCAAAACCGGTCCCCTCGGGCTGGATCCGCGCACGCAGGGGTGGATGGCGGCGCTCATGGGTGGACGACTCCGGCGGCGACGGGTGGCCGAGCCGCCGGCGGCTATGGGGTCGGCGTCATCACCGAGGCGGCGACGCAGTGGTGCGGTGGTGCAGCGGCAACGTGGGGTGCAACGCCCCGGCGTCTTCTCTTCCCGGTGCGACAGCCGTCCGGCGCCGTCCGATGGGATGGGGCGGTGGGTGTTGTGGTGGTGGTGGCGGCTCGGGGGACGCGATGGGATGGCCTTGTGGCGGCTCAGGCGCATGGAGACGTTGTTGGTGGCGTGGAGGCGACGGTGGGGCTGGTGGTGTCAACGGCGCCCGATAGCGCTTGGCACCTATGCCACCGTGGTTGCGGTCGACGAGTTGGGCACCAAGTTGAGGATTGGAGGTCGATGTCAATGGCATCCGAAGGTGGCGAGAAGGTGGACGTTCGCGTAACTATTGGAGGGCTTGGCATCTACTTGGTGGAGGGTGACGGTCTTGGAGGGATCGTGGCGCTAGTTGCGCCCACGAAGATGGTAAGCAGCCGGCATGGGTGGCACCCATGAAGTTGGAGAGGAGGACGGTGTGGGACATGGTGGCAAAGCAGTTGGTTTTTGCCGAGGTAACTTGTGTGGTTTGGTGGCGGGTGGTCCCACTCTCTACGCAGCCATTTCGGCATAAGGAGGTTCTTCCTTGACCGGCCGGGTGGAGGATCCATGGAGCACATCTATCTACGGTGAGGCAGCTAGGTGGTTGGAAGCTGCAGTGTATGCGCCTGGATAGCGGTGGACGGGATCGGATTGGTGTATGCTAGAGGCAGCTTCACACGCATTGGTTTGGCAGCTTGCAGCGGACTTCGGCGGCTATCCCTACTTATAGTGGTTAGTCCGGTGTGGTGCAAGCGGATCCGGTGGCGGGAGGGCTACGTGGCTTGCAGCAATATCCATGGCGGCTAGCCCTGCTTGGCAGCAGGTTAGTTCGATGTGGTTCATCATCGTTGTGATGGCGCGAGTGACAATGGCATTTTCACCCTGACATCCTTTTCATCTAGTGTTTTGGTAGTGCAGTGTGGTGACCGACCTGCAGGTTGGAGTTGGTGGTGGTTTCCTTTTTGAGTTGTACTTCAGCTTGGTGCGGTCCATGTCGAGTCCCAATCCGACCGTCCGGAGTTATTCTTTCTTTTTCCCTTTTTGATGAGTTGTTTGTTGGTCGTTGTTGTATCGTTGCGCCCATTTTGGGCTTCCTTCTTTTTAATATAATCTCCTGCCTGGTTTGTTTAAAAAAATTTAGGAGACCAGTAGACAAGGTACATATATAGCCTATAGGCAAGGCAGGCCCTAGGCTAGTTTAAAGAAGTATGGCCACACTGAGGGATCTTCTTGCCGGATATAACATTAATCATTAATCAATCTATAAGTAGCCATAAGGGTTCAATGGCCTACGTGCCTGTTTTAACGGATATATAATTCAGTTTGGTTTCTTCAGCTCTTGAAAGCGGATCAATAGAAATTTCTCAAAGGATCTATCTATAGAAAGATCTAGACGATGCCCCCTGGGCGAAAGGAAAGGGGCCGCCATTCTCTTTCTTTCCTCAATCGTTCCGATCATTTCTCTCATTCCCTTTTGTTTGTTTGGGGCCCCGGGTTGGTTCATTTCCTCCTCCTATCTACGCAATTCTCTGTCTTCGTTCGTGATCATCTTAGGCGAAAGGATAGGTATAAATTTAGTGGAGGGGCGGCCGTGAAAGGGCGATTCCCCTTTTCCATTGAAGTAGGGAAGGGGTGATTGATCTTTTGAATCAGGCCTTCTTGGCCAAGTGGTGGTATAAGCTTCATTGAAGATGAAAAGAAGTCCCTGTGAGCGGAGCTACAAAAGGAAGTTCAAACTCAAGAAATCCTCTCAATAGGGATTGGGCAAGCAAGTTGTTTCTTAGGTGGGTCCCGCAAGTAGTTTGTCTTGTTTTCGGTCCGTACAAGAAGAGACTTTCAATGAGAAACCGAGCAGTTGTTGGTGTTGCCTTTCTTCGGTTCTGTTTTTAGTTGAACCGAACAAACGTTCAAATTGGACCAGAACTCCTGAAAGACCGTCAAATCCTTGATGAAGATGTTCGTATACTAGGATGACATCAACACGTGGAGGACGTGGACAACACTAATCGCAACATGCACCCGAGCAAAGTGAAGGTCAATCTCAATGTAGACCGTGCTGATGTTGTCGTATTACAACAAGGGAGCCTTGCTGGGTGCGGACCGGAGCTTGCTCACATAGAAGTTGCCACAGCCAGGAAGCCTCGACCATGATACTCAGCGTCAGTGCTAGACCTAGAGACAGCGTTCTAGCATTTGGAAGACCAGGAGATGAGGCTATCCTCGAGGAACACAGAATAGCTTGAGGTGGATTTGGGGGTGTCGAGCTAGCAAGCATAGTCAGCGTTGGAGTAGACAACCAGACCGAACTATGATGAGGGTCCAAGAAGTGATTTAGAGTGGCAGGGTGAGGCTCTCAAGGATCGTGCATGTGGAGGCAGACCTACTAGATGGCGTAGGAGATCGATGTCCGGACGGGTGGAGGTGAGGTATTGCAGAGCACTAGCCATACAACGAAAATCTATGGCATCACTAATGGCACACCAGCCCTGCATTGAAATCTTGGGAGAGAAATCCACTAGAGCGGTGCAGGGCTTCCACTTAGCCATTATCGCACAGTCGAGGATCTCTTGCATGTACTGGTGCTGCAAGAGAAAGTGGCCATTGGGCCGTCGCTGAACCTACATCTCGAGGAAGTGATGGAAAATGCCCAAGCCGTCCATCGACAACTCCTACTATAGGGCAACAATGGTGCAATGCTGGAGCACGATCAACGATGTGGTAAGGACGATGTCATCCACATAGAGCATGCAATACGTAGATGTGGTTGGCACCGTATTGAAAGTTGAAACCATGGCAGGATCTCGAATAAAAAGGCTAGGCCGATAACAAAATGGAAAAGCCCAAACTAGCCCATTAAGCGAGTCCATGTATATACATACATACAAACCCTAATCTCTCACTTCCCCATCTCCCACACTCAATCGCCCATCCCCTCTCCTCCAAACCAGTCATACCTCCCCTCCCATCCCATCTCCCAGACAACCCATCACTCTCCCCCTTTGTCTCCCTCTCCTCCAAAGAAGCACCCACACCTCCTCTTCCCCCGACGGCCGGCGGCGCATAGGGCGGGCGGGCATGGTGGCACGGCGTAGTGGCGCGCGGGATGTCGGAGCGCAGGGCGGCACACACATGGGCTAGCAAAGGCGCGGGGCTAGCCATACATCTCAACGGCCTAGGGCACGGTGGAGCAAAGACGCGTGGGACTTCGGCGACATGGTGGCGCGGGCGGCAAAGACAAGGGGAAGGTGATGGGACGGCGCGCGCATGTCGGATCCAGTGTATGGCCTCATGCTCTCTCCCCTCCCCTCCGCTCTATCTCTAAAATCCAGCTAGGGCTGCCCCTCACCTCTCCTTCTCTCTTAGATACGCGGCGACAGTGATTGGCCTAGTGGCGGCGGCACGACAAGATGAGGTGGCCCGATCAAATCCAGGCTCCAGGGCACCCCGGCGGCAGATCCAGGGCACCAGTGTGGATTCCGGTAGTGGCGGCGCACGGGGGCAGCGTGGATCCTGGCGGCAGCTAAGCCCAGATCTAGGCCCATTTTTATGCGGTTTTTAGATTAACCATGGCGGTTTTTGTAATAAAACCGCCATGGTTAATATTAACGGTGGCGGTTTTTTGGGATAAGAAAACCGTTAACTGTGGCCTTCCGTTTGTGGCGGTTACAAAAACCATGACGGTAACTGAAAAAAAAACCGCCACAGTAAAGATTTTCAGTAGTGGTAGGTGGTTTAGAAAAGGAGTGAGTTGGTGGAGGTGGAGTTGTGGCAGGAGTTAAAGGTGGCGTGATTAAAATAGGAGAAGGCATGGAGGTATCATCACCGGATGAAAAACAAGGAAAACACAAAAAGGTGATGGACTCTGTGCTGGAATACGAGGGCTTATTGGATGGGTTATAATAGAAAGGATGATGCTCAACAAAATTATTCGTGAGAGATCTGGATGCGGCGGGAAGAAGGGTCATAGCATCTAGAACCTTGTAGAGCTTTCATATGTGCTGTAGTTTCGATTTGTGAGTGAATCCGATCATGGGTTGTGATAGTCGCCTAGCGCATTGGAAGTAGTTGGTGATGGAGAGATCACCCTAAATGAAGTTGTGGAAGGCGGCGTCGAGGTAGAACACCCACTACCCGCGGTTGCCGGTAAACTAATGTTCCATGGCGACTGAGATGGAGCGAGCAGTGGCAGGGTCTTCCTAGACAATCTCATCGAGATTAGGAGAGATGGTGCCGAGGAGCCACATCATGACGACGCACTACATGCGCTCCCAGTCGGGGTAGGTGTGGTCGGCGGCGTTAGTGAGAACATGGCACTAGAGGGAGAACTTCTCGAGAACCAGAAGCATCTGGTGGCGCCAGCGGGTGTAGTTGTTGGACTCCGTGTCGTGGGCAGCGGGAACGAGGGCACTGATGTTATAGACATTTATGGCCTAGGTGTGGAGATTGATGATGGGTGACGAGGACCACTGGCCATTGTCAACATCGCTGGTAGAGGAGGCTCCGGCACACTTGGTGGCGTTAGCGCGGGCATGCTGAGCTTCGGTAGCTAGGGCGTGCTCGGCCTCATGGATAGAGTTCATTTGAGTCCATTCGAGTCCAAATATGTGTTTTAAATTTATAGATTTTCAAATTCAAGAACTCGAATGTTCACATAGTTAATACCAAAATTTGTAGTAGCCAACCTGAGCTACATGTTTACTATTGATAAGTTTATATTTAAAGTTGTTTAGAGCCTCATATATTTTTTTTAAATTCGCATATATTTAAATCTTGGATGGAGAGACATCCTATACCAAAGTTGTTTAAAGTTGTTTGGAGTTTTCAAGCAACCTTGGATGGAGAGACATCCTATACCAAAGTTGTAGTGCTTGACAAGATTTAAATCTTTGTAGATAATTTTTTCATTTTAATTCATTATGTAGCCAAAATATTGAATATAAGATTACAAAATGTTTATATAAAAAGATAGCTTATTATATAGTGTTCAAAGGTAGGTTACGGGTTGGATTCTCTAAAGTTGCAATGCATAGTATATCCGCACACCAATGAGGTATTACTCACAATAACAATCCAGTCAATTGTATATCTCATTAGGTTTAAAAAAAGGAAATTCATAAGGACATATGCATTCTATGAGTAAAGCAGACATAATAACAATTGGACAGATCAATTTATCTGCTCACAACGTCTCATGCAACAGACAAATGAACTAGCACCTTTTTTTTCTCACTTTGTTATTTATTTGATTTTTGTTCGCAGGTATATCTTTTTGATTGATGACATATGGTCTGTAGAAACATGGGAGAATATTAGAAATTGGTTGCCACATGAAAAAGACAGTAAAGTAATTGTGACCACTAGATTTCAAGCTGTTGGTGCGGCGTGCATAGAAACAGATGGGACTAGTTATCTGCATACTGTGAATGTTCTTGATGATGCTATGTCCAAAAGTCTATTTAACCGTGGTATTTCTGAATCCCAAAGCAGCAAACATAGCGTAAGTGGGAATGCAAGATCTCAAGCTGCTGGTTTGGAGTTCTCCGAAGGCGAGGGAACTGATAATCCACATTCAGCCAATATTTCTAGTGATGCCAATGCCAATGAACCACTTACTGATCATGTTTCTGATCCACAAAGAAGCAATGGCAGCGAGATAGAAAAGGTCCATGAGGAGATATGGAAGTATTGTGGGGGGCTGCCTTTGGCCATAGTAAGCATGGCTGGCCTTGTTGCCTGCAACCCAACAAAAAAGAGTGACCATTGGAGTACAGTTTGCAAGTCATTATTTCCAGAGCAGGTGGCTCCCCTTACCCTCGATGGGGTCACAAGGATACTTGATTATTGCTACAATGATTTGCCACCAGATCTCAAGACCTGCTCATTGTACTTGAGTATATTTCCCAAGGGTTCAAAAATTAGTAAGAAGCGTCTGACCAGACGATGGATATCTGAATGTTTTGTTATGGAGAAGCAAGGGCTAAGTGCAGAGGAAGTTGCAGAAACATACTTTAATCAGCTCATAAGTAGGAAGATAATACGCCCAGAGGAACACAGCAGCAATGGAAAGATAAAATCCTTTAAAGTTCATGACATGATTCTTGAGTATATTGTGTCCAAATCAAGTGAAGAGAACTTTATTACTGTTGTTGGTGGCCATTGGCTGATGCCAACTCCTAGCAACAAAGTCCGTCGACTTTCCATGCAAAGCAGTGGTTCCAAACATGGGAATTCTACCAAAGGCATGAACTTGTCCCAAGTGCGATCATTGACTGTGTTTGGAAGCCAAAACCGTCGACTTCCTTTCCATTCATTCAATAATGGAATAATTCAAGTACTGGATCTTGAGGGTTGGAAGGGCATGACAGATAGCTATCTGAATGACATATGTAAAATGCTTGGGCTCAAGTATTTGAGCCTCCGGCGAACAGAGGTTGCTAATATCCCATCAAAGATAGGAAAGCTCGAGTATCTGGAAACTCTTGACATAAGGGAGACGAGAGTTGAGGTGCTTCCAAAAGCTTTTGGTCAGCTCAAACGTCTTCGTAGCATGCTTGGAGGAGTAAAAAACCCAAAGAAGGCTTTGAAGTTGCCACATGAAAAGCATAAGGAGCCGATGAAAGCACTTCGTTTATTGTCAGGGATTGAGATCAATAAGGACTCAACAGCCGTAGCAAGCCTTCATCAGATGACAGGGCTAAAAAAGCTTGCCATTTACAAGCTCAATATACAGGAGGGTGATAAGATCTTCAAACAATTACTCTCCGCTATTGAATATCTCTCTAGTTGTGGTCTTCAGACTCTAGCAATCAATGATGAGGGCTCTGAGTTTATCAACTCACTGGACTCCATGTCCACTCCTCCAAGGTACCTCATTGGGCTGGAGCTATCTGGCAAGATGGAGAACCTCCCAAAGTGGATCAAAGATCTCAGTAATCTCTACAAGCTGACACTTTCTGTGACAGTTCTTCGGACCGATACTTTCAAGATCATCCAAAACCTACCAAAATTATTCACTCTCACCTTTACACTCACTACAGACAAGGATGATCGGGACATAGTGGACATCCTTGAGGAAAATAAACTGCTTACCGATAGGGAGATCATTGTTCCACCTGGAGGATTCAAGAGTCTAAAGCTGCTTCGCTTCTTTGCAACTCTAGTGCCAAGGCTGAGCTTTGCAGTTACCGGAGAAGAGGTAATGCCAGCACTCGAGAGGATAGATATGCGGTTTGAAGACTTCGAAGGGATATATGGCATTGAGACTCTTAGAAGTCTCCAAGAGTTGCATCTCAGTGTTGGTAATCAAGCAAATGAAGTAACTAAGTTCTTGGTAGAAGAATTGAAGCACAACGCCAACCGCAACTATTTAGATGGGAAATATGTAACGAAGTGGCCAAAAATAATCAGTGATTGAAGATATTTGAGGATGCCATTGTCTTTCTGTTTAGGTGCATCATCTGGTACTGTATGCTGATGTGGAGGCTATTTCTGTTGATCTACTCCAGGTGTCCACCATCACTATGTTTTTCGTTTTCGTTTCAGAGTTTTAGAGCCTGTCAGTCTGTCTTTCCCTTGTCTGTCTTTTTCTTTTAGTTTCAGATTTTAGTTTCGTCAGCCAGTTCTTCTTTCCGTTTTCGTTCAGAGTTTGAGTTTCGTCATTCGAGTTCTTGTAAGCCTGACGCATGCAATTAGTTCATGCGGAGGCATATCCGAGTCCTGCGCGGCTCTTGCGTGGTCGTGGGATGGAACGATCATAGTGACGCTCGTGCCGCACAATAAGTAGAATATCTCCTTGTAATAAGTTTCCTTTATATTGCAAGATAAACAACAGAAAATGCTGCCTGATGACAGCACCAAAAACACATGAGTACATCGAGCTCGTCGCTGGCGTTGAGAAATCTCCAGCGAGCCTCAACAATTGGGTTACGTTTCTGGGCTGATAACGTCCACTCCTTCCGATACAACGATGTACAACGATTCAGTATCCAAACAAACGATGCATGTACGCTTTAAGGATGCATCACCAAATAGTGATCGCTTTAAGGAGACCGGCCATCCTGCATTCAGTACGCATGTACAACGATGCATGTACGCTTAATTTGATTGGTGCCAGGAACCAGCACGTCAGCGGATCGCCGGGCCATCCAGTGTCCAAACAAACACACCGAAAACGCGCCAAAAACGTCGGCACTACAACTCTTTGAACACAGGCACACAACATCTTCACCGCCGTCCTTGGCAGAGCGATCGGCACAGACGGCGACGATGAAGCTCAACACGAACAACGCGCCCGCCGTACACGGGCTCGCCCCACCCAAAGTCGACGTGGCGGCCCAGGTACGCGCGCGGCCCAACGAGACCCCGTCGCGCCGGGCCATTCCCTTCCCTGACTGAACGAGGTACGCACGCGCGCAGCCCCCTTCTCCACCGCCGCCGCAGCGTGCTCTCCAACGGCCCCGCCTTCACCCCGGTACGTGCTCCCCCAATCGGTAGTGTTCTCGTGCACTGTCTGATTGGACGCGTGGCCGCGCTCGCCCCCGCTGGACTGACCGCGCGTCCCGCTTCTCGACTCCCCTTCCTCCCCAGCCTAGGGTGCGCCTCCTCATCGGCGGGGAGTTCGTCAAGTCGCGCGCCGACGAGCACGTCGACGTCACCAACCCCGTAAGCCCCTGCTCCCCTCTCAAACGGATTTTTGGTTCCGGGTTCGATCGAATCGATTTCGGAACGGTCAACGCGTGCATTTGGGATGTCGCAGGCGACGCAGGAGGTGGTGTCGCGGATCCCACTCACTACGGCCGATGAGTTTAAGGCTGCCGTCGATGCCGCCAGGACGGCCTTCCCCGGGTGGCGGAACACGCCCGTCACGACAAGGCAGCGCGTCATGTTCAAGTTCCAGGAGCTCATCCGGGTTAACATGGTGTGGTTCCTTGTTCTGTTAACGTCCTTGTCGTGTCATCCTGATGGTATCTGGTCTTTGTTTTCGTGACTTTCAGTTGCCTCCTGATTGCAGGACAAGCTTGCAGAGAACATCACTTCAGAGCAGGGGAAGACGCTGAAAGATGCTTGGGGCGACGTGTTCCGCGGTCTAGGTCAGTTCCCAGATTATTGGAATCATGATTTCAACCATCACTTGATTCAGATTTTAGTTGTGCAACAACATACACGCAAAATCCTGCTTACTCATACATTATTTGTGTAGTCTCACATGTGGTCTCATGATTTCCACATTTAGATTGCATGAAAAGCCAATAGTACTGCTGATTTATTTATTGTAGTCCACAATACTCTTCTCATATGCTTGAACTGTTGACCTTTTCATATGCTTGAACTATTACCTTTTCTGTGATAGAACTCTTTCTAATATTGACCATTTATTATACCACTTCGATTTTGAACTCTTAATCATATAGAGGTGGTGGAGCATGCTTGTGGAATGGGAACACTGCAAATGGGCGAATATGTATCAAATGTTTCTAATGGGATTGACACCTTCAGCATTCGGGAACCACTTGGTGTCTGCGCTGGGATATGCCCATTTAATTTTCCTGCTATGATTCCCCTATGGGTATGCCTAACCTGACGTCCCCTGTCAAATTGTTTCTAATAGAAGGCTGACACCATTGATCATTTGAACTATGTGACAGTTATACCCTTGCATTCTTACTTAAATATATAGGACATGATCTGTGCTGTTTTCATGAGCATACTATTCCAGACACTGTTGTTATTTCTTCAGCTATTTTTTGAATTTTCACCGGGGAGCTGGTCACTTTGAATTTCTTTTCAAAGCAGCCCAAATGTTTCCGTTAAGATTTACAAAGTTTTGAAGTCAAAAAAGAACAACACGCCCCACCATTGGGGAAGAGTGGCATAACCAAGAAAAAAGAAAACACTTTTGAGGAGAGAGTACACCAAGACACAAGGGCTCTTCACGATGCCTCCAAGGAGGTGAATGTCTAGATAACATAATCATCGTCATCCATATTTAGAAAAAAACCGGGCGGCGAGGCTTATCGGCCCGAAGGTAGTACTCAATAAAAAATGATCTTACAAAATAGTTCAGTAGCGATCTTTCAACAAAGATAAATAGCAAGCAGCATAAGCATTCCGTGCACCCCTCATCGCCAAGCCCTTTAGTCACTGGGCAGACCCTTTTATCTTTATCCAGTTCCTTAACAAAATTTGTTATCTTCATGATATATATGAACTATAACCTGAAAATATACATGGGTGTATGCCTTCCACCTTAGCTACCATTTGCAGATTAGTAACTAAGTTGCATGTTTCTTTATATCTAATTAGGGAAAATGTACTCATATGCACAAATTCGTTTTTTTAACTGTAAGGGCTATGAATATGAGTACTGATTTTAATATGCGGTTTGTATCTGTAGAAGGGTGTGGAAAGTGGTCGATTCATTCATTGAGGCCTCACCGGTACATATATATGAGTACAAGACTTTCACTGTATACTAAATCTACCAAATACTCTAATATTCCCGACCGACACCATCGGCAGGGATCACCGTGAAACAGTCATGGCCGAGAAGAAGCCCTCCAAAAAATGGCAGCGAAGGCCCTCCTACAATCGAGCAGCAGGCCGCAGGGGAGGGCGTGCATGATCGCAGCAGCCCCCCGCCGTCGGCAAGACCACGGCCAAACAACGCGGAACCAGCCCTTTGTGCCCTGGACAATGAACGCCGCGAAGAACACGGGGAGGGTGCCCCAGCGGCACGCCCCGCGGGGACCACGCGCCCGCAACGCCGCAGAACCACCAAACCGAGATGGAGTCGACGTAGCACCACTTCTCGCCCAAGGGAGCCGCAAGTCGAAGAAGACGCCGCGACGAGGCCTCGCCTGACGACCGATGGAGCGCCCCGCGGAAGAGGGCCCGCCCCAGCGACCGCCAACGGCCGGTCCAGCCATGGGATGCCGGGGATCCGCCACGACAACACACCCCGACCGGGAACCGGCGGCCCGGCGGTTGCGCGAACCAGCCTAGGAGTGGGTGTAGAGGGAGGGGCGAGGGAGGGGGGGTTGCAAAGCGGCCTGAGCACCGCCCCGCAGAGAGAGGGCGCCCGATGGCCCGCCCCCGCCCGACCGGCGTTGCCGAGAAAGGCAGCTCCCGCCGCCAGAGCGAGCGAGTGGCGCCAGATCCGCCGCGGGATGGCCGGATCCGGGCTAGCCGAAGACGGAACCGCCGCCAAGACCGGCCCGAGCGAAGCCGGGCCAGCCTTCGTGCATCCTCCTCCGCGCCGGAGACCGTCGCCGGGGGTGAGGCCCGCCGCCACCATCCTCGTTTGCCGCTGGGCATCCCCGGTGGTTCACTCCGGTGGCGGCGAGGCGAGAAGGAGGGGTGGCCGGTGGGCGGGCGGCGGCAGCTAGGGTTCACCGAGCCACCCGCGCGATGACGACGCGAGGCCTCTCTATGTCCAGGGGGCAACCAGCCTTGAGCTCGACGGCGACGAGCTACGCTCTTCGGCTATTTTTCGATTGAAATAGTTCAACCGAAGAGAATAGATTTGGTCACGGCAATGTTTCTTCTCTCCAATATGGTGAAGATGTTTCCCATAGCAGTTACATGTGGCAATACTTTTGTCCTTAAGCCATCGGAAAAGGACCCGGTGATTTTTTACTTTATCATCAACATTTATCAATTACTCCTCTATTCCAATCATAAGACGTTTTGGCTTTTCTAGATACGTAACTTTTGCTATGCATTTACATAGACACTATGTCTAGATTCATTGTAAAACAAGTATTTGGAAAAAGCCAAAACGCCTTTTATAATCTAGAATGGAGGGAGTACTTATAATAAAATATGATCTTGCATTCAACTAGTCTTTGTTTAAGACAAATAGCAAGCAGCATAAGCATTCCCTGCACCCCTCATTGCCAAGTCAACTAGTCTTTGGGCAGATCCTTTTATCTTTATCCTGTTCCTTGACAAAATTTGTTATTGTCATGATATATATGAACTAAAATCTGAAAATATACATGGCTGTATGCCTACTTGCTTAGCTACCATTGCAGATTAGTAACTAAGTTGCATGTTTCTTTACATCTAATTAGGGAAAACATACTCATATGCAATTCTTTTTTTTAATTGTAAGGGCTATGCATATGATTACTGATTTTTATTTGTGGTGTGCACCTATTCACAAATTCTGTTCGCGGTGGTTTGTAAATGCAAGTGTCTTGTATGTTGGAGATTAATTTGTATTCTTGAGGTAAGAAAGGCCAATTTGAATTGGTTAAGAAATTAGGAGAAGGGTGTGGAAACTAGATGGGTAAAGAAGAATAAGTGAATTTGGATTTTGCTATGAGCTAGCGATGAGTTGTAAAGTATTCTAGCTAATGCTTAGTTAAGCATGAGTTGTAAGTGGTAAAGTTGGATTTGACAACTTGTATGATGGTTTGCAAAGTCTATATAAGGACTTGCATACCTCCTTCGTAAGCTAAGCTAGCAGGTCCGTGGTTTGACACAAATGTAGAGTTTATATTTATGGGTTGCTAGCTTCGGATAGCCTAGAGCTGTGTATGAATAGAAGCTAGTTAGAAACCTAGAGAGTGTTGTGCTAGCTTCGATAGCCTTGAGCTGTATGTATATTGAAGCTAGTTAAAAAGCTAGAAAATTAGAAGGTTAGTTGAGTGTTAGCTTCGGATATGAAGCGGAGAAAGCTAGAGATCGAAGGGAGCTAGCCCCGAGAGTAGCCTCGAGCTGTATGGGAGTGTTGCTAGCTTGTCTCAAGCTTTAGCTAATCTTGAGCTAGCTAGATAACTAAGAGATTGTAAAGGTTTCTAGTGGTGGAGAAGGGTTGCTAGTTTATCTCTAGCTTTAGCTAGTCTTGAGCTAAATGTATCTAGTTTCAAATTATGGTTGTATCCTTATTTGTGTGTGAGAGGAGGTAATAAAGATAGTTTGAAGAATACCACATCCCATTCATTTAGGCCTATCCAATTTCTAACATTGTAAGTCCTTTCCTTTTAATGAAATACTTGCCAAGGCATGTACCAAAAAATATATGTAGTATCTGTTGTACCTAAATTCAATATTTGCACAAGTGTTATAAGATATCGCAAGGAAATGATTTCTATGGTAGTAGAGAGCTGCTCACCACACTGCCTCATGAGAGGATCAAATGTAGATTATAGTTTGCACTGCAATTCTTTTGAACAATGGAAATTGAGTTACTCTCTGAGCTTATTTAATTAATAATGATTACATTAATGAAATATGAAGAGCTGAAGATGATGCATTACAAAGTAGCAAATACTATACAAAGTCGTTCAAATTGCTTTAAGTTTGACTAATTTGGATTGGAGATCTTATGGTATGCTACTATGCTTTTTTAATTGTTATACTAATCCAGGGGCTGCTATGATGCTTGCGGAACTAGCAATGGAAGCTGGTTTGCCTAAGGGTGTTTTGAACATTGTTCATGGTACCAATGTATGGTATTCTTTGCTACCTTTCTATTTTCGATAATATGTTTCTCAGTTGTCAATTGTCATATATTGCTGATGTTGGTTGTGTACACAACTACACATAACACATAACACATGACAACTGCCAATTTTTGGGCAACGATGCCTAATGTGCTCTATAGGATTGTTTGTGTTGGTCGCTGGACCAGCAACCAAGGTGAGCTGACCCTGCTCACCACTGCTCTCTCCCTTCTCCCTTGCTCCAAGGAAGAAGAACAGCAGGAGCTCTTCCCCTCTCTCCCTCTCTTGCACACACACAGCACACCCGGTTCAGCGTTGGCTGAACTTGCTTTGAGTTGGCTAGGAAATAGAGGCAAATGAACTACTTTCATTCATCACATATGGGTACATATATATAGCAGCACCTAGGTCAGTTTGCTGCCTGTTGTTACACAGCTGTTACAGGGGTATACACTAGCAAAATCACGGTTGGCTATTCTTTTCTGCTGTCATAGAGCTAATAGTAAAATCTAAATTGACTACCTCTACTTATAAGCCAAGAGAACTTGACTTTGACTACTTGCAAGCCAAGAAAACTTGTTGCAGGGAAAAAAAGGCAGCAGATTATTCATCAATTCTTCCCCTAGTCCTGCTGCTGACCCGAAACCTCCACCATGCCGATCATGCCTCGCAAGAACCGCGGGGGCGTCCGAGCGACTTGGTGAAAATCGGCAGTTGTCGGCCCGGTCTCGGCGAACTTCGATGACGAGGTATCCTCCATCGGCGCCAATCTCGAAGGAAGTGGAACTTCACGTCGATGTGCTTTTTGCTCGGTCATGGAGGACGGGGTTCTTTGCTAGCGCGATGGCTGGCTTGTTGTTCACCTTCGCCGCTGGTGGGCGAGCCTCAACGCCGGTGAGCTCACCCAACGGCCCGGCAGCGACCCAGCGGCGGCAACGCGCGGTAGCGGCTGACCGCGTACTACGCCTCGCCGCGACAAGGCCACCATCTTACGCTTCGGCAAGCGCCCGGCGATCGGCGCTGCACGAGAAAAGCTTGGCTCACGCCGAGGCGCTCCGCCGCCCATGAGCCTAGCTCACCATCCTTGGCCTTGGCGGCGCCTCATTGAACGCCCGTCGGCTGCGCAGCCGCCCACGTTTGGGAAAAAGCGATCCCCAACTCCACCGTACCACGGGCGTAGCAAAAGAAGTAAACGACCGCCCGTCCGGTGATCTTCCTCCCCAGTTCCTCCATGAACCGGCTCACATAACCGACGCGAATGCAATGTCGGTCGCGTGTGTGTGAGCGGCGCGATCGCCCGGCGATACTCCGGTAGAGCGTTGCGTCCACCGCCGCCGCCGTGCTCTCCTTCGAGAACTTGATGCGCGCTCCTCCACGGCGTCGCCACCGCCTTGCAACCCGGCCATACCTGCCGCTCAAAGAAAACTCAGGCGTAAGCCCATTCGCCCAAGCGATGGCGTCCTCCCCCTTCACCACCTCGATGCGAGTAGTAGGACGCGTGCCTAAGGTCGCTCATCCGAACCTGGCGGCCATTTCCTCCTTAAAGCGGTGATGTCTGGCGCTTGCCCTGGTGGCGAGATGGGTCGTCCATTACACCCGGCGATAAGATGCTCCTTCCCCGTCGGCGGGTGTCTGAGGGCATGCTCCGTGGTACACCGCGTGAACCCAAACTCCGTCATGGTGGCGTCGAGCTTGGCGTTCCATACCCAGTGAGCAGCGACGTAGCTCAGGAGCGCCTTCCCCGCCCAGAGCACCTTTTGCTCGCCTCCTTTGACGATACAAAGCCCGCCGCCGCTTGATGAAGACCGTCTCGCTAAGTCGCTGTTGAGGAAAGCGCACTTGACATCGAGGTGATGGATTTGCGGCCCCCGGCGCAGCGCGAGGAGGAGTCGCGATGACTCCGCCACCGGCCGCGAAGACCTCCTAAGTCGATCCCTCGCGCCGACGACGTCCGCGGGCCCACGAGCCGCACCTTGTGCTTCACCACGGCACCACGCCGTCATGCTTGACCTTGAAGACCCACTTGAGGAGTCCGGACGGCCGACAACCGCCGTGACCCGGACGACCAACCCCGTGTCTTATGGCCTCGATTAATCGCAGAGATCTCCTCCAAAGATCGCCTTCCACCACGTCGGCCCGGCGACCAAGACGCGCGTGGCCCTCCGCACTCATCGAAGCGAGTGGGATCATCGTCGAGTACCGGCGCCGCTAGTCCAGTACCGCCGCATCACCCAAGGCGTTGTCCATGCGGCGAATCGCACTTCACCTCCCTTCGTGGATGTGTCCACGGAACTCCGGAGACGTTGGAGGGTGGGGTGGCGTGCTCGATCGTTGTTGCCGCCGGTGTCCCCTGTTGTGAAAAGCGGGGACTGCTCCGCCATTGGCCCGGCAAGCCGGGGAACCCGCCCGGTGGACTCGGTGGCTCCACCACCTCTGCCGTCGCGAGCTCCTCGCCCGAGCTTCCTCGACCATGCAGCACTTCCATACCTCGCCCGTGGCCATGGATCACCAATCGCTCCCACGACAAACGAGTTGCAGAGCCCGCCGCCTTGCTCTTCCCCTGCTTTCGGCCCGTCCCAGCTCTACAACGCCACCTCGTCAAAGATGATGTCCCGGGACACTACCACCTTGCCACCGGCCGGATCATAGAGGCGATACGCCTTGGACCCGTCCTCGTAGCCTAGGTACACCATGCGGGTGCTCCCGTCCTCCGGCTTGCCGAGGCCCGGCAGGTGGGCCTTCACATAGCGTCGATGCAGGGTAAGGTCTGTACGAGAGACATTAGGCTTTGAAGCCCGTGCCACGCCTCGTCCGGCATCATCCCCTTCGTGAGCCTTGGTCGGCGATCGGTTGAGGATGAACACCGCCGTGTTCACCGCCTCTCCCTAATTCCACGGCATCCGCCGCTTCATCATGGAGCGCGCCATGCCGACGATGGTCCAGTTCCGCCACTCCACCACGCCATTCGCTGCGGGCGTGTATGGCGCAGGTCGGTGGCGCACCACCCCTTCCTGCGGCTGCGAGCTAGCGAATTCCACTTGCTGCGTGAACTCGCCGCCCGTGGTCCGTCTGAGCACCCGCAGTTCTTCCAGTTCGCTCTGCCGTGCCTTGAAGCGCTTGATGGCCTCGGCTGCGTCGCGCTTGCTCGTCGGGGAGCTGCAGCCACATGTAGCGGATCGCGGTCGTCCACGGCGGAGGAAGCACCTCCTTCCGCCATGCGTCGCGCGGCGAGATGGGCCCGCGAGGTCCCCATGGACCGGCTTCGGCGCCTCCGCCGTGCGATACCGCCGCTGGGAATGGCGGCCTCCTCGCTTCCGGCCAGGGCGGTATCTACACTCAGCGCGGGATGGTCGATATGCGGCAGGCCCGCACCATCTTCTCCACCCGGCCCTAGGCGTCGGCTCGTGTGGCCGTGGCGGCGATGCGAGCGGGCTCCCGAGCGCTTTCTGCACCGCCCGGGTAAATCGGGTGCTCTACCTTCAAATCGAGAAGGTAGAGCCGATTGCGTGGGCCGGACTCCGGCGGCCGCCATTCCCGATCCCGAATCCGCGGCACCCCATCCTTGGCGGGACTTCATTTGCCCGCGCTTCGTCACCGCCTCAGGCGGCGATGCTTGAGCGCGGGGGATGAAGTAGAACTCCGCTAACGCGTCTTTGCGCCCCGTTCTTGCACACGAAGGCGATGGTTCCTGGTGCGGATGTCCACCCGCATGCCGTCGCCCGAACTTGACCTTGTCGGTGAAGCGCCCGTCGAGCTTCGGAAAGCGGCTCTTGAGCACTCGTCATAAATTCTTTGGCTCGAGTCCGGGGAACCACCTCTCGCGCCCTCCCCCCTCGGTGCCGAGGTGGACTTCGGTCGCGAGCTTATCGAGATGAACCGGCTCCCCGAGAAGAAGCCATGGCGGGCGCATGCTCATCGCCGCTCTCCTCCGCGGATCGCCTCCTCCTCCTTCTCCTTGCTTTAGCGTCGGGCACTCCTTTGCCCGGTGCTGTCTTGCCACACTTGCGGCGGCGTTGGGGTCGTGAGGCCTTCTTCCCTTGGCCTTGGGCTTTCCGTGCCCTTTGTCGCCACCCGGCGTTACCGCCCTTGAGTGGATGAGCCTTCCCGGACCGCCACTTCTCCTTCATGCGTCGCGATCCACTCTTCCTTGGTGGCGGCGGCTTGCGCCCCTCCTCCTTCCTTTCGAGTGGCGTGTCGAGCCGCCCTCGACGGTACCGAGTCGCCCAACCATGTCCTCAGGCCGGACCTTGTCCGAGGTCGGGGCCGTGGCCTCAATGGTGAGGGCCCCATGGTTTGTACTTGGCGGCGCAGCGCGAGGGCGGCACCACGACGTCTTCCTCATCCACCTTCTTCCCAAACGTCGCCAACCCGACTCACTCGGTATTTGGATCGAGACTGCGAACTCCTCCACGGTCTCACCGTGGCGGAACCTCGGCGTCGTCGGTCCTTTCTCAGGCTGCTTTGCGCTTCGCCCCCTCTTGGCTCGATCCGGCCGTGCGGAACACGCCAAGCATGTCCCATGCTTCCTTCTCTGTATCCTTGCCCCGATGGCTTCATGGAACTCCGGCGGCGTGGGCGAGAGCGGGCCTCCATGGCCAAAACCTCATCGTCCTCGTTGGCCGGTTCTCTCCACGGCCGGTCGAGGCTTGCGAGCTCTCGAGCTTCCACTTCACGGCACCGACCACTCGCCCGTAGTTGGTGCGGGTGAAATGCGGCGATCCCGCCCCGCTCACCTCCCCACCGTCCGAATCACCACCTCCTTCAAAGACCTCGAGGCCGTCTCCTTCCGGGCGCCTCCGTCTTACAGGAATCATCACCGCTTTTCAGCTCGGCCGGCGGAGCTGCGGCTGGCGTTATGCAACTCGATACCACTTGTTGGTAT